>VXBB01024261.1:257088-298491 GCA_013399915.1 Illadopsis cleaveri | reverse complement strand
AAAAAAAAAGGAAAAATAAAACCAAAAAAACCCCAATGCAGTTTGGTTTCAGCTCAAAGTGTCCTGAAATCGTTGTTGAAGTACAGAGACAGATGGAAGACTTGGCCATGACTGTATAAAATGAAGTGGGTAACAATGAATTTGGAGCAATTACCAGATTCAATTTCTCAGTGCTGTTTCTCTGAACTATTTGCCACTAGGCAGTTGCTTGTCCCAAGTGCATACAGCTGAGGATTTGCAACAAAAATACAGTGTGCATTTATGGAGCTGGATAAGGAAAGGTGGGATATGCATCTCTTGTGTGGGGTTTCACAGTACCAAAGGATAAAACACTACTTTTATAAGAATTAATAATTGCCCAGATATGTGTTGTCTTTCTGTGCAGCCTTAGCTTCCACAGCATCTCTAACACTACCTCAAATGTATTTTGAACTTAGCCCTTTTTGATTAAAATGTTATAGAGGATTGCTAGAGAGGCATGTATGGGGACTGAATTCTTTGGGATTTTTATTTTTAGTCCTCTTTTGCCTCTTTTTCAGTCCTCTTACTGTTTACACTTCACTGACCTGGCAGTTTTCTTGTTTTCTTCTGTGTAATTTATTAATGTTGTACTGTATTCTATATATTAAATGTGCTAAATCTATAGTGATAATTTAAAGATAAATAATAGCTGTCATGTCCTGTTTCTTCCAAGAGATCATTGAAGAAGACTTCAGAGTTGTAGGAGTTTAGCAATGCTCTCAAGTGGCAGCAGGATGATTTTAGTACAATCTGAATGAGACAAAACTTTAAGGGTTTTTACCAGAAACATATTTAAGCAATTATAGCAGTATATGAGAAAATTTTAACTGAATCCTTTGAAAAAGGAAAAAATATTTAATAAACAGAAGTTCTCCCCTTGGCTTTGAGATTTCAGATCCTTTTAATGCTTCAACCAGTCTTAAAATTCATCTTTTCATGTATTCCATACTTTTCTCAGTGAATAGGGAGAACTTTCTCTTAGTAAGATTCATATAACCAATCATACAATGATTAAAAATGGTGAATGACCATCATAGTTTGATTTTGCCTAAATTTACTGACATCTACCTTCAACTGATGTCACTGACCCAGGGTCAAAATAATACCATAACTTCTCAGGATTACAGCATAGTAACCCAAACACACAACTATACTGCTGTGCTTAACAAGTCCAGTCATTGTCTATTAGAATTCATGGAAACTAAATAATTTTCTCCTTCTAAAATTTCTGTCATTTCATATCAGTAATGTCTGACCAGTCTTTACTGTCACTATATAAACGAGTAGACATCATCATGGATCATTGCCCATTCTCAACCTCTTCCAGACACAGGATACTTCTCACTACATTTCAGGGTTTTTTCCTGCCTGTTGATCCTACCACAGCACTTAGGAAATACTTTGAATTGGGCAGGATTTCCTATTCCTCAGTTTGGAACCAGAAGCGAGACTGGATTTTGAATGCTAGCATGCTTTCAAGTGTGTTTTTGCTAAAAGAGTGAATTTGATACATAAATTTCCATACTGAAAATTTTAAAACACACATCACTCACCCACCCATCACACATACCCTTCACTAACCCAGAAGCTATCACATAAGTAGATGAGAGAAATTTTTGTGGCACAAAGGTTGATTCTCTGCCTGGATTCTTGCATGGCATGTAGTCCTAGTAGTGAGGAGCAAATATCCATTGCACCTCCCCACCCTCAGTCTCCCCCTCACCTCAGAAAGGTTACAAGATTCTGAACAATTTCTGCATAATCTACTTTACTTCCTCAAGCGGGTAATTACTCCTTTTGTCTTTTTTAAGAATTCTGCTTGAAGGTAACCTTGTGAAGAGACTGCTAAAGTTCTGGGCTTAATGTCAACCAACATCTGGGCATGGAAAAACCTATTACAGGAAAATTTTGCTAAACTGAAAGGGCTAGGTACAACATTTTTATGAGTTTTACCTAAATCCCAGGGTAGATGGTAAAGTGTTTTTCCCAGTCTGACAAAATATTTGCTTCCCAATTTGGAATTTGATGTGTGGTTTTCTGGAAAACTTCATGCTAAAGAGAACCTAAGAACAGCTTAGCTGAAATTTTCTCTAGAATAAAATGTGTTAACAGTGATAGAATGAGGTGATTTTGTATCTCATATTCAGAATAATTTGTGAGAAACTTCATTTAAATGCAGAGATTAATCAGAGATTTAATCAGAGATTATTTTCTCCTTTAAAGTAGAAACAGTTTCTTTTGTCTCAAAGTGATCTGAAAACTCTAGAATTGTTTAAATAGTTAAGTGAAACACAGGGCAAACTGTGTTAAATTTTTATTGTTTGCTATATCTGTGCTAAATGTGATTATTGACAACATTGAAATTATTTCTATACATTATGCTTTTGTGAAGAACACAAATAAATACACACTTTCTTAAAAATAATATTTTGATAATATATATGGGGGGGGGAAGCAATAGGAAACAATTATTTCTTGGCATATCTCTTGGCAATATAATTTTCCAAAAATAAAAAGTAAAACCCACAATTTTTAAAATTTTAGATATTGGAAGTTTCTGTTAACAAAACAAAAAATCCAAACAAAAGCCCCCCCAAAAAAACAAAAGAAATCAATAATGACATTCCAGGTGTGACTCAAATGAAGCGAGTTCATCTGCAGCTGAGAGTTTCCAGAGTCTTTCCAGTGACTCTGTGACATGAATGATTAAATAATAATGATTTACCAAAACTGAAGTTCTGAACTCATGTGACAAGAATTACCCCAACAAACTTAGCCCTGCAAATCGTATTTAATGTAAGATGTTTTTCAGGGTTGCCATACAGTCAACAGCAGTTCCCCAAAGCAATATTACCCAAGCTTAAGCTAATGAGTTGAACAATCCTCTCTTAACAGTTATCTTACCCTAAATTTCAAAAATTTTAGGGCCTAAACCCACAGAATCTGAGTCCCTTTCAACCATTTACAGAAAATGGCTGTATATCATCTAATGCTAATATTAAAAATCAAAACTATCCACATTCCTGATGATTGATCACTGATAGATGGCTTACAGGTGTATTCTGAAGGCAAAATGCCATAGAACATTCCAGGAGACTATGAAAAGCATCTGGAACTAATAAATCTGGAACTGAGTTTGTGCTGGGAAAACCACTCTTTAGAAAGCCGCTGAGAAATCTCATACAACCAAGTTTATACAAATTCACTAGAGCATGCTGTTGTCTTCATGGAGCCTTAATTCCTGAAAGAGTGAAACCAGGTGCCACAGACAGCTATTTTTGGTCCACTGCCTGAAAGGCATCTTGATTGACTAGACTTCTAATTTAGGCATTACAGTGAAGCCTATGTAGATGGGATCCCCACTTCCTCAGTGTACTTACATTGTAAAACAACCATCTAAGAGACCTGAAAGTACCTGGATCACAGCTAGGACTGTTTCCCCCTCCACCTCCCCCCTCATGTTTAAGGTAACCTCTATATTACACAAGCATCAGAAGAAATTTTGAAAATTGAATATAGAATAAAAAACACTCAGCTACCAAGGGTAGCTAATGCAGTCTTAAATTGATGGCTATCTTTGTTAAGATATCTGATTTTTCAGGAGAAAAAAGAAAAAGAGTAGTTCTCTGTTATCCAGACAAGAGAAGGAACTGGCAGAGTGCCACAGCAAATTACTGGTGAAGTTGAAGAAGATGGGAATTAGAAGGAAAGCTGTACAGGGGGAAGGGAACTAATTATACAAGACAGAAACAGGTTATAGTTACAGATTTATCCCTTGTCTGGGACTGTTAAAATTTTTCATGGCTCGTTCTTGAGGCCCACCTTGTTTAATCAGAAAAGAAATCAGAACTGCTTGATGAAATATGCAGATGACAATGTTGAAGATATTTTTCAATATAAAGAATTATAATACCATGCAAGAAAAAAAATAGAAGATCTCTAGGACTGCAATAATGGAAATGAGTGACATTTAACTGTACAGAGTGCAAGGTCAATCACTAATAGCGTAGTAAGAAATTTTGCATTAAATTTGGAGCTCATCAGATGGAAACAGCATGGGAAAAAATAAATTTTTCATCTTTTGAACAATTAATTTATTGATGAGGAGTATTACAACATGGCTAAGGAAAAAAAAAAAAAAACCAAAAACAAAAAACAAAAAAATCAAGTAAACAAAAAAACCCCACAACCTAACCACAAAAAAACCCCGAAAAACCAAACAACTCCAGAAACAAAAAACCAAACACTACCCTGATATCTAAAAGGCATTGGTGTGTTAACTGGACTGTGTTCTCAAACAGAGAATTTGTTTCTTGATATGTTTATTAAAGCAAGAGGGAAGTATGATAGTGTTCTGAGCTGCTTCACCGGCTAGCTAGCTCTCTGACCAGCATATAAGGAAGGTTTGGTGGGTTTGAACTTCAGGCTGGAGCACGGTCAGCGGCGTGGAAGAAAGAGTGGACTCCTCATGTGGGTTTCACCAGGCTTTATTCCACCCAGGGGGTTGCTCACGTGCAGAAGTGAGCTCTGGCCCTCTGTTCTCCCCTTAAGTACCCAGGGTGTACCTCAAGCAGAACCTAGAACCAATCGAGGAGAGGGGGGGTGTGACCCAGAACAGGGGTACTTAACAGAACAATGAAAAAGGTGGCTACCTGAGTACCTTGTCGAATCACAGCACATCTTCCCCAGAATCTTCCAGATCTTTACAAGGGGATTGACAACATCTATCACCAGGGGAATACTCCGGGGTTTTGGGGATGGGAGTGTCAGAACGAACCATTATGAACAAATAACAAAAACATACAGAATTATTGGAAAACCCAAAATGTACACTGCAACAGGGAACTATTAACAGAGTTGCTGAGAAGAGCTGTTATCTTGACCAGGATAGTACAGATCTTGTAAGGGTAAGTCAGCTATGAGGCTGACTTTTTTTAAGTTGCACAACGGAGTCTTAAGGGCAATAACTGGCCTTATTTAGGAAGGAATTCACCTGGGAAGACAAAGCAGCACCTAAGATGAAGGGACAAGAGCAAAGGAAAATAATATGGAGGGTAAGGTCAAGTTGGAAGCTGGGGAAAAATATCTCATGTAGAATGAAGTTCTGTCAGCAATTTCTCAGTAAGACCAATCTTTCAAAAGTCCCAGCAGGGACTCGATATCTGCATTGTTCCTAAGAGCAGAAGTATGGATTATGATTCCAGAAGTCTCTTTGATTAGGAGAAGCCTTCTGAAAGCAGAGTAAGCCTAAGATCTAACAGCTTACTGTTTGTGCAGATAACGTTTAGACAACTTATTTAACAGTAAGAGGTACTTCGAGACATATGTAGTCTGCATGCACGTGGTTGAAAGCACATACACCTAATTCTTAAGGCCCAGCATTACATCAGTGAACCTGCTTTCCCCTCTGTGTGAGGAATAAAGGAGTGGGGTGTCTCTGTTTCTTTCAGTTAAAATAATGGCAGGACTAAATGAAGTGGGCAAGGAGAGTAGGTTTTGCTGTATCCTGGGGCAGTATATCCCAGAGAATACCCAATTGTTGTGAAGCACAATTGATTACATATAACAACATTAAGGGCAACCAAATGAGAACTTGCCTCAAAGAGGCTGTTCAGATAATCTTTGCGAGTTTACCAAATTACAACAGCTGTTTTTATCTTGGCTCTGACAACCGCAGGCCCTAATAAAAGAATTTGTCTCATAAGAATCTTCCAGAGTAAAGATCCAGACACAGATTGGCTTTGGGAGGTAACATTTCTCAAGGTATTCTGCACCTTTTTTATCCCGCCCCCCAAACTTGCAAAAACAACATTGAATGACCTAATATTGCAGAAAATCATTTCAAGAATGTGGTTCTGGATTTCCCAATCATGATCTAAATGGCTGAAATGGTTTAAGCCATCCATCGGAGTGGATCTTCTATACCAGATAAAACATTGATAAGCTAATTTAGTACCAGTCAAACCATTTCTGGAGACTCACTATCTCAAGATGGGCAAAAAGTAAATTAAGACTTTTAGCTTTCATAAGGCACAGAGGAGCTTCTATTATTTTGCTTTTGCTGTTTTTCTGGCTTTCATAAAACCTTTTTCCTCCCAAAGCATGGAGAGCTTTCTCTGACCCTCAAAATCAAAAGCAAAGCCACCACCTGCTGCAGCAGATACCTATGACAGAGTATTACATTTCCCTGGTTAAGATGGTGAGAAGTCAGCAATTACAAAGCCTCAGGGAACAAAGTATCCAGAATCCTGACAATGTCTCATTTGCTTTGCTAAACAACTCCCACATTTGGACAGAGAGGACAGAGTCAGTAAAGACAGAGTCACAGGTTTTGCCACACCTTCAGAGATATTTATTAGAGCTGCACCATTTCATTTGCACAATGAATGTACTTTCTGTCTGGGTATTTAATAGTCAGAGCAGGAACAGAACCTGATAAGCCAAAAAGAACCCCAAAGTCTTGCTTCACAATTTGGAGGGACCTGCTGAGTTTTATTCTGCAAAGAGCAACTGAAGATGCCATATGATGTGTCTTTAGGAGACTGGCTGCTTTGTGACCTGGACATATATGGATAAGCATCCTGCCTGAAGTGCCAGATCAAAATATGAAGAAGGAAGAACAGCAGTCTGTGCCACTCATCTTGCTACCAGTCAAAGGAAAATTGCAATTTGTATGAGCTCTGATACATCATTTGCCAGCAGCTAGTAAGTTGCCTAAGTAGCTGAAGGAATAAATTTCAAGTGAAAAAAAGGAAAACTGCCTAATAGGACACCGGGAGAGAGGTGAATTGTAGACTTACACATCTTAATAGAAATAATAAAGGTATATGTTGCCCTCATTTTTCTAGCTCGTGAATGTTTGGACCTTACAGTCCAAGTTTTCTCACGCAGCTCAACATAAACTATGTATATTTTTAGATTGTTTTCATATTTCTCCTCTGAGAGGAGAATTGATTGATGGTGGTATTCACCATCCAGGTTAAAGAGGTGGTGACCTAAATGACCAATCTCTTGCCTTTGTACAAACTGTATATATTGGAGTTGGATTGTTGATAAGAAAACACACACACACGTAGGAGAACTCAGAGAATGAAGAATGTAGAATAAAGTATTAGCTTTCCCTTCAACTGCTGCTGCCTGCCTCGTTCCTTCTGCGGGTCCGATCCTCCTACACATGGACCCGAGTGTGGCATCCTGCTACAAGTGGTGACCCCGACGTGATCCTGCTACAGGTATGGGCAAAGCTGTCAGAATAACTTCCCACTGCCAGCTAACTGTAACTGAAGGCATTGATAAAATTGGCGAATCAAGAAATATCTGGGCTTCATGCAACATAAGCAGTTCCTAATATGAAGAATAGGATATTTTCGAAATAGAAGACAATGCAACACAAAAAAATCCATATTTTGAAGATTCAAAGCAACTAAACATTTATTTGGTGAACTAAAAAGGCCCAGGCTTTTCTTCTCCTCTGCCTTCTCATCACAGAAGGAAATTCAAAAGCAGGTTTCATGAGACTCTCTGTACTTCTCATCCCCTTGAGGATGGAAGTTCAAGGAATGCAAAGAATAGTATGACATTAGAGAAACAGTTTTTGCAAGGCTGTGCATAGGGGCTTGATCTCTTAACATAGTCACTGAGCTGTAAGACACCCTTTTTCTGGCTGGAAGAAAAGGTTGGGTTGGACACCACCCAGATGCTCAAAGCTACTCAGATCTGAGAGAGATTTCACAGATTTACCTCTTCTGCCTCTCTTAACAGACTTCAGATCCCCAAGCATCTTCTGAGAGGCTTCTCTCTGAGACAATGAAGATTTCTAGTATGACCATTTGATAAAGGTATAACTCGTCCCTATTTATGAAGAAGTTAAAGAAATCCACCAAGGAAACCATGAACAGGATAAACTGAAAAATAATAACAAAAGATTCATAGACAAAATAAGATTTAAAAAAATCCAGAAAAAGCTTTACAGAATAAATATAAGACTAGAAGAGTAGGACGTGTTTTAAACCCAAGATGCATTTACCATGTATCCTTATTTTGCCACGTGTTCTGTCCATTGCACAGGCATGGACACAGAGGCACCAGATGGGTAATGCCAAAGCAAACGGGTTCATTCACATCCACCACAGGAAAATACATATGGAAAATCACCCACAGGAAAGGCAATCATTTGAATGTCAATGCCATCCTATGTACAGTTATATAAAAAGCAAATTTTTTTAAACCTGTAAATATACCTAACAAATCTTATGCTGGATGGTAGTAGTGTTAAGACAAAAGTGGTATCTTGCCTATCATCGACAGGATTGATATGTGAGTTGATAAAGCACCTTATAGTCAGTGGGAGACTATTTCTACTAATTCAGAAACTGACTTAAGAAATCAGAAGGAATACATGCTGTTCAAAGAAAGAAAGAATCCTTTAAGTTACTTCATTTGGAAGGCAAGAACAGTCAATAAATAGTACAACAAATTAGAGGGAGATTGTAAAGCTGAGAGAGATGTCAATATAAGAGAAAAAGAGCAGGAAAAGTCTTTCTGTAATTATGGATAGTATTTTGTGCTGTTAAACTAAACTGCATACGTTCAAGGCAAAACAAAACAGAACGAAATTACTGAAATCTGAATAAAAAGAAAAAAAAAGTTATCATTTTCACAACCAGTATCTCTTCTCATAACTAAGCAAACACCAAATTAATCTTCAAAGTCACTCTTAGGTTCACAGAACTAAGGGTGTTTATGCTCTTTGCAGATACAAAATATTTTACTCTTTTTTAATATCTGTGGTGGAAGCTTGCAGTTAGTGAACTTTACAGTCTGTTAACGTAAAAGAAAAGCATGGAAAGAATTTCAGGGTTTTTCTCTCAATAAATTCCAATTAGTTTAAAACCTTCCACATATGCTGGAAAATGCAACTGTATGACTATCTTTTACCTTGTGTCAAAATAATTTTCCATAATTACTACTTAGGAAGCCTTGGGTCAAATTTTCCTTTCACTTACACCAGTGAAATGAGACTTAAGCTAAGTTTCTTTGCTGTCTCTGAGACAAGAATTTTGCTCCCAGTCTTTTCATTAAGTGCTGTGTTTAAAATAAAAGACAGCATGTCAGATCATATAAATGTAGCTATGTCTGACAGTCCTGTAGTCATTACACAAACTCAGAATCTAGCTTACTATCACAGATGATTGTGAATTTTTAAGTAATATGATCAGAAAGGAATAAATTCACTTCTTCCATCACTAACAGAATACAGGGTTTTCCTCCCATCCTTGTACTGTAACTTCAAATAGTCTTTTTTGCTACATATGATGTATTAGTTCTCCTAAATGTCCCTGCAAATGTCACAGCATAATGCAGGGGCTGAGAGTCCTATGTAAAAAGGCTCTAATTGTCTTATTTCTTTTAAATGGAAAGGAAATAATATTTGAATGCAATATAACATTTATTTATATAAAATTATTATATATATACCCACATGCTATTGACACATGTACTTGTGGACACACATTTCAACAAGAACTTTACCCTCAACTAGAATTTAGCCTTTTTAGTGCTAAAATACACTGTTTTATCTGCACCATCATATAAATTTCTACATGTAAGTTTCTGCATACATTTGGACAGACCTATGTGAAATTCATGCATAAGGAACACAAATGCTTTGCTTGCATTTGATCTTTTAAGCTTTCATAACCATATACATATACTAGATACAAAAATGCTTTATTTCTTCTTCAGAAAATCCCCCTAATTCCATTGTCATTCTCCATTGTTGTGACAAAATCTCCTTATCCTATTCAGCCACAGCTCAAAATTGCACGCACATATTCACACAGATACAGAAACACAGTTGAGCATAAGATGGCTTTGAAAATCAGTGATCACTCATCAGTAAGGCATCTCAAAGCAAGCTCAGCCAAGCATGTTGTCTATGAATTTTCACAGTGAGGACACTGAAGAAGCTTCAGAAGCTACAGTGGAGCATCCAGCATCTCCTCAACATCCCTGTCCTCAAGGCAGAATTAAGTTCCCAGCCCAGTCTTTTTCTGTCTGGTGCCATCTATTTGTTATCAGCTCCTCTTCTTTGTGCTGTCCATGGTTTTAGCCTGTGTAGAGGCTGCCTCTGTGGACTGGCTCTCACTGACCATTGCCTCCAGAAGTAAGGGTGAGCAGTGATCATCTCAACAGAGATGTTCAGGTTGAATCTCTCTTCTCTACTTAGCCAGCTGTTTTCACAAAACTTGTAGAAACCTCAAACTTTTTTAAGGTTTCCAGATTTTCATCAGAATGTCCAGTGGCTGCACAAACGATTGACCAGCAGGCTAACGGAAAGCATTCTTAGGAAACAGAGCTGAAACCAGCAATACCCACATATTACAGCCATTGTGTGCATTTCAGGTAGCAATGTTGTTCCCGTTTATACTCTCCCTTTGCCAGTGGAGAGTTAATGAGGCAGATTAGTGCTGCAATAGCATGACAAAGGAAAGCACTTAATTACAGCTACAGATCTCAGCTGATCCTTTGTAACTACAAGTCATCTTGTTGCCTAGTTCTGCATTTTCCCTACCCCAGTTTTTGCTCCTTTCCTTCAGACCGTCAGAGCTGCATTCACATTCTCTCTCTTCTGGTGCAAACCTCCCCACACAACTGAAGACCCTGCAGGAACCACCTCACCTCTCTCAGCTGTGTGACAGTGCAAACAAAAGAGCAGCTGTCCACCTCAGACACTGATCACTTATAACAGTGCCATTTCCCAGGAGGTTGTTAAACACCAAATATTTAGGTTAACACTCCACTGAGAATAAAAGAAAATCCACTCAGGCTAGTCCTCAGACGTAGAATGAATAATTGTTTGGCACTTGATACACCAAGTATCTGTACTGAGAAAGACTGCAAGTGTAGTATAGAAAACTACAACATAATGCCTTTCCTCTGTGTCGTGAAAATGCAGGCACTCTCATTTTTCTGTATGCCCAGCTGTGAGAATGGGTGGAAAGAGGTGGAATGGGTGAGAAGTGTCTTTTCCTTATTTTAACTTCTGTCATGTATAAAGGAAAAAAAGAGTATCTGAAAAATCTGTGGGTTTGGCAACTGTCAGGGCTAAAGCATGTTCAGCTTTGCAGAGCATTGAAAATTATGCTCTTTAAGGTTCACACATTACCACTAACCTTAGTTTAAAAATAATAAAAGGTTAGGGAGGAGGCAGAGATGAGGGGCTTTTCCCTCCTAGCTAGGAAACAAAGCAAAAACCAAACATGATGGTTGCAAAAAACCTGTATTCCACAACAAGTCCTTAAGACTCCCATGTGCTACATCAGCAGCAGTACATCCTCGATTTTTATTGTAATCTTGTGGCTTTTTATTTGTAACTTATATGAAAAGAATCACATTGATTGGGGCAGATTTAACTCAGTAAAACCTATTCTACTGAGATTGTCTGTGCTAGGTGATTTTATCAAGTTCTCTTTTGGTTTCATTTTCTTCCTCATCCCTATCCCCAGGGGAGATTGCAGCCCAGCTTGCAGAGCAAATTGCCCTAAATTGAGTTCTTTCTCTGCCATATACAGGCCTGCCTTTGGCTCCTCAGCTTGAAAACTTTATGCATTCTTATTTTTCTCCATCTTCCTTAACACCCTCCTTCTCATTCCAATTAAAATGGAGAAGTTTGCACCGATACCTGCTCCCAATTAAATGAATACTGCATTACCAGCCACACACTCCAGATCTCCTTTACCCTCCCTTCATTAGTCCTATTCCTCTGAGGTTTCCTGGCTGTCTGCCAGGGACTTATGGCAAGAATTCAAAATCTTGTACACTTTATCCCCTCAAAATCATTCTTGAATTTAAGCAGCCTGCTCCTTGGGCCCAGCATGAGAAATGCCGCTAACCGATTCAGAGGGGAGGGGAGAAAAGAAAGAAAATGATTTATTTAAAAGGTTAAAAAGCTCCCATAAAAGAAGCTAAGCTAAAAGAGGTTAAACTTCCGGGCTAATTGGCTTCCATTTCCTTTTAAAAATTCTTTCTGGAAGACAACAAATGACAGGAAGGTGTTACTGTTTTATTTAGGCGTATTCATGCCTACAGAAAACGCATCATTCTCTTAACACCTCAGGCATGTTCACTACTGCTCACTCAAATTATAGACCCAGCACAGAAAAAAACCCTAAGCAGTCAGAGGCTTAAGCAGCTGGGTTGTTGGGGGTTTTTAGGCCTTTTTTTAAAAAAAATCACCATCTAATTTTCCAACAAATGTGAGCACTGCAGTACCATGGCATCAGCCACTCTCATCTGACACTTTAAATAACTAACATCATGTCAAGCTGTCAGTAACGATAGCCACATTGGCAAGTCTGAAAAAGCAGAGGGAAGTACTGTATCCTCACATTACTGCTTAAAACTATATAAACTCTCCTCACAGACCATGCAACTTTGCTGCCTCTATTGAACACTAATTTTTCAAATGCATAATGTAGTGTCTGAAGGCCCTTGTGTGGAACAATGGTTTTTCTCACGACCTGATTTGAAGCAGTCATTTAAAGCCTTTAATGCAAAATTCTGATATTAATGGTCTGATGCTCAGTGACTGCTTGTCTCAAAATCATACTCACAAGGCCCCTTTCTCTAGAAGAGAAACTCTCATCTTTTAAAATGCTACAATATTTTCATAGCACATAGTCTTCACAAGAGAGATTTTTAGCGATTGATTTTCCCTCTCTAGTAAAGCCAGGTAAAACATGGAGTGTGCAGCACTGAATACTGCAGCCTACTCTTAGCTGACGATTTCTCACAAGCCAGAGCTTCCCAGGTAGTACTGAATAGGTGAGATGGTTTGTAGGAGTTAAGGTGTGCATATGTGTAGGTGTGTGGTGGTTAAAATTCTGCTTTGAAGGATTTCTGTGACTTAGAGGCTTTTAATTTTCTCCATCTCTTCATTTCTCAGCCAACAGTTCTTGATTCAGGATGATTCCTGACTAAAGAAAGCAATCTTCTTGGAAATTTTTTTCAAATTGAAGGAGAAAAAACATCTGTTATTTGTGGTAGCCACTTCTTGGTTTTGCCTTTTATTAAAGGCCTCTTTACTAATTACTGCTCCTCATTCCCATTTACAGATGGAAACAGAAAAGGGCATTATAACTGAGATCTGGTTGTAAAAATACTACATTGTAAATAATACAACATTTAGGTGTTACAAATCTTTCCGTAATATTTTATGGCATTTACTCAAGCCATGTCCACAAGCAAGTGACAGCATTCACCCTTTCCCTTGCAGACAGGTAACAAACAGCAAACTGCACAGGATCAGAACCAACACACACCATTTTTAGAGCCAACAAAAGGAAAAATAAAAGTAGCAACTGTACAAAAATACACAGTGCATATATAGCACTCCAAAAAACCTAAACAATACCCTCCATCAAGTTAATATAATACTCTCTGAGAACTCACTCAAGTGTATTAAAACACCATAAAATAACAATTATTAAAGTAAATAAGATTAACTCACTATATCTGTACTAAAAATTCTCAGAAAGGAACAACCAATAACTGAATGCTAGAATACTGTTGGGCTACATTCAATATTACTAATAGCCTCTGCTCAGGCAAGGCCACAGATAATACATGCCAAGAATGACTGTACTAAAGAGCTGCAGGTTAAATAATTCATGGATAAGTAGCATGGGTACATTGTACTACAGTACTTTGTGGATATTTGTGTGACCTGCAGGCACCACCAAGCTGTGGATGTTATGTAGTGTTGTACAAACAAAACAGTAATGTCGCATTCAACAACCATGCTAATTTAAAGATGGGCCTTCAAAAATATTCAGGTCAGGATTTAAATCTTGGGGTCTTTGTTGTTCCTGTTCAGCAGATTCTGTCACTATGCAAGAAAAAAAATATAATTCTCAAAAAATATCTGTCACTCCAGCGTTTTTAAGTTTGATGCCACCCATCAGCAAGCAATAAAACCATGACCAGGAGGAAATGTCAGTGCTTAAAAGTTAGCTGCAAAACTGAGATAATTTTTATGTTTCTGATTCTTGGGGTGAAATCAAAAATCTCTTATTCAGTTGTGGTGTTCCTTAAGTAGTACATAGGGAAAATGTGGTATTTTAGCAGAAGCCAGTGAGGCCCTGAGCTGTGAGCTACCTAAAAATATTGTATTCCATAAGCAATTGCCTACAATGCATTTAGGGAGAAAAGAACTTATCTATATTCTCAACCCTCCTAACTCAGGAACTCAAGCAGTACCTTTGTCTGTAAGAAACCAGAACCTTGAACTTTATTGCTGTGTTCCCACTCCTCAGGCTGGAGGTGTCTGTCTTGGACACAGCAAATTTCAGTTTTGGCATTTCCAATGGCAAGAGTGGAGAGCACGATTTCCATCTGGAGTAGCCTTGCATCTACCAGTGTAAAAGACAGATTTTGAACAGTGTAAACTTGAATCTGCTCAACTAAAGGAAGGAACTACACCCAAGCTTAAAGACTAAACAAAAGTTTTAAAACATGTAATTCTATAAAATAGTAAATTGTTTTTCTATTGACTTATTTTAGGAGTTTGATATGAATTCAAAAGCCACATTTTGATAGACGTATACAGGAGTTACCATGCATGAGGTACATTTTCCCACTGCCAACTGATTGAGTTTCTGAAAAATTATACACTGAACCCAGCTGTTCCTGAACATCACCTGGTGTAGACTCCCAGTTTTAACATGGTCAGTATTGGGATGGTCCTGAAAAAGCTCACTAGTGCAATTCTATGTAGCCAAGGCATTTTAACTTAAATAAGAAGCCCAAATCTTCCTACTTAATCCAGTGGTTAGATGGCAGCTTACTGCAGATTTTCAGGTTTAGATTTGGGTATTAAAATTCACTTCACACCTGGGTATCTAAATACCTTCTGTCTTTTCTGAACCTGCATTGGTTTTACTTAAAGTTTTCCAGTTTCCTAGATAAGATCACACTACACCTGAAATCTAAATTTTCCAGATCAAAATCTGTCATACCTGTTAGCTTCTTATGTCAGTTTCTATTTTTATGAACAAACTTAACTTCCTCTGACTCAGGAAAAAATACATCTATTTCAAATACAAAGCACTTCCTGCAGAGTACTAAAAAGTGAATTTAAAAAGTTAGATTGAGAGAAGACAGACCACTGCCCTGCCTCGCCACAGTTTATTGAGAAAAAATGTTACTTAAATTATTTTCCTTGAATGAAATAAACCAATTTTTCCTTACTCTGGGAAAATCATCATCATAGATCTTCCAAGTCACATACAATATGGCTATCTGCAAGCCTGGTAAAAAGATATCGTACAAAAATAAAAGCATTTTCATCCCAACACAGAGATCTCTGACTTTCTATTTTGAGACATGTTTACCTTCAAAGGCTAGATGAATATATTTACAGTGCTCTTTTAAGGAACAGTAGAATGAGTATTTCTATGAATTTCAACTCTGACACAATTTTTCCAATGTCAATTGCACCATATGTTTGGTTTGTTACTTGTCTCAGTCTGCAAAAGGCCCTGAATATGCTCTTAGAGACACCTCTCTAATGTTAAACAATTAAATTATGCTTAATAACTTTAGATTTTGTTGGCAACTTCAAAGGGAACAATGAATCATATCCAGCCTACTCTCATCAGACCCTATCAACAGCAGAAAGGAATAATTATTTGTTGATTATGACATAGTAAATCTTTAGGACCATGGAAGTATTTCATCCAACAGTCCTGAAACAATCTCCCCTCCCCTCCACATGCTCCCTTTTGACAGGTACAGAAAGATCAGCTAGAATATGTGAGGCCATGAAAAAAATTGAAATAATTACAATACATTAGGACTATTAAGAAAAAAGCAGTAAAAAGAAAATATCTACTATAGAATTAGAGTATTGGTGAGTACTTCAACAATTTAATATCTACTATAGAATTAATAAACTATGTCATTGTGTAATGTTAAAAACATTTAAACTTCTCTGATTCTCATAATTCCATCACCATGTGTAAAACTCATGGTGCACTTGCCTCTTGAACCTGAACCACTGGACACACTTAAACCACACAAGATCTCTTGGTTCTACTTGTGCACTGTATTCTGAAGTGAAGGGCTACACAAACGAGACACAACATGCAGCCTGGGCAAAGAAACTCTGCCAGCCTAGAAAAAGCAAGCCCAGGGGCCAACACCACACTTTTAGAAATAACAATGCCAGGACATACAATGCAGCCATGTGCTTGTTAGCTTGGCCTTCTAATTTTCTGAAGAGTGTGAGAAAATCAGTGGCAGACCTGTGGCCCTACCAAGGCACAAGAAAAGTACTAGAGATGGATTGCAAGTGTTTCTGGACAAAGTGTGATGGTCTGGGCTCACTGGGCACAGATAAGTGCATGTTTTCTGGCTACTAAAAGTCTGGGATCACTGTGCTTTTACTTGTCAACTGTCATTCCACTCACCTACTTATTATTAAAAATTATTTATTTAAAATAAGAAATCAGGAAAACTAGCTTAAATCTGTATTTATGGCTAAAGAGTAAGGTATTAATACAATACAGAGAGGCAAGTCAGCTGGTCAGTGGTACTTATGTTCTAAGAGAGACAAAACCTCCTCACTTTTGCTGATACCTTCTAATCACTGGACAGAAGCAAGTTACTACCAGCCAAAACTCAGCAAAAACTGTCACTTCACAAACAGACAGCAAACCAAGCTGCTTTATGCAGGGCAACATATTCCACAAGCATCTCCTGCTGAACTGGAAAGCATTTTTGCACAGTAGTGAGATAGCACCACTGATAATCTGACTACTGGACTTCTCGGGGAACTAACACTAACATAAGTAAAACTAAACCAGAAACAAAACAAACTTGATGATTCTCTCCAATGTTAGCAAATTGAATTACCTCAATTCAAGGTTCAGCAAGCACCAGTGCTTTCAACAGCAAAAGGAGACAGAAGCTACCTTGCCACAAGCAAAAGCTGTGGAAGTGGAGGAAGGAAATTCTGCTGCTGAGAGCTTTTAGCCTTGCTTAGCTGCTTGTAGAAGTGCAGCCAATGGGTTGTACATCTCTTGTTTGTCTCACGTTGTTGGTTGACTCCCTTCAGATTTCATAAAAGTTCTTTTATATGTAAGTCCTCAGTAATCAAGACAAGTTAAGGGGTATACATTAACTTTTAGTGGCTCCATTGGATTATTTCCCTTGAAAAAGTTATGGACCTTGAGTGTGCTCAGAACTGTTTAGAACACAATAAAACATTTCCATTTATTCTTCTAATTACTATATACAATTTACTGCCTCTTTTTTTTCTTTTTTTACTTCTCTAAGTCTAAAAGACTTATTCCTCCTTCAATTAAATCAGTATAAACCCAGAATAATTCCACTGAAATCAGTGAATTTTGTTGCTATAAAAACTGGAGGCAGTAATGTAATGAATTCAAAATATGTTTTATATGTGAATTTTCATGATGATAAGTACACCTGAATTCAAAATAAGAACTCATCATGAAAATATTTCATGGTAGGATTTTATACTCTCTAGTGTATTCATAGTGCTTCATTTACTATTTGAATCATATATACAAGTATTTTAATCAAACAAACTTTGAATTAAAGAAATATGTAGCTCCAGAATCAGCACTGGTCTAGATACTCCATTTCAAAATCTTTCACTATCATTAAAATAATTTGAATAATTTGCTAGCTTTTCTAGAAGAGAGGCATTAAAAAAAAAAGTGTTTAAACAATGTAGATCTATCATAAGGCAACTTTGGGAGGTAATCATATTTAATCATTTTTCAATGATTTACTAATTATAAAAGATGAGTCACAGTGGTCTCTGAGGTTACACACAGCTTTGAAGGACTGGTAGGATCATGTAAAATGTCAAGGAAGAGAACATGGGTATGTCAGCACAACTGTTTTTCCTTAAGTGTTTCTTCATTATACTAGTTCAAACTGCTTGAAGATTACATGACTTGTTCATTGGGGGAGAAAAGAGCTCAGGGCTAACCATAGTTTATCAAACCACCTCTGCAAACATCTCTAAACAGAAGAGCTGTTTCAAGTCAAAAAGCATAGCACAGATTTATTTCTTTTGACATGACTAGACTATGGCAGTGCAGCAGGAGCAAAATGAAAAAACTTTTGCATAACTCCCTGCAGAGCTCATTTCTGAGGTACAGGATGGCATTTCAAAAACTTATCCAAATTCAGAAGATGGGAAGTCTTCACTTGATCAGCTTTCACCATACCATCACATGTCGCTGCAGCATTGGCAAAAGCAACAGGATCACAACCTGTATGATAATTTAGCTACCAACAAAAAGTTCAGACATCTATCTATACTACTAGAAAAATCAATTGGCCATGAAAGAAAACCCAGAAAGCAACTTATTATGAAATAGAGTAATTGAATAGACTAGTTTTGTTATTTCACAATACATCATTTGTAGTTTAAAAAGAGGTGAAAAGCAATAAAATATTTACAATTATAGATAAATCACATAGCAATAACCACATATGAAACTCTTATCAACTATATGTCCTAACTTCTGCTCCCCTGGTAGCAATACAACTTTATTTGCTTTGATAACAACACGTGCATGGTAGCAAGGAGTGATGAATCACTGATATCCTCCATACTTCAGTGAACTGACCAACCCTCTCCAGGGAAGTGAAATTATGGTCACACATCTTTAGATCATGCCTCAATAACAATTATATTCTAATGCATTTCTTGACACTTCTGCTATAATAAAGGGGGAGTGTGCTTGGGAGGTTTTTTTGTGGTTTTTTTTTTTTTTTTTTAACAAGTGCTTCCTCACATAGGTGAATTAAAACATCCAGAAAACAATTGGTCATTAAATGATCAGTACAACATAAATTTTCACAGGGAGCTGTGACCAAATCACAGACAGAATAAACAAAACTATTAACTTCTCCTATTCTTTAACACGATTGTCACAAAAATATTAGAATGCAGTGTAGTTATTTAGATTTTGTTGTTGAAGAAAATGTGCTGTATGGAATAAATTCTCCCACTCTACAAAATGAAATCAATATAGATTTGCCTATCAATATAGAAATGCCTATGTGAAACTCCAAACAATATTTAGCCAGCATATCAATGACTATGCAATCTTGACATCTAAATGCCTGAAACTAAACTAATCCCAAAGGAAGCACCAAGGAAGTAGATGAGTCCATAAAATCTCATGTTCGGGAAGGCTGGATTAGATGATGTCTTTCCTTACAGGTAGCAAGCACTGCTTCAGTTAAATAATACTCACCTTGGTTTGGGATGGTGAATTCAAATGGCATTATTAGCTAGAGTACTTAAAGTAATTCCCCTCGGGAAATGCCTGCCTCCCTCTGTCGGCAATAGAGTGAACTTAGGAAAGCTAGGCTCCTAGCCTAGAAACATCTAAGTACTCTCTATTTACAGACTTTCAAATTAAAGCAAATTTTGGTTTAGTATAACATTTCACTTCTCAAATGTAACTGCTGAAAAAGACCTCATCGAAGAAATATCTCTGTTAAATCTATTTTTCCTATTTTATTTTGTAAGGAATTAAAATTGATGATCCATCTGCAGTTCAGATGCAGTGATGTGGAAAGCTTCCCTTTTTTTCTCAGCCTTCCTGAACTGAAATATGACTTAATGCAACACAGTACCCTCCTCATTATTTTATCAGTTACAGATTGAAACACAACCCTTCACAAAAAGAACATTTCAGACAGGTAGCATGATTTGGGACCTGTGCTTTTAAGTGGTTCAGCTTTGGGAACAGTTTTGTTGTGCAGATTATTTGAAATAAATGAGTACTATAATGCCCAGTGCTTGGAGATTTTTGTCGAGCACCATAGTATAAATAGAAATTGTAAAACAAGAGTAAATGCTAGTGGAACAGTGCACACCTGGAGAATTGAAGATCTCTGGTACACAATTTGAAATAGTTCTAGAGAAGAGAATACTTATTACTGAGTTAAAACTGTGTCAAGGTCCAGTTTTTGACAGGTCACTGGATGAAAGCAACTGACAAAGAGAATCAGATTGTCTCATTCTGCACTTGCAATCAATGTCAATTGCCCATGTTAGAGAATACCATCAAAAAATAACCCTGTTACTGACAACAGCAGATTTTAATGAATTTCATGTGCTCAGTAATTTTCAGCTAGCTCAGATAAAAGATGTCAACTATGAAACTACATTGCAAAAATTTGAGTACTGACCTGTCTTCTGAGGGGTATATATTAAATAAAAAGTTACCTAAAGAAAGTGTAAGGAATTTTCACTTTATTTAGATATCACTCTTAACTAATGCAGTCTGTGATGAAGACCAGATTGTTAATAAAATTTGGCAAGGGGAAGAAATTATGGAAAAGGATCTCAAAGGCTAGTTTTAGGCCAGGAATTACAGTAGACCAGGCATCATTTTCTGGTCCTATGGTCAAATGGCACAGTGTGACTTGCATCCATACAGCTTCTCTGCTTTATCTCTAAAACCAGACTGGCCACATGTAGACTGCCTACTGAGAACAGAGCTTGACTCAGGTTACTCACCCTTCTACAGGTGGGGTTAAACTCTGACAGAGACCATGCTCACCATTGTACAGTAGGAATGAGCAAAGGGGAGCTTTCAGCTCCATGCCCAACTCTGTGCAGCTTACCAGGATAGATGGGAGACACGGATTAACCTGATCTCATAAGCAGAATGTGCTAAGCAGCAGGACTCATTCCCTCAAGAATAATGCTTATGGAAATGGACAATATCTTAAAGTATAAATAAGACTGAAAATCCAGACTACAGAAGAGATACCTAAGGCAGAATAGCACAAAATCAAAGCCACTTCGGTAGAGACCACAGACTTACACAGTCTATGAAAAAGAGCACAATATCTGTCAGATGAAGAAAGATTAAAGACATGCACTTGTTAATATCAGTGCATGAAAGTTTGCAGGCACCAGTCAAGTATGCATAGCACAGCCAGAGAGGCTAACTGCAGCATCAATTCCTTGGATTTTTTTTTTTTCTGGCTGTATTGCCCATCATCAGAAGATAAATAGACTGTCAACCTGAAAGTAAATGGAACATTTATTAACTTAAAGCTGAGCATTAGAGCATTGAGTCAGTGGGATGTCAAAGACAGTGTTACCAGCATTAAAAGAAAAGAAAGAGGTAATAAAATATAATTAAAAATACCTGCAAAACAGAGGTGAAGGTAGACAGTAAACTGGTAAAGAAAAAAATTGAAGCAGTAATTTGCAGATAGAAAGCCTTCTCTTCATCAAAAGCATGACATTATTGATGGGTCAAGGAGTCAAAACAAACAGGGAAGTTTGAAGACTTCTTAGATATTGAAAAGCTCTGAAGATCAGAGAGCAGCTGAAAATCTAACAAGTCCACTGTTTAGGTTCTTATAAAAAAGCACAACTTAGGCAGAAGTTAAATTAACTAAAAGAACAGAGTGGAAGCACTCTTTGGAAAAACAAAGGAGGGTGTTTTTTTCCTTAAATTTAAATATATGAAATAGTAAAACTCTACTCTCAGACTAAAAGGTCCCAGGCATTATTGTTTCATTTCATTTACTCTATTTTTTTAATAGAAGATCAGGTTATTGAACTAAAATCTTAAACTCACTGCTGTGCAGAGGTGCAGACCCAAAGAAACTCAGTATCAAAGTGCAAAATAAGATGATTACAGATTGGTCAATGGAGGGAACAGGCAAAATTCTCATAAAGCAAAGAATTGTAAATCAGCACTCTGGCCACTGACAAAAGCTTAGTCCTGTGCAAAGAAATTGGGTTGTGCTTAGTCCATGACAAAAAGATTCATGTCTTTATTTACAGAAGACCAACTGCAAACAATGCAGCACAGACACAAGATCAGCTTAGCAAAGCACCTCCCTGAAAGTATGGCTACTATTTTTAAATAAAAAACCTGATGATTTGAAAACTAATTACAAGCTGAGGGAAACTTTGTTGCTATATGAATATTTTCTAGAGCATTTATTTGATAAAACTTCATTGGAATAAAATCTAAACCTTGAGTTACTAGCAAACCGATTGTCAAAACTGTCCCATTACAGAAAAAGTGTAGGTTGCAGCAGTTCAGGATGCTCATACGATTATTAATACTACAGCCTAGCCAGACCAGCACCCAAGCCCCAAAACAAAATCAAGGCCTGAATTCATACAAGAATTTCAAATTATCAAAATGGGGAGTTGGCAATGTTACTGAAAAAGATATTTTAAAACAGATAAATCAAAGATAAATCAAAGATAAATCAAAGGACTGAAAAATCCCAGAGACAGACTAGACATGTTTGATATTGCTCCTGAATAGTGCCATTGGAGAATTTATCCGGGCTTTGTCACATGTGGAAAAATACAGGTTCTGACAGTCCAAAGAAACCTGTACGGTGGGACAGAATAAATTGTCCCCTGGAGTAAAGTAGTCCTTGATTTACTTAAACTGACTAGGGAGATGTATGTATTAATTATAGACTATGATTTAAATTTTCCTGAGATAGCATTACTAGATTCCATTGCAGTTGAACAGGTGATTATGCAAATGTATTTTTGCTAGACATAGAATATCTGACACAGTGTTTAACACTGGGCCACAGTTTACTAGGGAGGACTTGCAACAATTTGCAGTGCAGTATATGACCAGAATGATGATCTTTAAAAGGCTATTGTAGAACAATCTGGATCTAAGAAACATGAATTCATTTAATTTAAGCCTTGTTAAGTCTGCCTATTACCTTCAGATTCTGTTATCTTAACAATAACGAGAAAATTATGGTTTCTTATAAGAGTTAAGCAACCCTAGCCAAAATTTACTTTCTTTGGAAAAGTCAGCAGTAACTCCTTTGCTTGTTTAAGAGCCAAAGAAACACCCCTGTACCCTGGATATGGCGAGACACTACACAATTCTTCTTGTGCAGAACACTGGATAAGAAGCTGCCATTAATTATCAGGGCCCCTGTAGAACAAACAGAATGATGGGGATGACATAGTGAAAAGGTAGATTCAATAATGAAATTCCCCAGTGTCATGGTTATCAGGGCAGTTCCCTGCTTGCTCTCTTTCTGGCTTGCTTGATTTTACATCTCTGAGCATCGACTTATTCTGGCACTTGGTTAATAATTGTCCCACTTCTAAACTAGATGCTGGGCTACACAACTTCTCTAAAAATTGTAATAAAACAGTAGGTATGCTGAATTTTGGATATGTGATCCTGTCAATACTCCTGATCATTGGCACCAAATGATTTGACCAGCTTCTTTTGAAAACAAGATATTGTCTTATTTTTTGGCTTATCCTACATAAAAGCTTAGCTTCCCTTTAACACAACAGAGGCAAGATAAAATATGCATTCTGTCATCTGCCAAAGTAGTCTGTATTAGCTTGGCTTCCCTAAAAAATATTATTTTTCAAAAAAGAAGTCTTATTTATCTCTTTTTTCAAATCTTCCATGTTTCTTTTCACTTTAAGCACCTATTTGTACACCAAACTAAAGTGTTTAGAAGCCATAAAGATAGGTGGGTTGGTGAAATATTTTTCAAAAGCTTCTGGTTTCTTAGTTGCTTAAGAAGGAAACCAAATGGGATAGGCAACAGACAAACCTCCGTTTAGAACTCCATGGCTGTGTTAGTGCATCATTTGTGCTCAAGTAACCTGTTATGCCAGACACCCTCCTGTGAGGTAAAATGTTTCAGTTTAAAACCTGTCAGCAGAAAAGGGAAAAAAACAGATCTTCATGTGTGTAATTTGAAGTTACTAGGCTGTTACGAAAAAGGTAGGTAGAACACCGTGGATATCACCACCATTCTTTTCAGTAGAAGCAGGCAATTGTTGCTCCCTCTTCATGTCTGTGCTTTGGACATACCTATGAGACCCAAACTAGCAGAGACCTTGCAGGTTGAGTAATGAGTTCTCATAAACTTTAGTAAATTTCAAAATACCTATCTACCTTGCTATTCATGGGAAAATAGAGAATCTGGAAACATATGTCATGTGTTTGACCTGCCAAAGTTATCATGAGAAGTAATTAAACCTTAAGGAGGCATAACCTGACCAGTTGAATGCAGGAACTTCCAGAGTTAAGCTGTTCTGAGAGGAAATCTCTCTGAACCATCCTGAGGCTTAGGTGTCGGAAGAGTGCACCCTCCAGAACAGAAGTGCCTGAACTTCTTGGGTTTGGTACAGTAACTTAGAAAATAAATGAAGGATGAAAACAAAAAACATTTCAATTTTTACACTTGAGAACTACAGGGACATGGTTATAGTGCCATATAGATGCCATATCCAAGGCATAGCCATAGCAAGGGCTTCACTAGGTGTAGTCAGAAAAAAAGAGCTTATTTAATTTGGATTAGAATTGCTAGGTAAACAAATAATAATGCAACATTTTATTCTGACCAAGTGGTATGATCCACTTAAAATGGATGCTTCTCCCTGAACTGAGGTGCAAACAAGACCACGTGCTAAAGTCAATAGTACAGACTTTATCTAACAGTAAATGAGAGGTAGAGAGATAGAAAGAAATAGGAGGAGAGAAGCAAGAGAAAGAGAGTGAGAGAGAGAAATTAAGCAGTAGATATCATCCCATGGGGATTCCTGCAGTGTTCCACTGGTCCATCTTCACCCTGGCCTACAGTGGGGCAGGGTCCCAGAGTAGCTCTTCTGGCGGCACCACTTCTACACTGTTTAGTCCTGGGTATCCACAGGGTGTAGGTGCTGTTCCCATAACGTGAGATGGGCTGTGCATCAGCACTCACTGCCTGATCCACAGTTTGCCATGGAGGGAATTTTTGTCTGGATGCATTACCCAGACCTGCCTAACCAGGCCTGGGATGAGCATCTCCCTGTTGCTGTCTGCACTTGTTTCAAGTTCTGTTGTGGTGGCTTATCTTATGGGGACAGTGTTTTGAGACATGCAAGAGCATTCCTTAAGTTCTCACACCAATCTATCTTCTTTTTCCAGAAAAACAGAAAACCTGAAATATTCAATTTTTCCTAAGACTAAAAATAATTATTTTGCTCTGGGTTTGTCTAGTTCTTTTGTTTATGCTTCATTTTAAATGAAAAGTGTATACTTGAAATAGAAAATATAAGTGCTTTGTTTTTAAATACCAAAAGTAGTCAACATTTCCACTATACATATTTCAAAAATAAATACCTGCTTGTTTGGGTTTTTTTAACTGCTCATGTTTGGTTTTTTCACCTGAGGCTATGAGCATATTCTTCCTTTTAAAGTAGAAATCAAAAGCTCAACTTTTTGAGCAAATTATTATTTGAAAGAGTGTTTTTTTTTGATCTACCAAGAAAAAGGTACCATTCCACTGCTACCACAAGATTGTCTTTGTAGAACTGTAGCTACTAACAATAAACTCACTTTTTGTACTAAAAGTCTTAAGGGAGCTATTGCAATGAAAAACCAAACAGCAGATGTTACCCAATACAAGTACTGGTAAGTATCAACTGAAAAATAACGCACAAAAAAGAGCACAAGCACTTAAGCATTAGGAGATACAAATAAGCACAAAAGTGTATGCTATTTTCAAGAAAATATGGTACCCAAAGGCACTAATAAACCCTATGGACTAAGTAATGTATTTAGCAGTGTGAAAACAAAGCCTTTAGCAACTTACAGGAGTACAAAAGAGCATCAGAACTCACTAGCTCTTTTTCCTTCCACTAAATAAGAAAATTGATTTTAAAATATTAAAAACAAAATTCTAGTCTGATGACACTCATGGTACAATTTTAAAAAATATGTGATGGTAAGTGAGGACAAATTTTAAATGAGAAAGACTAAATAGTCTCCTTATGCTATTGGAAAAGTTTTAGCACAGTAATAGTCATGTTGCTATCTAATGGCTCCAATTCATGCCCAAATGATATTCTTGGAAAACTGCAGGCAAAACTCAAGATTAGATTTGCATGTTTTTTAAAAGTGAAATTATGGGTAGAGGAACAATTACTGTAATGACATTTCCTTGGTACAGGAACTGTAAACTAAAAAAAAGGGGGAAAAAAATTAGGATTAATTCAAGTTTTGAGACTCATTGTTTTCAGCAGAAAACAGCTATGACAAAAATCAGAAACCTTAGAAGGTGGAACTTCTTCTGGCATATGACTGATGGAGTCCCATAGGCTTCATGTTGAATATTTACTTTCTAGCTGACCCTTGTCCAGGAGATGAAACAAATGTAATGTATTTGGAATTTTGCATGGGCATGGCAAAGACAAACAATAGACTTTTTGTGTCAGAGTGTATGCAAACATGAAAGAAATTTCTGGGAACTAACTCTTTTGTGTCCTTACCACAAAGTTCACACTGTGACCCAAGCATTTCCAAAATAATTATAGGTAACTCATTTACACTAAAGTTAACACATTAGGCAAAGACTGTGCAAGGCCTAAACACAGAAATTTGTCCTAATCTTTTTCTAAAATGCCTTATGCATGAGAATTTCTGCTCTGTGTGTGGGAACCTGGTGGATTGGCAGTTGCCTATGAAGGAAGTGGAGAGTGCATTAGGACAGCTGTAGTAGTGGAAAAGAAACTTTTTTAAAGAAAGCACAGGATATGGGGGAATCAAGGGTAGAATTAGAGAATTCCTTTTGTTCCTTTTGCTCTTCCTTTTGTCTCTTCCTCCCAAAATACAGATATTCCTTATGGCTTTGCAATGCACCCACTGGTGGTGGGTTGTAAACGGAGGATGATGATCATCAGAGCAGGCTGGTCCTTAGGCTGCGTACTCATTAAGGACCTCTGAGTCTAATGGTTTAATTGGTTCAAAGTGTTTAACAGAAGTCTTTTTCCATGAACTGAATTTTACTCCTGTTGAATTTACCTCCTGTTGAATATTGTAAGCATAAGAGTATGGTACAAAGTCAAATGGAAAAACTGGAAGCTGTTTCTTGTGAATTGTGCTCAAAATTGGAAATAACAGGATAAACAAAAGAGTTTGCTTCCTTTCTCCATATATTTTTTAATGTCATCTCCTCTACATTATGCACAGTGGTAAAACCTGCACTATGAACCTGCATACACTTTCCACATAGGAGTTGTGGTCTACAACAGAAAGTGAGCAGCAGATTAGGAGCATGGAAGATGGCATAAATGACTACTGGCCTTTTTTCCATTTGCCTATTCAGTAATTCCCTATTTTAAATACACACTGTTGAGTAACTCACAGAGGCTTCAGAGTCCGTATGAGAATGGCTTTCCAACAGCGACAGACAAGATTCAGAATGAAAAATTTCACTGCCAGGCAAGAAAAATTTGCAATAATTTTCTGTAATACAAGCAGACTTTTTAGCACTTTTATTGCAGAAGCAATTCTAAATAACAGAGCTTGTCTTATAATAGCATTTCTATAATAATGGTGTTTTATAACAGAAGTGCTATTATTACAGAAATGGTATTATAATAGTAGTATTATTATTGTAGAATCTTTTCCATAACAGGAGTGCTAAATAAGCCCATTTGTACTGTAGTAAATGATTGCAAACTTCTTCTGTGGTGCTGAAAATGCCTAAGCCTTTATGTCTAATGTGATCCAGATTTTCAGAAGCTTCATGGAAGTCAAAAAAAAAATCTTTCAAAATGAATCTATTCTGCAGACCAACTGAAAGCCTTGGCATGGCTCAGCAAATGGTATATCTGTCACCAGATTTTAAAATCTAACTCAAATTCCAAACCAAAAGTGCTTCAATGCAGAACTTAGCCAAATGTGTCTTTTGTAAGACTAAAACATTTTCAGATCTGGAATAAAGCACTAAAATGCTGGAATATCATCTGAGTGATAAAAAGATGTAATACTCAATAACAGTTATGCAGCAAAAATGCTTTGGAAGAAATTTGATTTCTATATCAACCACATTAATATAAATTTCCTTCATCATTCAATAAAGTATATATTGCTTTGCCACATACTTAGAAAGCATTCATCTAAAGAATTTAACTGTATATATAGGAAATGAATAAGTAAATTTTAGTTTATAAAATCCAACCTCTTTTTATTAAAGTTATCTCGTAATACTTCAGTGCTGAGATTCTAGTGCAGTATAGAAGACAGAAAGAATTTAAGTTCCAAAGCTATTGACCTTTTTAACATTAAAATAAAATCCTATATACTTCTAGGTTGATACAATCAGATTATACTATCAGGTTAAGGTAGAGTCTATGAAACAGTAAAGTAAGAAAATTCAATAAGCTCATATCCTCTGCAGGCATTTTTAGATTTTTTAGACTGTCATGAAAGCTTTAGATGTGTGTTTGTATGAAATGAACTTATTTTATTATTGATTTCAGGCAGAAAGGAGTTTTGCTGGATCTTTTTTTGCAGCCTGCATGGCTACATAGAATATTTTTTTACAGCAGTAATACAGCTTTTAATCACAAATGAAAATTTTCATAAAATATCTTTTTTTTAAGAATGAAAGATAATTTATGACACAGAAAGACCTAGTTTAAAATGCATATTTAAGATATAATTCTAATGTAATCAAATAAAAATAAAATTTGTTGATTAGCTTCTCTAATTAAGCTTCAAATATACACATTCTGAAACTTGGCATGCTTAGAATCCATGGAGTCAACAGAAAATATATATTCACTTCAAAAATAATAAGAGATTTGCAAAAGTGTTCTCACAAAGAAGTCAAAAATCTAACCCTATCTCTGCCACTCCCTCTGGGTTTATGATGTTTAATCACAGGAACAAACACTTTTATGGTCAAGTGTCTTCCCTCCTTCAGGGTTTCTTTCTGCACATACTGAAGCTGAGGATCTCTCAGCCACTCTGAAGGTTTATTGCAAATTTTGCTCTATATCTAAAGCTCAGCAGAGTGCTTTTTCTCCCTACACTTGCATTTCTTTCTCTTACTCTGTGATTTTTAATTTGTTCCACTCACTAGTTAGGTTACTGTAGTTACTTACTAGTTAGGTTACATGTCACCCCAGGACAGTTACCAACAAAGTTCATCCACATTCTGCCATTACTTCTGTTGCTCCTACACACATTTTATTTCACAACCTGCCTTGTTTAAACTATCAGTTTCAGAGTTAATACAATGGCTGTTTAACTTCTCCGTCAAATCACCGTGAAGTCCTGTGAAGTCCCTATGTCAAAATACTACAGATGGGCAGAATTACAGATGGTATTTTCAAATTTAATTGATAGCAGGTAGAGCTTTTCAGTGCACCTTGTTTTCCTGTTCTTTACATTATATAGACTCTTTGTGACATGGAATACCTATTTCTGTCTTTTTCACAGGAAAGAATATACATTCATTTGTTAAAGAAGCAACAAAGAGAAATCAGTGCAAATACCAGAATGCCACATTATTCCTAAACAGCATGTTGGCAGCACCTTACATGCAGGGAAGTTTCTGAAGTACCCACTCACGCCATACTTTCTCCTGCCCATCTGCTCCTACTTTGCTTAGCACAAAAAGCATTGCTATTCTTTTCAGTTATCCTGCAAAATACTTTCCTCAAACATTTAATTTTGTTTTGGCACCTCTGTACATATGTGCCTTGTACACTTGACTGCTCCAAGTCCAGCCTATGCCTAATTTAAACTTAAGCTAAGTTCATGCCTAATTTAAGACATTGTTTTATTATCTTTCCATAATTCTTTTAAACTCCTGACACAGGAATTTATAAATTAGGAAATGAAAGTCAATGCTTAATTTTTTTTTCACAGTCTGTTGATGTAATATTAACTACCAAAACAATGTGCTCTCCCTACCAGGCTTCCTATTCCCCATAAGCAAATCCAATTCAAAATGAGATCATGGTACAGTGATCTCATTCTGAATGTTACCTTATGCTTTTGGCAGTCCAGAAGAAAACACCCCTAGCTCTTGTGTTGTTTCGATCTCTTGGAATTTCTCCAGGGGTTTGAATATCTGCTGAAAAGCTCTCTACAGCTCTGAATACACCAAAAGAGGAAAGGGAAGCTAATATAGGGTGGGGGAGGAGAAGAGAAGGGTGCAAAAAGTGAGGATTAGTTGATGCAAAATGTCAAGCTGTCTGCAGTGAAGGCAAGAAGGGGTCAAGGGTAATAAAGCCAGTTAGCAGAGCAGAGGATAAGAAGCCATATTCAAAATAAAAGAGTGATAATTTTAAGCAGCAAGGGAGAGATTAGAATACAGAACTCCCAATGGTATGCACTTTGGGAAGGAGATGGTGGAGTACTGGATTAAGAAAGACAAGGCAAAACCAAATACAAACCCTAACATTTTCCCTAAATGCTTAAATTAATGATCCTTTCTTTCTGTACTAGCCTCCATGCTGAATGATGCACAGATTGTGCAGATCTCCTGATTCCTGCGCTTTCTTGCAGTTGAATTCTTGCACATATGAATATTCCTTCCTCATTTCCAAGCAAACTCTTTTCTTTTTTCTTTTATAATAAGCTGATGTACTAGAATTCCTCTTGACTAATCTTCTATTTTGCATGGTCTTACAAATATTCAGTGTCAAGTATTACTTTAAAATAACCCTATTTTCTATTTTGAAGTACATCCTATAATTACTCATTTTATTTTGTAGGCTATTTGCTGTTATATTAGTAACTTGTTTCCATATTTTACACAGCTTGCTGCTTGATAATAACTGTGCATAAAGGGCACAATGCAAAATTTAGGCTTAATTTAGATTCTGATAATATTATTCTTTCTTTTTTAAATACTTCAGTCATTGAATACACTGGCTTTGCTTTTTCAACAGTTTTAGTGGTCTTAAAGAATAGAATATATGCGGAACATCCCAGTCCTCACTGATTTCTAGAGTACCTTTGATTCCTCACACAGTCAGTTTGTCAGGGCAGACCTGTAACATAAATCATCAGCATTTAAATACCCAACAGCATTTTTGCAATTATTGGATTTTACTCACATATCTTAAACAATATGTTTGGAAAAAAAAAAAGGAATTTGCCACCTGTTTTGCTGTATCCTTATTCAGACATAACTGGCTTGAATGCAAAGAATCAAGGATTCCAAGCACAAATATACAGTATTTATCAGTAGATATACACCAAGGCGGAACTCTATAATTGTAAAATTAAAACTCAGATTGACTTCAGCAAGATCAGCATTCACCCCATGAATACAGCATCTCATGTCCACTAGAGAATCAAGAAGAAAATTCTTTTTCAGAGCAATTCTTAGAGAGGGAAAAGTCTAAAATATTATCTCAAATTGAGAGAAAGTAAGAGGTATTTTGAAAAAATTGGTTAGTTGGGTAGCAAAAAATCACCATGACTTAGGAGTAACCACATATATTTTTAAAATAATTCACACATAAAATTGCTGGTATATTAAGAGTGGTCTTTAAATGACTGTTTAAATCTGTTATTGTACAAGGGAAAGGGAGATGGCATTTAATAATGGCAATCCATTAAAATGTCTCCAGAGGTGATCTGGGAGCTAAAGACTAGAAGTTCTGACTTCTTTATCAAATGAACTGTTACAAATTAAAATTATGTATATGTTAGTAAACACAGGGTGTACCAGAAAACAGCCTTTTTGTAAATGGGTGCTTCACAAATCTTTTAGAGGATTTTGAGACGTATGATGTAGTTGATCTCTTGGATAGATGTTCCTCACCAAAGGATTTAAAATCAAACTGCAAAAATTGGGGGATAAAATAGAAGATACTTTTAAGAATTCATTATTGATTAAAACACAGCAAACAATATTCTGAATGAAGACAGACTTTCTTAAGCTAATCCTAAAAATTGGGTAAATATTGAAGTGAAAAAGCAATGGGATGATGCAACATTATTCCATATACTGTATCTATTTCTGGCTAGAAATATGTATAGCAAGAGTACAGAATTTCAAAATAATTTAGAACGAAAGGTCATCTATTCCCACTTAAAGTTGAGCTGTTTCGAAGTCAGACCAGGTGGGCCGTAGCCTTGTATGGCTGAATTTTTAATATCTCCAAGAATGACAGTTACAAAACTTTGCAGCCTGTTCCAGGATTTGATTACACTTGATGGAACAAAACAACTTTTCACAATCTAATTGGAATTTCCCTTTTCACAGCTCTGATCTTTTCACTGTGTACCTCTGAGAAGTTTCTGACTCTGTATGCTCAGTAATGCCCCACTGGTAGTTCAAGCCAGTGGCAAGGCCCTCCCAGGGCCTTCTTTCCTTAAGGCCAAATAAACTCACCTCTGCCAGCTGTACCTTCCGTGTCATGTGCCCTTTAGCAGAGCATAAAATCGGGCAGAGCACCAGAAAAAGTGCTGAACAGAAAGAAAAAACCATTTCCCTCCACCTCTGCACTACGCAATAGACCTTCACTGCTGTGAGGGTACCATGGTGATTCATATTCAGCCTGTCCACTGGGATCCCCAGGCTGTTTCCTACAACGTTTCTTTTTATCCTGTCAATGCCCAGCCAATTGACAACAGGGTATGACTCACTGATTCATTGAGTGACCATCCAGCAGATGGATTTCAAAGCACTGGATATGAAGAATGCAGGTCGAATAGTCAAAATAACTTCTTGGTTGCCATTCAGGAAAGATTTTGAAGACATTGCAGACAATTCACAGAATCACTATGTTCTCTTCTTGTGGTCAAACAACCTTTTAGCCTTTCTAAGTGACACGAAAGGTGCTCCAATTCCTTAATCATCCAGAACTGGACCAAGCAGCCCAGATGTATCTCACCAGTGATGAGCAGACAGCAAAGAACACCTCTCCCAGCTTTCTGGAAATGGCCTCCCTAAGGCACCCCAGGATGTTCTCAGTGCTATGGTTTAATTGACAATGTGGTGATGAGTCAAAGGTTGGACTCTACGATCTTTGAGGTCTTTTGCAACCTTAATGACTCGGTGATTCTGTTATTGGCCTTCTTTGCCGTGATAATGCATTTCTCGTCCATAATGAGCTTGCTGTTCACCAAGGCCCTAATCTCCTTCTCTTCTGAGCAGCTTTCCAGCAGGTCAGCCCCTGTTGTGTACTGGTGCTTCAGGCTGCTGTTCCCCAGGGGGAGAATTTGGCATTTCCCTTTGTAAACCTTCATGAAATTCAGCTCAGTTCCATTTCTTCAGCCTGTCTTCTGCCCACCACTCAGTTTCATATCCTCTGCAAACCTGCTGAAGGTACACTCTGCCCCATCACCCAGGTCACTAATAAAAGTGTTTGGCAGTATTGGCCCCACTACCAACCCCAGGTGGACACTACAAGATACATCATTAGTGACTTGCTTCCAGATGGACTTTCTGTCACTGATCACAATTCTCTGTGCCTCTGAATTAATCGAACCTGTACTTTAACAACTTGGCTATGTAGAGATCATTCCAAAGGCCTTACTAAAGATAAACATCAATTGTTCTTCCTTCATCCACTAAGCTAGTTAGGCAGTGACACGAACAGATCAGCAGTTGTCATAGAGAAGGTAGAAAAAGAAAAGAAATTTACAGTAAAACAGGAGACATCACTGTGCACTATTCAAGAAATATCTCTACTTAATCAATACAGCATATAACTCTCATCTGCCTTTTTTAAAGAAAAAAATAAAATAGCAGTAGAAAAATAGAAAAAGGCAACAATAGTCAGAATCATGGTAGTGCTTTAAAAGAGAAAAAGCTTAACAGATAGGACCTGACATAGACAGCATGACTGAGTGGCCATATAATAGAAATCCAAAGTCATAAACGGAGGGGAAAGAGGAGGTTGGAATAAATCATTATGTCTCCTAGAACTAAAATTACAAACACTCAGTGACATCATCAAACAATAGATTTTTTTAAAAAGTACTGCTTTTTACAGCACATAATATACTGTGGCACTGCAGATTTTCTTTCTGAACCTCTAGCAGCATAAATGACTTCTGAGAAGGACTAGACTAGTTGACAGAGAATACGTACATCAGCAGTTATTAAACACAGCAGTCCAACTGCAACCTCTCACTTTTGTAAGTCCTAAAGCACTGATTGCTAAAAATGCTGGAGTGAAAGCAATCCTGTATGTTCTTACTGTGTTCCTTAGGTATCCACTGCCCATCTGTGTAATAGACAAGGTGCTGTACTAGACATACTTTTGATGCAACATATTTTGACCATTCTTAGGATTATTTCCTGTTAACCAGACCTATGAACTAAAGAGAAAATGGAAGTTACAGGACTGAAACTCTGAGTTAATGATTACAACTACTTAGTAAGGCCGCTTTTAGGGCTGCTCCACTGAATAAAATTGTCTGCCTTCACATAGTGTGCCTGAAAGTATAATCTGAAACTAATATGGTGCATGCTGGCTGCTCTGGCAGTAGGTCCTTCAGAGGCTTGGTACAGATTATCAGTGGATAACAGAAACAGATGAGGCATGGGCATAGGAGAGGAGCTTTCACAGCCATGGATCTGCACCAAATAGTGCAGGGCTCTAGACCAGAAGAAAAAACAGATTCTATGGAAATGTATGTCTATAGCTGAAGCACTGTCTCTCATCTCTTCACTCACCCCTTACTTTCAGCTACTTAGTCAATGACCTAACTTTAGAATAAAACTTAGTTTTGTTTTGGACTCATGTGGTGGGTTCAGATGCCAAAGGACCCCAGGCATGTTCCATATACTTTTTTTACCTATTCTGATAATGCTCCATTTTTGGTGCCTACAGACTCTAGGGTAGAGAAACAAAGGGAAATGCAGTGTACATATGACAGAATGTTCTGCCACCCATTCTAGGGGAATGCAGTCCCATACAGTCTAAACTTGCAAAACACTGGAATAGTTTGGCTGAGACATCTCTATCAGAATACTTGTTTCAAGATGTTAATATTAAGGAAAATCTCTATACCTAATACCTAAAAAAAAAAAAAAGTCATAAGTACAAGGACAAAACCGTAGTATAAATCCTAAGAATTTGATGTTTTATAGATTTCTTCTGATATAAAAAAATAATGGTGGATTTTTTCCCTTGCTCCCATAAAATTGATTTATAATATACAATAAGATCCACATTTCATTGTTTGGCAGCTGGCAGATAGTTCATGGAAAAGCTCTTTTTTGGAATTTTTTTCCAGGGCACTGTATTCTTGTTGACAAGCAGACTTCAATGGCAAGAATCTGACTGTTCCTTATTTTTGGAGGGAATTTGCAGTACCTCTTTCAACCAGGTTGCCTTCAGCAACTAGTTTGCTGTAGAGCTTCTTTACTTCATCTCTCACATGCAGCTCATGGTCCACTTACATAGCCACTTCCTCCTTTATTGTGGAAAGGTAGGTTTCTCATTTTCCTTCTCTTTATCACTTTATCTTCTATTTATAGCTAGGAAATTCACCAGTTATCAGATTTTTCTAATAATTATTCTCTTATACTTGTCCACATGAACTGGAGAGAATGTGGGCTTGCCAGCATGATGATTCCCTAGCGTTACCCAATAGACCCCAAAAGTCACACATTAAGATGCCAAAATCTACTGAATGCACATCAACAACTATAGACAAAATTGATGTAGTAAACTGGTTAATGAAACTGCACCATTTAGAACCTGTCTTCAGAATGTCTGTGAGGATCCACCCACTAGAGGTATTAAGCACATACAAAATAAAAGATTTTTTAAATACTATTGTCCCTTTTCTCTCCATCTGTAAAAAAAGATGGTTCAGTTACTGAGCTTGAGAGGAGTGTGACTCCTCTTGAGGAAGGTATACTACTCAGCCTCTATAAAACTCCATTGTATTCCATTTCCTTATGTTTTACTTTTTTTCACAAAGACTTTCCCACACGCTTTCAAAGCATATTTTTAAGCCATAGGTCTTTTTGGTTAATCATTAACTTTTCTTTCATAGTAAGCTACAATTTTTGTGTTGAAAACCCAATTTTATATTTTTTGTGTTTTCCTTCACATTTAAAACCTAACAAAAGAGACTATTTGTTTCATATTTCAGATATTTTCATACATAGTTTCATTTCACTATTATCACTTAGAAACTCAAATGTGAGAAAGATACCAGTAGCTTAGGTATCATGGTAATTTTATGAGGATTCCAACCACAAAAATTGTGATAACAGTTAGTGCTTATTGTTTATACTAGATACACATGCCAACATGAATTCATTTTTCATGCATATTGCATTTTTAAGATCCTTGCTATAGGTGTTGCCACAACTTCTTAGAAATTCCAGCAAGGCAATAGTGAAATATTGCCTTAATATTCTGTGATGATAACAGGGAGAGAAGAGGTGGCAGCTCTTTTTTCACACTCAAGACTCTGGGTTTCTTGTACCTAAATGCCCAGCAAAGTTTCCCACATCTTAAGAAATTACACTTCCCTTGTCAAACTAGTCAGAAGGATTTCATGCAAGTACAAGATCATTATTTTAACATCTCTCATCCTGCAAAGGAATCTTTTTACTGCCTGCATGTAGGAATGCAGTCTGTAGGTAAGTTCCACAAAATCACTCAGCTCCTTGCTTTGTAGTACACACTGCTCTGTCTTGTTAAAGCACAAAAACTAGGACCCAAAAAGCATCTGGGTTGATCAATCTGGTCACCCAACATGAAAAGAAACCTATTCTATAAAGTCCATTTATAAATACATCAAGTTTCATACTAGTACTGCTTATTTCAGTTATTCCCATGGCCAGTAATTCCTGAATTGGTGTCTCAGAACTGTACATTTAATGGTCAATAATGGAGGGGTTAATAACCTAATAATAACCTAATAATTTCCATCTTAGATTTATTTTTAAAAAGAAAAACACATCTAAATTTAGAATCTCAACTTTTATTGCCAAGTTTACAAGGCTAACTGGTTATGTGAGCACACACCATTCATTTACTGCCTTTTCTTACATTGCAAGAAAATTAAAAGGGAAAGAGGCTGTAAATGAAAAGGCTGTTATAGATGGATGTCTTCTAAGTGATCTATGTGATAGAAATGATTAGCAGTAACTGATCTTTGTAAAGAATGTACAAGTATAATTCATTATAACGGCTTAGAAGTGCAATTAGTGAACGATGGTGTAAATGACACTGTTGTTCATAGACCTACCCATAAGAGTAATTATATTTTGAAAACTACTTAGTGAAAAATTCATTGCATGGGTCCTATGGGCATAGATAATTGAGATAAAAATATGTAAACAAATACCCATTAATACGTTTTACAGCAAATTTATATATTTACATATTTAGCTAGTTTGGAAATACACATAAAGAATGAGAATTTTCTGGTGTTTCATTTTGAAGGCACATTTAAGTGAAAAAATATTTTATGACTTTGCAAACAACACTGTTTGATTATTCTTACAATGCATTGATTCATCTAGTTTTTCACCTCACTGTGTCCTAATATTGCAAAAATGGTAAAGTTCAGGAAAAGAACAAGCAAACAAACAAAACTTGACAATCCTTAATTGATTTTCTGGTTGTGTAGTTCCAGTATGGCAGATGCCAGGTGAGAAAAAAACCTTCCTAGTGGTAGTTGCAGTCATTCCTTGGGCAACAGGAGCTATATTTGGGGTATGATAGTAATATAAACTATAGTTTTTATGTAATAGTAAGTTTGACAGTATTTAATTTAGTATGTGTGTTTGAGAACTTATCTCACTGGCCTGATTCTATTTCATTAACAAGTACTAATTTCCTGTACTTTTTGAGATTTCCAAAAGCTGTTATTTGATGCTGGCATTTTGCTTGGAGACTGGTTTTTTTCTGAAGATCTTAGTGAATTAATGTGCAGCTATTTGGTTATTATATAAATGAAGTTTAAATTGAGTTTGAAAGCAAAACAAATACAGTATGATGTGGTTTTTCCCCTGAAAATGTATTTATCTGTTTATTAGGCAGCATTTTCAGCTACAACTTAACTTACTTGGTTGCTGAATACAGGAAAAATGACTACATCATCTAAACATACAACTTCAAGCATTAATTCCAAGAATGGACTTGACATGGAAGGACATGAGACTGATCAAGAGAAAACTTAATGCTGGATAGCAGTGGCAAAATATTTCAGTTTTATGCCCACAGGAGCCCCGGTGCAAATTGTTCCTGTGAATCTAAACCTTTCATCAATCAGATGTAAATTATAGCATGCATGACTGGCTGCCTTTTCCATTCTAGAGTTCCCTACAGAGAACAAGAGAGCCAACTGCTTGAGAGGCTCAACTAAACTGCAGCCTTTTTTGCTCCTTAGAGGTTATATACCAACACATCAGAAGAGACAACATTCACTTGTATTCCACATCAGGAAATCTTACAAAATCACAGTGAGTCAAGCCAAAATCTTCTAGAAAAACTTATAATGCAGAAAACCAGGGAGGGGACTATGGGGGAGATGTACTGATACAGCACTAAAGCTGTCAAAGCTTTCCTTGAATAGCTGGTTCAGAGAAATTGAACATGAGGCTGGATTCTCTTTTGGTTTCAGCTGGGAGAGAGTTCATTTTCTTCTTAGTAGCTGGTACAGGGATGTGTTTTGGATGAAGTATGAGCATAATGCTGGTACCACACTGATGTTTTAGTTGTTGCAGTCTCTCAGGCTTTGTCAATGAGGAGCTGCACAAAATGCTTGTCGGGAACATGGCCAGGACAGCTGTCCCAAACTGGCAAAGGGATATTCCATAGCATAGAACATCCTGCTGAGTATGTAAACTGGATGAAGTGGCCCATGAGGGGCCAGTCACTGCTTGGGGATGGGCTGGACATCAGTCAGTGGGTGGTGAGTGGTTGTGCTGGTTTTATTGGGCTTTAGTTCTCCCTCCTTTTTATTACAATTGTTGTTATGGGTGTTTTTTGGTTGCTGTTTTTGTTGTTGGGGTTTTTTTTTTTTACTTTGTTTTGATTATTAAAGTGCTTTGACCCCAACCCATGAGTTTCATTTATTTTTCCCTGATTCTCTAACCCATACATCAGAGTGGGGCCATGAGCAAGCAGCTGTGTGGTACTTAGTTGCCACCTGGGGTTAAACCATGACAGATAGTCAGAGAAGAATAAATTCTCTATAAANAGAGAAATTGAACATGAGGCTGGATTCTCTTTTGGTTTCAGCTGGGAGAGAGTTCATTTTCTTCTTAGTAGCTGGTACAGGGATGTGTTTTGGATGAAGTATGAGCATAATGCTGGTACCACACTGATGTTTTAGTTGTTGCAGTCTCTCAGGCTTTGTCAATGAGGAGCTGCACAAAATGCTTGTCGGGAACATGGCCAGGACAGCTGTCCCAAACTGGCAAAGGGATATTCCATAGCATAGAACATCCTGCTGAGTATGTAAACTGGATGAAGTGGCCCATGAGGGGCCAGTCACTGCTTGGGGATGGGCTGGACATCAGTCAGTGGGTGGTGAGTGGTTGTGCTGGTTTTATTGGGCTTTAGTTCTCCCTCCTTTTTATTACAATTGTTGTTATGGGTGTTTTTTGGTTGCTGTTTTTGTTGTTGGGGTTTTTTTTTTTTACTTTGTTTTGATTATTAAAGTGCTTTGACCCCAACCCATGAGTTTCATTTATTTTTCCCTGATTCTCTAACCCATACATCAGAGTGGGGCCATGAGCAAGCAGCTGTGTGGTACTTAGTTGCCAGCTGGGGTTAAACCATGACAGATAGTCAGAGAAGAATAAATTCTTTATAAAGAACAGAAGCATAAGACTTCTTTCCAGCATTCACATGACTGTCATAGACTTTTATAAGTAATAGGAGGGACAAAACCAGATTTTAAAGACCAAATTAAAAATAAAGCTATTGAACCACCTAACAGTGAATACCTGAGCTGCTATGCAGGAAAACATTACTGTGACTGAATATCAGCCACAGAGAGGAAAGCTGAATTTCTTGCTGTGCTTGCTATCTACACTCACCTAATTATGGCAGAGTTAATGTATGAACAGACCCTATGATCTGTAAAAGCAAACCACAAATGTCAAGCTTTGCGAAGTAAAATCAGAAGACTACTAGAATATTTGAGAAAAGGTGTAGTTTAATGTAGTATTTCTCAAACTTCCCAGTAAATTGTGACCTCCTTTTGTCTCACCAGTCACCATGAAACTTTCTGAGTCAGCAGCAGCTCAATTTCTGCAGAGTAAAGGCTGCTAACAACTAGCTGAAAGTATTTACATTAACCTAGCTGTCACAGAGCACTAAAGTGACTGCTTAATTATAGGTTGTTAGCAGTTTGATAGCCAAGGTAAACAGTTGCACCTTGTAATTGTCTTACTTATTATCACCTCTCACTCCCAATATGAATGCTTCTGTGACCTATTTGGGGACTAGTAATAGATATTGAATGAGGAGATGATACAGTTACTGCTCCCATCCCATAAGTCATCTGACAAAACATGTTTCATTTCATCTCCGCTCGTTGTTGGCCTTGCCTATTTATATAGTAAGCTTTTGAAGAAATGAATTCTTGTACATCATTCCTATGACATAAGATTAGCATCAACGTTTCTCAAAACACACTAATAGTACTATGAGCTTCTCAACAATGATGTTTCATATAACTCTAGTTATTCTAGATAACAAACCAAAATGCTACAAAATTTTAGAAAGGCGAAAAGTACTTTACTTACTTCCATGCCTTTCCCTTTCTAACTGCTACTCATTCTTGTATTATAACTCACTGAAATACAATATCACAACCCAGCAGCAAGACTGGGAGCTGAAATTTCAATTGTTGTTAGGGTCTTTAGGTCAAAGGTCTGGCATGAATTCTTCAGTTTTTGAAGAAGATTTATGCTGAGCTAAGAAACATAATTGCAGAATCTGAAGATCTGTTTAAAATTTTCTGAGTAAAACAAACAAAATCAGACACCTAAAATTTTCACCTTTGTGACCATTTCTGAACACTGTGGACTTTTATCTTTGCCTAGCAGGTGGCTAAGAGCCTGTGTGATACACAGTGGTTACTGAAGCCCAGTTGCTAGTGGCCAACATCTAACTATTAAACTTCTATTCCAACTAATGTCAAAATTGGAAGGACTCTGCAGGAAGTAATTCTCTGAAAAGGGAAAATATGTGAAAGACATATGCAATGAAAAGCTGAAAAACTTTAGCTGTCACTTTCTTTACTGCCCCTCCCATGGGCAAGTCTACAAGCTCTCATCTAAAGATCCAGAGCACTGGTTATTTTCCTTAGAAAAAAATCCATGCCATTTTCCTGTATATTTGACCTTTCCATGTGTTTCTATCTTCTTTGATTCAAAATATTAATTGATTCCTAAGTCTTCCTTAATGTGAGGTGACAAGAGCTATCTTTCTGCTGGGATAAGCAGTATTCCCTGAATTCAAATCAGTGGCATCTTCATTTATTGATTCCTCCTACATTTTCTTTAACTAGAGAATACCTTAGAGGCCTCTACATTTCTGAGTGATTTTCTGCACCTCTGGGA
>VXBB01024261.1:234249-253813 GCA_013399915.1 Illadopsis cleaveri | reverse complement strand
TTCTGAGGTTTAAATTCCTCTATCTTTTCCTCTAAGTTTAGGAACTCAACAACTTTCTCTTAGTTGTTCAGTTGTTGTTTATGTATCGTGCTGATCCTCTCCAGGAAAATCTTTGTGTCAGAATCACTCTTGAGGGAATTATACCAATGCATTACAAAATCAACATTTTCCAAACATTTCAGAGTTGTGGGTTGTTTTTGGGTTTTTTTCCTGCAGATTCAAAAATAGCTGGTACATTACTAGTCATTTCGTTAGGGTTGATAACATTTTCAGTTTTAAGTAGTAAAATGGTAGACTACCTGAAATAGGCAAGAAATACAAAGAATATAGAGCAAATTACAATGTACCAAAATAAGGGAACTTTAGAAGAACTGTTTAATCACAGATAACCCTATACCCTTGTTTCCTTCCCCCAGGACAAAGTTTATGCCCCCAGAAACCTAGCAGAAGGCCCAAAATCAAAGCACAGTATTGCATCAATACCTCTGACTTCAGAACCACAATTCCTACACTTGCAGATTTTACTCCAAAATCTAGTTGAACTCACTAACCTTTCACAAGTTATCCAAACTCCAGAGGTTTTATCAACAGTAAGAGAAAAATGGTTATTACTGAATAGCTCACTGTTACCATATCTTTTTGATGATGCTCAAACGTTTCAGCAAACCATTTCTTTGTCAGCTCCTGACAAAGTAGCCAGCTGTAAAACAGTTTCATAAAGATAACCTCTGAATGGATTGGAATTAAATCCCTTCATGAGATCTAGGAATTTAGGTTAGTTGCACCAAGATTACACAGATAATCATGCACAGTATCTGCCCTATGATGCCTACAATCTAACTGTGCTTTCCTTGGGGAAAGGAGTATATTTTCTCTTTTTTTCCTTGTACTTGCTTTAATGTGACTCAGATTTTAGGAATTTTGTAACTGTTTACTTTACATTTTGCTATTACAATACTTGTCACTTAAAATTTCAAAATTCTTGCAATAGCCACTTTTATTAATACATTTTACCACAGACTATATCTTACAAAATTCTACTAGAGCCTTCTGTTTAGGATCCATTCTCAAAAGTAATATTACATTTTTGAAAGCCATTCCATTATAATCAACTTACATTTGCTATTGGTTTAATGGATATTGTTCAGGATAACTACAACACTAAAGATACAAGAAACTACAAAAATAAAAAAATATAGAAGCATGTGGTTTTACATGAAAAAAACAAATTAATTCCGCTGCATTTTTTTTTATTTTTAAATAAGAAGAGTTAAAGTTATTCTTATTCTCATTGAGAAATAACATGAAAATCACAGGGATGTTCTTAACTGTGAGATTAACAGCCTGAATAAAAATTTCGTGCATGGTTATCACAAACACACAGTTGTTACAAACACTCCTCCCTCCTTCAGCTTTCTTCCACTGTATCCCTTACCTGAAAGAGACATCAACTCAAATGAAAATCCATACAGAGAATATAGACCTGGAGTCACTCAAGTACACTTTACTCAAGAGTTGGATGTAAGCCAGCTCCAGCCTGGAAGCAATCTAAGCACGTTCATACAGTGTTGCATGCAGATTTAAAAGCCCTGCCTCTTAACGTTGATGTTCCCCATGATGTTCACTAGGGGCTTTGCTACTGTTATTTATTTTATTTGGAATGCACTCAGATGCAATGGTGATGAGCCACAGTACAAAACCCTGTGAGAGAGAGTGAAAAAGTGTGAGACAGAGATGAGAATGAGAATAAAGGCATTTTTATTACATTCGTCTCAGTTTGAAATTCATAATCCTGAAATTCTCCGAACAACGGACTTAAACTACAGTCAGCAATTCAAGAGGAACAGATTCCTCACATGAGCCTCTTGGTGTGTGGTGCCAAAAGGTCAAAAACATTGAATACGATTTAAATGTGTAAGTTGAGACTCTGAAGAGAAACCACACATTCTGAAGTGGTGTGAGAAATGACCACGAGCCCTTTTAACACTAGTTTCTGTCACAAAGCAAATCTTCTCTAACGCCAATCTCCTGATTATACTTCTCTATTCCACTAGTTAAAAGTGTAAGGGAGGAAACTGCATCTTCTTACAGCCCAAATAATCTCTGTTCTGCTCTCAAGGGACCTTAATATATCTGGCTCTGGGCACCTAATTTTCTTCCCTTACTTTGGGATGTTGCAAAATTGAGAAACAAATCATAATATATATTTTATTGTAGTAAATGCTTTCTTAATCTATTAATTTCACACACGTATATAAAGAATATACTCCACACTTACATTCTGTTTCTTCGTGTGCATAAAATTGCCACAAATAAAATGAGAGTCACCATTTATTCTTTGTATCAGATAAGAAAAAAGTTTTAAACCTTTTTATGGAGTGATAAAAAAGAAACAAATTTCATAATTTATGGTTCACAGGATGCAACGATTGACATTATATAGAAATTTAATCAGTCTTGCAGAGCTCACAGACATATCACAGTAGGAGGTTCTTTTGACATTTCATGGAGAACTAGGCAAGATGAAGTACAATATGTGTGCATATTTCAGTATGTTATGTGTTTTGTTAAGCTTTTATCCTTTCAGGAGTCACTGTCATTTTGAAGGAATCATCCCTTTAAAAAGTTCTAAATACATGAAAGACAAACTTCAAGATTTGTTTTGAGCAAAACAGAGTTAGAAATACTTGCAGAGGTAGCCAATTCCTTTCTGATGTGGACTTCAGAAAACTGAGACACTTCTTTAACACCTTTTCTATACCTCTTGAAATCTGTCAGGTGTACAGCACCTGGCTGTAGTCCCATAATCAGGCTATAGCCTTAATATCATGCAGAGTTATGATTGGGAACATTTTGCCAAAAATGTCCATCAAGGGTGCAGGATGAAAAAGTCAACTCAAAGCCTTACCCACCCACAGCTACCTAATTTCTACATTCCAAGGGACAAAGAACTGAGCCTGAAGAAGGGGCTATAAAACTATTATTTTCATGCTGAATTTTAATAGTCTTATTAGCAGTATGCTAGTTTCTATGATGAACAGAGAGTGCCATAATTTTACTTCATCCAGCAGTATTCCATTATTGTTGATGCCTCTAAAACAATTTTATATCAGAGTGCCATAATTACATTTATAACTATTTAGTAAACCTACTTATACATTATTATGATATAAGTGCTTGTTGGACAAAACATCTGAAGCCTAAGATACTTTATCATAAGCCAGTGATTATGACTGTTTTTCAGAAATTCTCATTAGGAATGTAGGAAGCTGCATAAACCTTTTGATAATGTTATCTGATACATTATTAAATGTTTTGCTGCTATTATCAAACTAATAACCTAATTTTTCTCATTCTCCACCATTTTTTCTCATACCCCATAGTTGTGGGTTGAATATACAACCCACAGTATTCACTTTTTAAATGGAATCATATTCTGTCTTCACAGAGCTACCTTAGGGAACAAAGATAAATATAAAGCACTAGAAATAGCTCAAAAATATATATCTGGCCAGCTAACCAGCTTAATAAAATACTTTGCTATATTATTAGGTGACAATCTTTTTTGAGATTATGAAATAGGAACAAGAATCACAGCCATAAATGACTTTGAGTGGAGCTGGATGAAACTTTTTAAAGAAGTTTTTTCCCAGTAAAAATATGCAGCATTTCTTTGTTTTACTTCAAATCAAAACTGTGTTTTCTTAAATTTCATGTAGAAAATGTATCAACCCAGTAAAGAGCCCAGTTACAGCAAGCTATTGAGTAAAGGCTGAGGCTGGGCTAACACCAACTGATGGCTGGCTGGAGAGGTTTTTATTCCTATCTGCTCTGTCCTCAGAGACATCATGAGCCATGGATAGAGCCATGAAAATTACAGTAAACCCACAAAACCAAACCCAAAAACAGTTATGCGGTAAAATTCTGGGTTAAGTAACAGCAAAGACAGAGTTACTCTAGAGATTTCAAAACTAAAGTTATAGATGAATTCTTACATTCATAGATTAAATAACTTTGTCCTTTTATATGCTGACAAGTACTATAAGCTTTTTTGATTATAACAATCAAGGAAATTCCATTTTAAAATAAAACTCCAACATGGTCACAATTTTTTTTAACTTTTTTTTTTGTTCAATATAAATAAAAATTTGGCACCAAACAACCTATTTAAAAGCATAGAAACCAGTCATCATCTTAGAACTACTAAAACCAATAAAGGGTAGCTTTTTTTTCAAGCTAACCTGTTCCAGGATAAGATATCAACTCATTTCAAAAGTTTTGTGTGGCCTATAAAAGTCCACCTCTGGCTTCTGTAAACAATTTTTAATATGCCATTGTTATACTTGAGAAGTTGCAGTTCGGGTCTACATGTCAGTATTTGTCAACAAAGTACAAAACTTCATCTGGAGAAATAGAGCATGAAATCACTTTCTCACCCTGCTTCTGTGCATCATACCTAACAACACTGAAACTTAAAAAAACCCCACACCAATATTTAAGTGGTGTAAAAATAAGTTGTCAAATTATTTTCTCAACTCAATATCAAATCCAGAAGTACACACACTTCTGTAACAGCTAGAAATCTGAACACTTCATTGCAACTGCTACATTACCTTTACCTTCTATTTTTCATAATTAAAAACAAAAGCTAAAAGAACCACTAAAAATTAGCATGTTTATATCCTACACATCTGTAAGAGCATAGGAACAAATAGAGACAAATTTCAGCTCTCTCAGGATGAATTGTTAGTGAGAAGCACTTCTGACAACTGAAGACTGAAGACTTAAATTTGAGTAAAAATACTATCTGGCTTCTGAAAAAAGAGGGCTAAGCAAAACTAACAGTTCTAAAAAATTCATTGGGAGGTTCATGCAGGCTTACAGAAGAAGCACACACTGCTATTCCTCTTTCTACAACTTTAACATCAGCACAGTTTCATCAAACCAGCCATCTTTCACTTCATTTAGAACCTCACTTGTGATGTGGCGCAGCACAAGGGAACAAAAATGATGAAAATGTGCTGTATATAAGGAAGTATTTTGATTTAGGAAGAGAACTACTTGCAAGGTTTTTGGTTTCAGACATCAGATATGCAATTACAAAAAATTTAAAAGTAATGTTCTGGACCAACTTGCTTAAGCTGTTGAAGGACTATTTCTGGGGGTTTTTTTATTTACCAACATCTTGCAACTCATAGCTCTCCATTTGCTGATCTGGAAAGATGCAGGTGTACTAAGAGAAAGCCTATCTTAATTTACTCCTTTATGAGAACATTACAATGTATAGAAACACAATCCATTCAATCCTTTCTTGTTTCTCCTTCCTATTCAGGACTTCTGATCAACTACATCTTGTTTAGGGAAAAAAAGCCACTCAAACCCCAAAATTATCAAAAAAGCACACAAAAAAGCACCAGCAAAAAAATCCCATAACCACTAAAGTTAGTTAGAAGAAATCTAACTATGCAAAGAAATCTAGGACACTTAAAAGAGATCTAGGATCTACTTACTATAGAAGCCACTTAAAGGCTTTCACAATTCTGGAAGATTTTTCATGCAAGCAAAGAAAAAGTCTCAAATGATGGGTCCAATCACCCTATTAAAAGGTGACTTAAAAGGTTGCACTTAAAAATATAAATTTTAATTAAAGTTTCTTCATTTATTGCTGCTTATTTAGGCCTTCTTTGACTAGCACGTGAAAAGAAAGATTTATCAGTCAAACAGCTCTGTTCTTGTCTTCTGCTTTCTGTTCAAGTATCCTCTGTCTGGTCTTTTTCCTTTATTCCTATGCTTCCTCTGTTTACTCTCTCTTCTTTGTAATTATTGAAGGAAAAAAGGAGAAAATAGGTTCTAATCTCTACTCCATGCTTCCCTAAAGTAAGAGGGAAACTATTGTCAAAAAGGGATAGAGACTGGATACTGTGGTTAGCTGAAAATTCTTGTCATCTGCTCCAGAGATGGAGCCATAATTGTTATTGCTTCTTGCCTGGAAGAAAGGTATAAAACTGTGGATCTTCCCTGATGCATCTTGCATCCTTAAACAGACTGCTTTAGTCACTCAGGTTCTCAGGGTGGACCCACCCTGAACATTTAATTCATGTTTAAAGAGGGAAGCTCTCACACAATTGTAAACACAGCTAACATTTTTGTGGGGATTTTCAAGGTGTTCACACATTGCTTCAAATCCCTAATGTGACTTAGAACTTGTAAATTTTGGAGGAGATGAAAAGATAAACATAGGAGGAGTTAATACTAAAAAATTCAGGCTCTTTGCATTGGATCATTAAACACAATTAGTTGCAGCACCCTTGTTACAAGGCAATAAGAGTAAGCACTTCAGATGTAATAAAAGGCAGTACATCACTGATAACCAATCTATATTCAGCTTTCTACCACCTGTAAATGCAGGCAATATGTTTCTTTTAAAGAGGCTTGGAAAGTGGTTCCCAGGATACCTTCAGGGAACATGTACTTTTTGAATTAATTAATCACTGGATGTCATCACTGCTCCACTCCACTGCATATGAAATAGCACTTCTCTGGCACTTGAAAATCTTAGTCAGAAGGAGGTTCAAGTAAAACAGTTTAAGATAAATATAACTTCAGTGCAAGAGAGATTAGCAGGAGTTAATTCCAAATGGAAATGGGGAAAATATCACTGCAGCTTTTATATTACAGATGAGTTTCCTTCATTATTTGCATTATTTTCATGCATATCAGCTTAGAAAATTTTACTTTTCTTTTTCTTTTTGTAATATATTGACTGAATGCTCTTTCAAGAAGCTGATCTTGGCAGACACATATTGCAGGAATAAAAGCTTTTGAAGTTCTCTTCCAAAGTACATTGGCCCTAAGATCCTGGCCAATACAACATTTTACAGTGAAGAAAGACAACATTTTTCCAAATAGGGGTCTTTTTTGTCATATGTACAAATACAGGTAGGATACCAAAGCATGAATTTTCACTAGTGACCCTAAGGCAGAATGTGAACCAAGGTCTCCAGAGGGGAAAGGCTAATGCACTAACCTACTGCACCACCAAGTCCCCTTCACTTTCCAATTATCACAGAACCTCTCCTACTGCTGTGACATTCTCCTTGCCACACAGGTCAAAAAGTGAGTTACTGTCAAAAGTGATTAATCTATCAGCTGGCTCAGGAATTCCATAGCATAAAATGAGTGGTGCTTGTCCCAAGTATGGTTGCAGTACTACAGATTTACTTTCAGACTCTTTATATCTGAAATCATGACTGTTTTCTCATTCATGTAGTATCATGTCATATCAGATTTAGAGACATCCTGTAAGAGGGAAAAACCGCGGTGTTATCTCTTTCATAATTAATTTCAGGTTTCTAGGTCCTAGAAACTAAAGACCTCTGCTGAAATCCCTTTATTGCTAATGCATAGGATGGTGTATGAGAGGTCTGTTTCTAAATATATAGCCACATTATAAATGTGATCCAAATATATTTTTAGGTATTTTCCTAGCACCCTTTTTAGTTATATAAAAGCAAGCTAGCGATGAACTCAGAAAAGCAACATACACTTAAAACTCAAAAGGTCATGATAGTTTTTTTCCTCCCTAACTTTCCTATAGCATGCAGATCATAAAAATATGTTTCAAGTGACCCTCTTCAATGATGGACAAGAGTAGCTTACTTGTACAAAACCTCCAACATTCATGCCCTGATTAAAATCGTATTTTCACACTAAACAGATTAACTCTAATGTTGAAAAGTCATTTTCCCAAATACTCTTTCAATTTTATGAGATTTTTCTTCCTTGAAGGATTTAATAATTTAGTACTACAGATTAAACAACATTGTGTGGTTTCATTTGGTTTCAACCAGTGAACTCTTTTTGCTTCCTTTTTAAGGTTATTGGCTTTATTTTGTCTGGAAGTGTCACACAAGCTTACTAAAGATGCTAAATATTTATGAAGTTCTGGGCCTCAATGGTATGAATCAGTGAGTACAAAATTAGGTGTTTAACAGATTAACCAAAGTCTCAATTTTATACCAACAGTTAGTTGCAGTTATTTTGGTGTTCTAAAGACTTCCCTTTATCCTAAACTTACAGACACCTTCCAGCCTCATTTCAGGGAAAAACAAACGAACAAAACCAACCAACCAACACCCAAATACAGCACAAAACTTACACAGTTTAACTTTAGCACTTTAATACAGTTTCTCATTCTGATTGTGCTGTAAATAAGGTCTGTAAGTCAGGATCCTGCACTAAAAATTTACCTCTAACTTCAAAAAAAATCCACACAGGGCTCTGCCAGCAGCATTGATCCTACTGCAGTGGTATCAGTGCTGTGTCATCACTGCCCTGTCAGTCCTTTGCATTTGCTTCATGCAGATTTAGTGGGTATGTAATAATTGCTATAAAATATTCATTTGCTTTTTTCCTAAATACTTCTTCAAAACAAGTTCAGTAAATTTTGCTGGGTGTTTATCAAAGAGACATTTTACAATGTTACCTTTATATCTGTTCTTCAGACATCAACTAATGAACTGTTGCTAAAAGAAAACACCCAGCGAAATCACAGAACCATTAAATAGTCTGACTTTGAAAGGACTCTAAAGATCATCCAGTTGCAACCCCTATGCTATGGGCAGGGACGCATTCCACTCATATTATGTAATGTTGATACATCAACCTTTAAATTACAGTATTTTTAAGGAAACTTTAATTTTATACATTACATGTTGTTTGCAACCAAGACTTTACTGCAAAACTGATTCATGACAGAAAGAAAAGGAATAATTTCTTAGACTAAAATAACACAGCAAAGACCTCAGGTGCAATTTCCTTAAAAATCCATCACATTTTGCTTTACCATATCTAATGCTAATGTTTTGGTCTGAAAAATATGCTGTAATTAGCTAGAACTACACGGTAAAATAACTTCTTAAAGAAGTTCCAAAAGCCACTTTTTTTCAATCAGCTGAAATACGTAGATAATATGTTGTTTTGATTGCCTATAATATCTAGCCTTCATCAGCTGCACAGAGATTTGCTGTGATTTAGAATCCCCAGAATTTCAGCTAACAACATGGAGTTTCTTTGGAAGAAGGAAAACATTTTAAAATAGCAATTACCACTGTAATTGCAAATAGCTGAAAGTTTTTGAATTTTTGATGGTCTGATTCTAGGCTTGATTTGCAACATCGTTCTTGATTGCATTCCTCTGTAAATCTTCTGTTGACATTCAGATTTTGTTGTGGAATTTTTGTTGTCTTGTTGGATTTATTGTTGTTGTTGTGTTATGGGGTTTCTTTTGTATTACCAACATTGGTAGAAGCTCTCATCCAAAAACTGGGGAAAGAGTAAGTGAAGAGAATAAGAATGAAGGCAAAGGTCTTTCACATGAATATTCCATCTTTTTTTTTCAAATGCTTGTAGAATATATTCCAAAGGGTTCTTCTAAGCAGTTTTAAAAAGAAGTTACCAAATATTTTTAGTGGGAATGAAAATAGCAATAGTTTCCCTAATAGATTCCTTTTAACTGCTATTCTTTATTTCATTTCACTTCAGAAGTGAAACAAAACTAAATCACTAGTTCCAGCTCCCTCCTCTGAGCTTCCAATCCAAAGGAAGGCAGCTCCTCCTCAGACTAAATAGCCATAGTCTTAAATGCATACTGCATATGTGCAACTCTACCTTGATCAAGATTTTGGAAAATCTAATTGCTGGGTACCGTCAACTGCGTTAATAAGGACCATAGTAATTACCATCAGTAGAAGAAGATCTGTGAAAGGTTTCACAGTATTTTGGTATCACTAATAGCATGCACTAAGGGCATGGAAAGCCCTTTCATATTTGATAGTATTTAATGCATTTGTATTGTTACTTCTCAGAGAGTGTAACTAGTAATGGAATAGTGTATGCCAATTTAGCAAGAACAACCATTGACTAACCCCAGTGCACATAATATATATTACAAAATAGTATCAACACACATAGAGAGTATACTCTATATTTGATAATATTTCAGTATTTAATAGCCATAAAGAGACTGAGGGAAATCATAGAATGGCAGAGAAAAAGATGAAAGTATTTTGGGATGCACAGTCTGATGAGTCATCTTTTATAACTGGTTAAATTCTAAAAAAAATTCCTTTCACTCTCCTTTTTAGACTATTTTTAAAGCACATTCACATTTTTATATATTTGCCCTTCAGACATTGTAGGATTGTCTGATGGAATAAAACAAAAATGGCATCTTTCAGAAAGTGAGGTTTCAGAGTCAGTATCTTAAATATTTTCCTTCTTTTTTTGTAAAGTTTCAGGTAAGTGCAATTCAAAAGTTGAAGAAACTTTTTTGATTGCCTCACCTTCAGATTTGTAGTATGCATGTGACAGATTGAAAATCAGTTCTTGGTTTACCCTTACCTGCAAGGACAGGAACTTAAGAGTTTTTTAAGCCTGCATTGGTAAATTTGAACACAGTTTTGCTCTTCGTAACATTTTGTAACTGCTTTTAGTATTTGTCCAAAAACTATTAATAAAAACCAAAAAGACAGAGAATTTCCCACTCATTTTGAAAGTAAGGCCATTATAAGACAGGTACGGTAACTGTTATCTTCAGAGTTATGAAATTTACAGAGCATATGGCAATTTACAATCACTTAATTACATGTGTACCTAATTGGTATAATATGCATTTACTAATATTTGCTCTTCTTAAAAAAAATCAACATGTTAAGGGTTAAAATTAGAGCACAATAGAAATACATTCTTTGAGAGGAGAAAACGTATTTAAAAATCCTAATAATGGGTCCTTCTTACTATTATGAATATTTCTAAAAATTCAAAGGAGCAGCCTAAAAGGCTTAAATGGTTTACCAGCTGGTAATAGATGTTTATGGAAGGACTTTCATGAATCACACATTTTCTAAACTGTAGCTCTTAAATGTCTGAAAATAGGTATTTTAAAATTGGACTGCTGTAAAATGCCCAGAACACAGGCCCTTAGTGGAGTATATGGCCCCTCATAAACTTATTTTGTAAGAAATAATATATAATTCACCCAAATTTTGAAAAAAAACCCAAAAAACCAAAAACCTTTACATATGCCTAAATTCATTGGGATTATATAAAAGAGGCAACCCTTCCTAAAAAAAAGAGATCATGGATTTGTATCAATTTCACCAGTTGCAAAATAATGAAACAGACATAATAGAGTACAGTTGAGGATCACTAAATTCTAAATGTTCTCATGATCAGATCACTACTTGCCTTTTTGGGTGAAATAATAATGACGTGATTTTCTTTTCCTCCCCCAAGGAACATTTCCAGAGAATCCCAAATAAGATTTTCTAATGTTTTACCCATTTATAAAAAGTTTATAAACATGCTGGAATCATACCTGATTTGCTTCTTTTAATCTCCTATATCTATGTAGCTTTCAATCTTTTCCTCTTTTGTTTTTATAATTTTATATAGGTTTCTTTTCGTTTATATGAATATACAGTATCTAGTAAAATGGGATCCAGATGGTAATGAATTTTTCATACTAGATAATAAAAAATAATATAATAACACCAGTAGCACAAAAGAGCCCTCATTCTAAACTGTTAATTCCTCTTTTCCTTGAAAAAGGTGCTTGTATCAACTTTAATAATGTGAGAGAAGCATTTTTTTTTAGTTAATGCCCTCTGTGGGCAACTACATACGATTAATTCACCACCCAATTACAAAACTGGGAAATTTTCCAGCTCCTTCACCTGCAGACCACACTAGTGCCACAGTCCTCTTGGCTCTCCTCACAAAGATCTTCATAACACCTTGCATGTGCAGTAAGGCAACAGAAATCCTTTACTTTTAATAACATCCAATCTGCCTGTCAAATCAAATTATTGTCTCAGTGACAAGTCATAAAGACAGCTTGAACACACTGTGAGTCAGGAGTAATAATTGATCTCCTGAATATTTTTCCCATGCTATGAACCTGGTGCTTCAAATGAGCATTTCCCAACTACACTTTAGAAAGGTCAGGCACCGTCACTTCAAAGCCTGGCGACGGCAATATAGACACGCTATGAGGAAGACCAGTTCATATCCACTTCCTCAGAATTCCTCACCAGTGCACTTTATTAATGTGATTAAATCACATGCTTTGTGAGGCAAATGTGTAGATGAATTTCTGTTTATGTTAGTAACAGTTTGGATGCAGTCACATACTTTCCTTCAAATAGTCCACATAAGAAATATTCACATTTTCTTTTTACCTTACCAAAAATCTTCCATCTGTTTTCATGATGGAAATTGTCATTCAATTTTAAAACTTCTTCTATGAGATATCACAGACATTCATGTATTTTTATATGTCCATTTCCAAAAAGGGAAATACCATGTCTAAGCTTCTGAAAAAATATTAGTCCCTATATACATTTTTCATGTTTTCTTCTAGAAGTTGGTTTTTTTCCTTGAAATTCTTAAGCAGTTTATAATGTGATTTGTAATTTTCTTGTATAAATTTCATGTCTTCTCAGACATGAATGTGAAAGACATAGAAATTAGTATTTTTTATTACTGAGCAGTTCTTTTCCATCATAGAAGGAGAAAGAGACATTGTTGGCCAAAAGTCAACATTACAAACTGTTTAACTGTGAACTCTATAGGAAAGAAAAAGCTTGCTGGCAGGTTTCTTAAAAAAAGATCTTCCTAGGTAAATTATTTCTCTGCTGGTCTTTCACATAGAATAGTGTAGGTTCTGAATAGCCTCCCTGCATATTCACTCTGGTCCTTCCCAGAAAAAATTAAGTTTAAAATATATTTTTTTAAAATAGGTAAGAATAAGATCAACCTTAAAAATGCCATGAAATCAAGAGGATTTGACAGTGTAGCTACAATGAAGTGTGGCTTTCTTTAGGCAGGATTAAAAATCAAATTAGAAAATTAATTTTTCTACAGAAATAACAAAATGTTTGCTCTCCTCTTTATATCCTCTAATGGACACAGCAGACCACTCCCAAGTAAAGTAGTCAAGATTGCTCTTACGATAAATAAAGTAAGTTAAAGTGATAATTTATATAAATACGCATGTTTAGATAAAATAAGAAGGAAAGAGTAAGATTTACAAATCAAGTGAGGTATCTAAAGTGGGACTTGGATCAAACAGTGGTATATAATGTGACAATGTAAAATATATATACATAAATACATAAGCTTTTATCACTAATACTCCTAAATTGCCTGTATGTATGTTCCTTCTTCCATATCTGTCCAAAGCTACACCAGACCAAGCAAGGTGAGTACTTTGTTACCTAAACCTGACTTAAATTCCCAGACATAAAAGTACCCTGATATATCTTCAATGGAGCACACAAGTTCTCTTGTGACCAGACATTTCACAAGGAGCCCTGGCACCTAACCTGCTGTGATAGATTCCCATTGAAGTTCTCCATGTATCAAACTTTTAGTATGCAATGTGGAGACTCATATAGTCTAAGTGCTTTCACAGCTCCAACTCCCTGAATAAACTCTTACAGAAACAACCCTAAAAGCTTTCAACACAGCAACTGCGGGAGATTCTCTTTTCAGCAGCAAAATGTGAGTTATAGTGTTGGCATCTCAGTCATCAATACCAACTATTAATTTCAGATGAGTTTATTTTTGTGCTATTATCAACATACTCTATATTCATAGACAATAAAAATAGCATTTAGGCTTAATGGGAACAGCATATTTACAGGATATGAATTAACTATTGAGAAAAAAAATACTATTGCTGACAGAATTCCCCAACACTTACCATCACAAAATGCACTAACATATGCAAACAAGCTCAAACAGATTCCACATTGCTAATATGGAACTAGTTTATCCCACAAATACACAGTGTCCCCTGCTGTGATGAAAGGAGACATGTCCCACACATTAAACTTGTGCTGAACAAAGAAAGAGGTTTTAAGAAAAGACACAATTGTTATAAAAAGAACAATCCTAACAGCTCAAATGACTACCAAGAAAAGCAATACAGCCTTGATATTTAAATGCACCGTCAATTTGATAATGAAAAAAAACCACATAAGAAGGAACCAGTGTCATATACTGAAAATTATATTATTTGCTGATGATAGTAACCATCATAAGTTGAACAACTGAGATTTTCATAACTATATTCAGTCATTTCACAATACACAAATCTGTAGCTTGTATATGTTTGTACCCTGGTATACAAACAGAAACTACTTCATCTGCTCACTACATTAAAGTCTCATGTAAACACTAAAATACACTGCTTAAGGAGACGTGTTGAAAGACCAGCTGATAGTGTACATCAAGCAAACATCACAAGGAAATGGTGCAGACAGACAAAAATAATTTTAAATTTCAAAATACCATCCTATTGAAATAATCAGGAAAATAACCCATAAATGATGAAAATTTCATATACATTTAGTCAGTAATTTGAAAACATTCCAAATGTTTTTATATCGATTTGCAATTTTTAGTACAAATTAGATAATGATTACGACCAGTGGGGTTTTTTTAAACCTACATTTCAAAAAAAATTACTTTTCAAACTTTCAGTTATCTAATTGCAAAAATGTCAATAATTCATTTTCTAATTAAATTAGGGGAGTTCTACTGTTGACTCATACTAACGCCACTTCTAATTTCAAAGCATGAATTATTTCTATTGAAAAATAATTCTGACGGAGAATTCCAAATCAAGTTCTACCATTGGCTCTTCTGAGGCTGAGAATAAACTTTAATTGCAAAGCTCAATGTGTTAATACAGTCTTTCCTTAAAAATTATTCATTTTCAAAGAAAAAGAAGAAAAATACTAAGCCATAAAAAATCTACCACTAATATTTTTCAATTGAAAAAAATACTTGTTCCATGGCATTGGGTTTTTCCTACTTCAAATTAGAAAAAAAGAAGTTCAAAAAATCAGTATATTCACCACATCTGCAGAAATTCTAGTCTGCTAATTTGTACAAACTAAGCCAATTGAAAGCACCAGCTCAAAGTTTTCAGCCTATTTATGTCTGACTTTTTCTTTTTTACCTTGTTTTTCCTATTCTCTGCAGCATTGCAGGTCTTTAGAAGAAAACAGTCTTCAGAAAAAGGTGGAGAATATGCTCATTGTTAAATATCTTCATTATTACATATTGTGATATCTATTAAGCACAAGAAACCAAATAGTAAGAAATTTTACCTCTATCTACCCTTGAGAACTTATTAATCTAATTAATTAATTGAAGGTAAGTCTCCATACAGCTTTTCAAGAAGTTCAAGTAGTTAGAGGAGCATGACACCTCAGAAACAACGGCAACGTTCTTTCTCATCTTGCTGTCCTGGAGTTTGTGCTACTATTACACATTTCCAGGATTGCACAGCTTTGCCAGTTCTGACAGTCATATCTGATTCTTGGCTTTGCCTCAGCAAAACTGTGGTACCCACGAGTAACCTTCTCCCTCAGTTCCCTACAGGAGTCTGTTTCTTGCTCCCTGGTGACACCGGTGGTGGCCTCACTGCCTTGGCGTCTGACTGTTCAGGCAGCACTTGCTGCTCTAGCAGCTGCTCCTGTCTCCTCAGGGAAACCTCAGGAAGAGTATATTGATTCAGCTAATTCATTTTAGGATAGCAAACAATTTTAATGGAGGAAAGATTTGTCATGATATGCATGCTCAGTCTGATTGGGGAATGGATTAAGGTCCCAGTATCAAAAAAAGACTGCTTTCAAGAAAACCTTTTTTTAAATGGCATGACCCAAATTCTCTGTTCAGAAAGTGTGGATGACAAAGCTCTCCCTTTGCAAGAGCAGTGACTTCACTGCACTATCACTAAAAGCTCTGCTGTCATATGATCAAGAAAAGGAGACATTTCCAGCTTTAGAATACAATATATACTAATTGCAGGAAGACTAAACCAATAGTTTTCTTTTGATAAGATAATTGATGTGCTTGAGGAATTATCCACCTCAATTTCAGCAAGGTATTTCATGAAACAACATATGTGAAAGTGTTAGTTAAAGCTGAAAACAGGCAAGCAGTGAAATTGAAAGGTGCACAAGGAATTGGCTAAAGAAGAAATGTCAATAAGTTGCTCTAAAACACAAAACATCAGACTGAAAGACAGTTACCAATTAGGATGCAAATTTTGACACAAGAGTTATTTATAAATTGGAAATGAAAAAAATAGATTGGTAAAGTAAAACAGTTTCTAAAATATAGTCCAAGAGAAGATTTCTATCAGAAAAAGCAAAAGTTTTTAAGATGAACTTTGCTAACTTTATGATACTAATATGAGAAAATTAGAGACCAAGAAGGTTCCTGCAGGTCTTGGGTTTCAAAGTTTGTCACTCTTTCTATTTTTACCAAAATCTGTTCTTTTAACCATCAGTCTATCACCACATTCTGAATGTAGCCCATGATTTAAGACTTGTTTACCCTTAAATAACCTGTTTTGAATTCCTCAGACTGATAGTCTTAAAACTTATCACTCATGATCCCTTGTAATAGGGTCCCCCACTCTCAAAACTCCATTTAAGCCATTTTCAGTGAAAAAGTAATCAGAGCTATCTCTAGGTGCTGCTGTGCCTTTTCTCCTCTCATTCTTATTAGTTGTCTTTCTTGATTTTTCATCATTTCCTCCTGCTTTGCTGGTTTTTTTCTTAATACTCATTCATATTTGTTAACATCCTTGGCAAACATGAGGAATGCCAAGCGCAATTTTACATATGTTACCTACCAGATTCACAGCTCAACTTTGCTTTTTAAAATATTAACACTGCAGATTTGAGAAAAACTAAACAAATCAGAAGTATATATAAGCCTTTCTTCTATGTCCTCACCAACCTGAAAAGGAAGAAAAAAAAAAAAGACTAAAAAAGTTGTGGAGCACAAAATTAGGGGGTAAATATTCTGGTATTGTACTCTCCATTCGCATATTCTGGGTTTATCTGAAGTTCATCATGTCTATTTCTGGACTTAGTGTATGTGAGTAAGACACGTATAATCAACCCTTAAACCAAATTTCTTTCCTGCTCCGTGGGCAGGTGTTCAGCATGTGAACTAAAAATTAAAAAATATCCTTACCTTTTAGGTGAATCTGTGATAAGGCTTCGCTCTGCTGGAAATTGCTCTCATAGACATCATGCACAAGCCTTACAGGCTAAGAGACCAGTACCTAATAAAAAATTCAAAGTCACTGCACGTAGTAGGTAATGAAGTGCTGGTTCTAGGCAGCAGCACAGGAACTTCAGGTGTTTGCTTAATATTCACTAAGCATATTCCGAAATAGTCCATGCACATTTTCAAAAATTTCTTTCACATAATGCCTCACTTTTTTCGATCCCATAAAAGACACTTGTTCAATAATATCCACTAAGTAGCTGGGCCTGGGGAAAATGTATCATTTGCACAAAAGTGTTAGAAAGACATTTAGTAGAAAATGATGTATCTTTGAATACAGCATTCCAAAATACTACAAGGCAAAGCGAATTAATGTTTGCATTACTTATATTTCGTTTGCAAAAGAGAATTTGAATTATTAAACATATTTAAAGCCTAACTAGTGCAGACAAGCACATGAAGAGGCTAACATGAAACGATCACATATGTACATTAAAAAATGCAGAGTAGTTAGTAAGCTTCTGAAACAGCAAAATAACACACAAATAAAATAAAAGATATCTTTGGTTCTACCAACTGCATTTTTTTTACATTTCTATTCACTTAGTTTTCACAATTTTTGCCACCCAGCTGTCATATACCATAAACTTCTAATGGATGGGTAAGTACAAAAAAACTAAAATACAGGTGAAGAAAAACTATATCATAGGAAAACTATAGTATGAAAGAAATTGGGCTGTACTGAGTTTCCCATCTCTCAATAACAATAAAATCTAAATGTATGGCTCAAAGTTTTAAAGGTCTTTAAAATGGTCATTCACTTCTGTAAAAGTATACATAGGTTTGGTTTATAGCATGGTGTTTTTATATAAAATAGCTCCCTGGAAAAATTATTTCAAAATATTGAAATATAATATCTAAATGAGTAGGCTGAATCTGTCATTCTAATTCCATGAGAGCAGTCTCTTCCTTGGTAAGAAACCCTCTAAAACCAGTTTAAGTCTATTTGGCAGTCTGTGAGCAGTGTATCAGGATGTAGCCTTAAAATACCTTTAGGACAATGTATAGTGCACACCTCCTTTCTTCATAATCCATACTAAAATATATGTAGACTTTGGCGTAATTCTGTTCCCCTCACACAAAATTCTGAGATCCAGGAACTATTTGTTTCCTCCCAGAACACAATGAACCTTCTCTTTGCTGTCCTATGCTCTTGTATAAGCAAGAAATTTAAGGAAATACACAAATGTGCATGTGTGTCCTTGTGGATGTCTCTGAGTGAATCGCAAGGGATAAAAACCTCATAGCAAAGGAAGAAAAAAATAGAATTGATCAGGCTTAACAATATTTGGGCAATAGAAGGATTGATTTTAAACTCTTGGATTGCTTTCCAATGTCCAGGATTATTCCTCACTTTTTCTTAAGGGAAAGTGAAAGAATTGCCTCTTTTTCTTGAGAGGTAGAACCTTGAAAGACAGTAATGACCATTCTGATGCAAGATCATAAAACCACAAACTCTGAAATCTTAATATGAAAGTTAAGCAATAATTTCAGGGATGTGGATCTTACAAAATGGTTATGTTCCCCCATCTACTAGGACATCTTTCAGTGCTAAGATAAACCTGACGTTCATACAGGTAAGACTCATACAGAAGAAATGCCATAAGAGAGAAAAACAGGAGAAAATGCAACATACCCATCAACAATCAAACATGGGCCAGGCACAAGAAATATACCCAAGCCAGTTCAAATACAGGTAGAGCACTATAGTAAGTCTATTTTTGCATGCCCGTTTAAATTCTGTAAGCCTCCATAAATGCAGTTATCATTACCATTGTTGCCTTATCATTCTCAGTGATTGCTCTCTTTCAGTCAAGTACAAAGGCAGGCTGAATATAAATGTTTTGTCATAAAACTGCTATTCAAACAATAAAAAGGGTTATAATAGTACTAAAAAAATCACCCCCAGGGCTGCAGCACAGACTGGTAGTATGCATATTCAGGCAGCACAAAGCAGTTCTAGTCACATACTTCTACCCATAGGAACCCTTCCACAGAATTTGTACTTAATATCAGTGTGTTCCCAAAAATGATCCAGATATTACCAGGTAGTCAAGATACACGGAACATTTTGGCATGTCATTCAATTAGAGGAACACGGTTTAATAATACTGTGAATTTGTACTGAATTCAGCAAATAGCAACAAATTTAGTTAAAGTCTTTAATTCTTAAGAAGAAAAATGCTTCAATTATGTTTTCTGCCTTTATCCAAAAATGTTTTTGTTGGTCCCAGATCTAGCCATGTAGTGCCACCCAGGGGCCAACTGTAACATGCTTCAACACTGCCATCTTGCCAAATAGCCTCAAAAAAGCATTATGCAATACACCCCAGACTGTCTTCTGCCCAGGCATGAGTATTCCTCTTAAAATGTCTTAGATGTTATATCTTTTCTTCCCCCCACCTCC
>VXBB01024261.1:158769-233991 GCA_013399915.1 Illadopsis cleaveri | reverse complement strand
AAAAAGAAAAAAAAAAAAAAAAAAAAAAAAAAGAAAAAAATAAAGAAACCCCACAGGTAGAATTTAAAACAAAAGGTTTATCAGCACCAAAAGCCCACTGCCCTGGGTAAATGTGCTTCCTTGCAACAATAAAGACAAATAAAGTACTAAAAAAGGATAAAGCAGGAGATTACAGACCTAGCTGTGGTTTGATAAATGGCACTCTACTCCACTCTGCTTATTGTGTACTTCATACCTCGCTCTTGAATATGGAAGAGAATTTTATTAAAGATTTAGCCACGGTGGTGGTGGTGACTGGCTCACAGTAATTTTCCTACAAAGTAGTTTAATCTATCACAGGGCAGACAGTGCACCTTCTTACCATGTATCATATCTGTCTATTGAGTAAGTGCTATCCAAATCCAATTTCTTTTCATTTTTGGAACCTGTGATGCATATTCAAGATACATTTTCTTTTTGTCTGTGGCCTAAATTAGGTGCTTTATAAAGAAAAAATAAAAAAGAAAAAAAAAAGTGAAGTAATAAAAAAGACTGGACATTTTCTTTTTTTTCCCTGAGATTCACTACAGTGCTAATGATGCAAAACAATGGGCATGTATGGTTGGCTGTCACTGCACTCACGGCACTGTCAGTGCACAGCCCCACCCCCAAATCCTGGCCCCAGCTCTTACAGGTGAGGCTTATAAAATCACTGCAATAAAGCCCTAACTTGCTACGGTATTTCAAAGTTCATTTTCTATATTTAATTAAAATAATGATCAAAATCATTGTGTTTTTTTTTTTAATTGAGCAATCTGAGGGTGGAAAAGTTGTTGGCTTAGGCAATCAAAAATGGATTCTAATCATTTAGAAATTAAGATTTTTTTTTTTTCCCCACAACCAAACCTAAGATAAAGCTTCTAACAGTTTCTTCATTTTAATTGTAAATGACTAGAATTCACCAAGAATCTAAGAAATTAAGCACTTCTGATAATTTCTCAGTTCTGACAAGTATTTCCTCCCAGTCTGTGGCTTTTGGTTTGGGGACTGGGGGATTTTTCCATTTCCATACTTCTGTGTGTCTGCTGAGCATGTTTGTCAAACTGAGAGAGAAATTAAAGAGATCTAATCCAAAACTGTTACATCTAAACACATTTCTTTTGGAAACTACTGTTAGTATAGAATATACTAACAGTTCTCCAGATCTGAGCATGAAGCACATCCAAGCACAAAACATACAGGTGGTTCAACAAACACTTCAGGGGCAGCTAAAGGTGATAGAGCTGGTCCTTTGTGATTTGTATCCTCCGTGTATTACAGTCTGATTAATTCCCTTTGTTAAACCACTACATAAGATCAATGTATGTATTTCAAGGTGATAATCAGAACATTAAATCTAATAATATGTTTGAAGTTATGCCTGCTACAACATGGGTGATTACCAGATGTTAAATTTACTGTGCTAAGAGAAAATACATTTATATATATGACTGGATTTTACCTAATTTCCAAAGGGCTGTCTTGGAAATGTGAATCTTAGACCAGAACTAGCTTCAAATCTATTCCAGCTTTGGTCCCATGGAAGAATCTTTACAAGTTGTATCAACAAGAATCTTTCTTTCAACTTGATCTTCAACATCTCTGACATATGCAACAGGCTGAAACAGCTATCTCTAACATGTTTTCTTGCATGATACCCACGATACCGTATTTTTCCCTTGGACTTTCTGTTTCTAATCTCTGCCTTCTTATCACCATATTTTTCTTTCATAATTTAGAGCAGCATTAGCCTAGTGCCTATAAACATAGTCCCATTCAGGTCCGAGACTTCAACAACAGCAGAGAGTCCAAAGAATGGTGTTAATGTACTCAATAGCAGTGATTTTTATTAGTGTCTACAAAAAGTATGCATGACTAAAAATTTCAGTCCATATTTCACCCCAGACAAGGCTACTGAAAAAGCAAGTTAGCTTAGTGTACTCTGAGTTTGTGGAAATCTTACTAGTTCCCAGCAATTGCTTTCAAAGTCTCTCCTAATCAGATCCCTACCTCTACAGGGACCAGACTTGAAATCAGAGATTAATTTAAAGGATTGCCAAAATTTTAATTTTATCATGGGATTGAAAAAATAAAAAAGATTAAAGACTGTATTTTTGTCTATTGTCTATTTTTGTCTACACAGTTAGTATATACTTTGAATGAAAAAGCCCAACCTCTCTTCTCTACTATTTCTGCTTTTCCTGTAGTGTTCATATTACAGAATCTCATTACTGCTTTTGTTCAGACATAAATGTCTATGTCCTGCTTCTTTGAAGCTGACAGTTAGTCAACTTTGACTGCCTTTTCCACTGCCAATTCCGTGAAAGCAGCACTCAGGTAGTGATGTCCTGTGAGATCCTGAAAATATGGCAATTTAAAAATTTAAAATCGATGCAGTTGCATTCATGCAATTTTTTCTTAAAAGGCAGACTTTTCCTGGACTTTTTATCTTTATGAGTGTAACAATCATGGTGCTTCCTTTGGTCTGCAAATGCTGTTCTGCCTAACATATTTTACACGGCACTGCAGACCCTTTATTGTACCCATGGCATCAAGGTACAGCCTACACTCTCTGAGAATCTTCCTGGTCTCACTTAGGAAAATAAAACTTAAAGATTTAAAATTTGGATTAGTCAGCAACTTTGCAAAGTCTCCTGTCCAAGGTCCCAGACTTATTAGAGTCCCAGAGAAAGCACTCAATTAGCTCCCCACACATGCAACATTTAAGCTTACTTTTAAATAACTCCCAAACACTTTTAGACTTCTATCTCTGCTTAGAAAATGCTTAGAAAAAGCATGTGGTTTATATTTATATGGAATTGAACACTCTTTGAAATTATCTAATACAAATAGTCTTCTTAGCTGATTTAAGTGAAAACAACTGAAAACATCATGACTGTCATCCTATCAAAAGAAGTAACACCACCACTTCACATCTTTATTCTAAGAGATCTATTTTTTGCAGTTACTTACTGAAAGTGCTGTTTAAGCCTTATTCTGGTGTCCTATATATTTTCAGAGAATTTGTAATGAGTGGAGTTTTAGCAAATCTCCTTTTCCATCAAGGATATCCTCTCTACATGGTATTTTATGTCATGTTACTTGTGGAATTAAATTTTCTTGAGATCTATGAGTTCAACAGAGGCCAGTGATGTTCTAAATACTCTATAATGAAAAACTCCCAAAAGAACCCAGGTTTCAAAATCTTTAAGTGGTAAACTAAGTGAATAGGTAAATGCTTGAAGTGCTTTTTGCCATCTCTAGGGATGCAAAACCATATTCTAACATATCTATGATCTGCCTGCTAAAATATGGAGGCAAGCCTGAAGTAATATTCTAGGACAGTACTTCCTGCTTTTGTCAATGAATGATCTGGCCTTAGGGATTAGTCCACAGTCTGGCTGAAGCAAGGGTTCTTCTCAAACCAATGAAGGTGTAATACGCCAGAAGTCTGTGGGTGTGCAATAGCTGCAATTTAAAATTCTAAGGTTATACAGATGTCTCAGGAAAAGCCCATCCTCTCTATGAAATGAAAAATAAAATTTGTCTCAGGAATGGCAGTGATTCTAACATAATTCATCAAAGAAGGCGTTTGACAACAAAGCAAGTGTATGTTTAATATGCTTCAGACTCAACGTGGAGGCTCATGCTATGGCAGTGTAGCCAAATCAGTTTTTCTGATCATTCAGTTTACATGTTAATCCAAAGTACCATAAGACTTTTCTTTACTGTATTATTGATTTCTGATTTTTCTACTTACTGGGGTTTTTTTGGACACTAACTGAGAAATTGACCAAGGAGAATTTTTCTTATAGGTAAAAATTATCTTTTAAAGACTTGGAACAATAGGAATACATACAAATGTCTGTTAAATTTGTATTGATTTTCCTATGTAAGGCAAAAATATTCTCTGTCAGAGATCTAGCTTTGGTGCAATGATCAATGGAGTTGGCAGATATATCTGGATAACTAGCTTTACACCCTCCCTTCCCTCCTCAGCTACCACTGTCAAGATTTATATCCTTTCAAGTCTATAGCAAGCACTTCTTTAGCCCCCTCTGCAGTATTTGGTTCTTAGACTGGACCAACAACACCAAGACAAGCAAGACATTCAGCATGTGACAGCTGAGCTGATAGTCTGCCTTGAGGTGGGAGGGGTCCACAGTGCTCTCCAACCTGGATAACTCAAACTTTCAGTAAACGTTTGTGTTGTAGCAGCCCTCTTGTTAGAGGGTAGCAATGAGCCAAAACACAGACTTCTTGTTCATCACAGCATGAAAAGGGTCCTGGTTTATTCTTCTTTACAGCTCAGCCATCCTGACTCCAATTATTCACTCACTCTGGCTGCAGCAAGCTCCTGCTGTAGTTTCCCTTGCAGCCTCTGACTGCTGGTTATTTCCTGCTAAACTATGACTGCATGTATTAGTTTTCAGAGTCTGACTGCAGGCTTTTACCTGGCTAGACTGTGACTGTAGGTTCCAACAACAGGCTGTAACTGCAGACTCAGACTGACCTCACAGCACTGATTCTCTCTCCCCAGAGTCCTTCTTCTTCATGATTCTCTCATCCCCCCTTCCTCAAGGTACCTCCTCCTTCATGATTCCTCTCACGAGCTAACCCACTCCCTTTTATCACACTCATCTTTACTGGATACAGCTGTGACTCCTCAGGGGCGAGGCTGTATTGTGTAATTAACACAGCTGTTACTTATCAGGGGCGAGGTCACCTGTATTCCCTTCTCCTACAGTTCTGGGCAAGAGCACCAACTTCAACTAGTGACCAAAGGTTCAACATAATTAAGGAAACAAAACCTAGTCATTAAACAACACACACAGCCTCCACACTGAGATGATACTCAAATACTAGGTATAATACACATACTTCGTCCCTTTATGTTTGGCACATGTGTTTGACTCTTCACCATTTGAGAAAAAACTTGGAAGAAATTTTAAAACACAAAAATGATGATTTTTCTTAGACTCTTCCAAGATTTTTTCTGAAAAATTTTTACATGCTTCTTCTCCCTTACAAAGACAACATTTACACAACAAGTAGGTTCAGCTGTTATCGTTATATATGGTATATACCAAGTAAATAAAAATAGGCAAGGAAATTTATTCTTGTTGGAAAAAACTAATAAGATCTAGGAGATAGTCACAGATGCAGGAAGTTTCCTTCATCCTCGTTGAGTTCATTAAGAAAGTGAATAAGGAAATTACCTCTTCTACCTATGTATGCAATATCAGCTTTATCTAGAAACAGCATGGTTTCATTAGTATCTGTCACAATATTAGCATTATATAAGAAATTGCTTGAAGCCAATATCCCAGGTACAACAGTCCTAAACCCTGGGAAAGGCCAGATATAAGCTATGCAACATAGAGTATCTTTGCATCTTATGAATGATGGTTTACTGCTGGAAAATTTTACTCTTCTTTCTCGGTGTCATCTATCTAGGACTTTTTCATATAACCCATGGCTAACAATGTATTTTTCTAAGCTAAATTACTGAAGACATAATGATATTCAGAAAGTTTAAAAAAAAATAAAATAAAAATCACTGAATTATATTATTGCTCAATATAAATATTTGCCCAGAAGTGTTTCTCTAATCAATATTTAAAGTGAGTCAAAGGAAGTTTAATAGCTAAATCTTGCTCTCATTATATGTCATCATGCTTTATCTGATATCTTCTGAAGCTATAGACCCCTCAGAGGTTGGGAGAAAGCAAACAATTAATTTCACAAAAGTTTCATAAGAAAACCTGCTTATTCGAAAAATATGACAAAACTGGATTAACATTTTCATGCATTCAGGAGGGCACTAACATAATGCAATAAGTTCTTTAATAATGAAATATGCTTTGATCCTATTATATGTTTCAGAAATAATTATATCCTGTCAAAGCACAAAAGAAAATGAAAATACAATTGGTTTGCAAACAAAAATCATTGTAAATCATGAGCAATAAATGGATATCTATTAGGACAAAGACTGTACTTTAGGAATTGTGTGTGTATTTGTGTGCACATGTGCTCATGCACATATTGTTGTGGTGCCTACCAGGCACAACTCCTGATCTGGTGTCTGCTATTTCTGCCCATATGCCATAGTGACAGCCCTGTGCTGAAATCCAAATTAAATCTGTATTTGCACTACAATTTTCAGTGTACCAATGAATAAAACATTGCTGTTTTCTTTCTGTTACGAAGATATCTTCTATTTTGTGAAGTGTTACTCAACCCTCCCATACAAATATGATCTCAAACTTTTTGCAGCATAAGTCACTGACGAGAACAAGCATCAAAGAATGAGATGACAGACACTTAAAGTACTAAATAACTTACTAATGGCATATTTGTCTCTTACAATATCAGTTCTGACCTGAAAAACCGAAGAAGTAGGTTCTACCTCAGATGCTGACGCAAAGAACATCTTTCTACCAAAAACATCCTACTCTGAAAGCACAAGACCAAGAGCAATTCCACTGCTGAGGGACAGAAAGGAATGCCATGGAAAAAAATACTATCAATGGAATCGTCAGTAGTCTCTAAATACCAGTTGGATTTTTTAATTACAAATTATACTGTGAATGTGCTATTTTTAGGCTCAAAAATGAAAGTTGCCTAGGGAAATGAATACCTAATTTCTGCAGGAGCTCTGTATCCAAATCAAGTTTTCTAGGTAATTTTGCACACATCAGTTGAATTTCTAGGTAAAACAGAAATATTTTTGAATATGAGTGTGATTCACATCACTCATTAGTAGATTAAGTGATTTTGATGTGGGGTTTTTTAAATTCAGTGCAAAAAACTTATCTGCATTACCTCTTTAAAATCTAAATACCATTTTTTAAAAATGTTTGGGCTAAAAAGTTCTAGATAATACTATCTTTTCTATATAAATTTTGATCTGTTGTGGCAAAATATCAAAGATGGTACAGAACCTCTCATATCAACAAAAAATCAAATGAGCATTTTTAGTCTCAATGGCCTTTTGTTGTGAAGCTGGGAAAAATACATTGCCACACAGGTACAGTTTCTCCACTGCTTCCTCTGCTATCACACTGGTGCTTTAGATGACTACAAGAGTCATGACAAGCTTAGCAAAAAGATGAGACAATCAAGAGTCAGGAAGACAAAATTAGAAAAATATTATGTAAACCAAAACTAAATGCAACAAAAGCCATTATGCATCACCAATAAAAATAATTTAATTATTATGTTCTATTCTTAGCATTGATTAATTATAGCAAGTGTGGAAAACATTTTAAGAAAAGCTTTCAAGTATCTTAAAATAAATAATCTTAAAGAAGTAAGGTGGTGTAGAAGTGATGCTACTAGACTAGAAACCTGGAAGGATGACTGCTGACTGCTATTCATATTTTCACCATGTTAAAACAAATCTCATCTTGTGTTTCCTAGTGAATGTAGCAGGTTTGTTTTATCCATGTTTTAGCAAAACAATCCATTAATTCCCTTTTACCTATAACATGCTTTTAGATGTTCCCATTAAATATGCTTCAAAATCCTGGATTCAATACACTACTAGTCTGCAGTGTCCAACATTGTATTACAGCCATCTACTTTACGGCCAACTTTGACCTCATTGTTTCATTTTCCATTGCCTCAATTCTTCCCTGGCAGTGGAGGAAATGCTTTCTCTCCACTTCTTATAGGTGTTGCAAAGATACAGATATAATGGCATCATTCAACCAGAGCTTTAGCTTTGTTATAGTGGATCCCTGTTCTGTTTTAGACTCCAGATAAAAGTGAGAAAAATCAATATTGAGCTTAAGTACCACTGAACAAGCATTCCCAACCTCTTCAAGCTAGTGACACCTGAAGTATTTAAATCTGCATATCACAAATATTACTTATATTAAACTTTTATTCAACTTGGCTTTTGCTGATATTTTCCAGTCTGACCACAGATTGCAAACACCAAAATAATTTCAGCTGTCTCAGTTTAGAATACAAGCCACAAGGAATAAGAAAATACTATTTTTGCAATGTAAGGAAGCATGCTATACAGCCATACAAAATGTACTAATAATGCCAAGAACAAATGAGGGAGAAGAAAATACTGTTGTTAAATTTTCAGTACTGTTGTTAAATTTGGTTTCCAGAATCTAAGTTAGCACCAAGTGATCCCAGTAGTGAAAGTGGTATGTGGGACAAGCCAGAAAGAAACTGCAAGTAGCAGGATGGCAAAAAGGTGTCTGGCCTCAAACTGTTAATTAGCAACTAGCAAAGCTGTACCACATATTCAGTGCTCCAGCATTCCTCCTCCAGAGGTTGCTGCTAGTCTGCCTCATTATCATCTGGATGGCAAACAACACTTTCCTGGGAGCTTGCTGCAACAGTCTTATTGATTAAGTTCCCACAGTGTTAAATCATTCTGTAGCTTTCACTCCATTCTCCCCACCTTCCCACCCCTGAGTAATAACAGCTTTGGTGGATTTATGGGGGTGGTGCATAGATGAGGAGCATTTGATAAACACGATAGCATAATACAGTTTCTATTTATGCAATGCCCTTAGCTTCAGAACATTTCACATGCCAAGACAGTATTTAAAAAACCAAAAATAAACTAACCTGACTTTGTTCTTGCTTGTGTACTGCTTCTGCTACAACTTACGAATCTCTGACAAACATCCAAATGTGTTCTTTCCTGGATGTAGTGAAATAGAAATAACAGGGAAAAAAGAACTAGTAAGGCAATGATTGCTCCCTTTCCATCATCTTTCAGGTTGGAGTAAACCAACAATTTCTAGATATACTTCCTGTTATTTTTCTCACTGGCATACATCTGAGACATGCAAATCTATGTAATACAATTTTAAAAAAAAAGAATAAAAATTTAATTTCTACCAGAACTAAAACTGAATTATCTCTCATTGTGAAAGAACCTATCCAGAATCATCGATCCTTACATTACTGGAACAATAAGGGCTTAGGTTTAAGATTACTCTAGGCTTGGCTCTGATTTTAGACCTGAAAATAACTGGATATTTTTTTGGAATGGGTCAGACACTAAGGACACACTATGGGTTAAGCTTCCTTAGAGGATCCAGAGTAAATACAACTTTTCCAAATGGGCCCTGAGCTATCCTGAGGGGAAGTGGGCTGACAAGCAAGTCTCAAGAGATGTTCTGAAATTGTAAAACTTACTATTATTCATCTTGTTGTTGTTGTTATTATTATTATTATTATTACTCAGAAAAAAAATAGAAAGTGAACGAAACCATCACTTAAGAAAATATCAAGACAAATGAATGTTAAAAGGGAGGAAAGAAGAAAATGGTGCTGGGACAGTTTTTTGGCAATATGATCAAGTGATAAATTTCACTTGGTAGGGATTTTCAGGTGAAAACATAATATTTCACATTCAGAAAAAAACCCCAAGCAAAACCAACCAACCAACCAAAACTCCCAAATAAACATACAAAAAATCCCAAAACAAAACAACCCATCCCATAATATCTTTCATAATACCCAGCCACTATGGAACTTGGAATTCTTCTTATGCATAGAGAAGTTTTCTTCAGTAAACCATTAACAAGATTTTATTATTAACTGAAATTGAAAATGGACCATTTTGAATTCAAATTTGCATTTGTGATTTGCAAATTTCACAAATTGTTGAATGGGGATGCAGTAGAGCTCAAGACTTTTACTATCTATTTCATATTAGTGGTCATTAAGGTAACAACCAGACTGATTGGCTTTTAATCTTTCCATTGTTGCACATTGTATGATTTCTACTACCTTACTGCCAGCAGCAAGTAGATTGACTCCCTCCAGACAAACAGCACAGCAACCTCTCTCTTTCTTACAATCATCTTTGGTCACAAATGTGCCTCTTAGGCATGCTCAGCTGAAGAAGTCCAGTGCCTGATGCTGCTCATTCCATGGACTCAGTCCTGCTGCACCGGGTGTTGGGAGCAGCCGCCAGGACCTGAGCCAGGTCATTGTTCTTTCCTTCTGTAACCAAAGGGATGTTTTTATTTTCTCCATTTACTTCTGCCTGGATATACCATTAATTCATTACTGAGAGAAAAAGTATTCACAGAAAATAGGAAGGAAAATTGCTGATTCTCTAAGTTACCAGATACTTGGATTCAACAAGTGAGGGGTACACTGCAGGAGAGAAATCAAATATATACTCTGAAATGAGTTTAATATGAAATTTAAGCTTTATTCACCACCACTCTCCTTGTACATGCTTCATTAGCTGTTAAATTTTCACCAGAATATATATATATATTTACACTTTGTTTGCTTCTTGGTATTGTTTGTGACAAGAATATTTTCTTTCCCACCTTCACAGAAAGTTTTAACTTATTCCACAAAAGTGCCCACTGATTTCAGTCCAAATGCTCATGAAGTAAATTACTATACACAACTAGTGAACAAAGAACTTTTTACATTAGCTTTTGTGTTTAGAGTTAAAAGGAAAACAAAATGAAACAGAGATATATTCTGTACTTCTTAGTACTAAACATACATTTGTCCAGCATTTACAAAAATTAGATTAAATTCATTCACTGGAAATATTTCAAATATTTTAAATTATTTAGCTACCAAAGCATATTCACACTCATTTCTTTATTTTATGATGTAATATTACTGAGAAGATGGTTCTCAAAACTACAGCTGTACCAGTGATGAAATATTTTCTTAATGAGTATGTCTCTACCCACTCCTAAAAGTGCTCTCACGGAAACAGGGTCTATGGATCAGAATCTATGATTCAGTTCATATTTGTCCCAGGACTGATAATAAGATTCAGCAGAAAAGTTCTATAGGCTGAACTGGAGGTTTCAGCTGACCATAATCACAACATTTAGTAAAAGATAAAATTTACCAGGAGACCAACCAATAATTATGACATGAAAAAAGGCCATAAGGAAAAGATGCAGTTTCCAGAATTCTATTCTAAGAATAAATATGAAACTGAAATTTTTCTATTTCTCTGTGGAACTGAACATAATATCTGACATATAAAAATACATTACATTTTCTTAAATTACATTCTCCTATTTCTCAAACAAACAAACTAGGAAACATATAAACCCATTTTCAAACAGATTGATATTCATCCCATGTAATTTTTTGCCATCTAAATGTTAAATATTTAGCATAAGGTAAGTTTCCAAGATCTACTGAGAACACAGCAAAGAGAAACATGAGAGTGTTCGAAGAGCCCACTCTACAGTTTGCACACTTTCTGTGGGATATGACTCATCCGTTACCATTTATCTGCTTTCACCTTCACTCTCAGTCTTCTGGAGAAGTCACATATGAAAAAGCTTTTTTTTTTTTTTTTGTTCACTTTCTCAATTTAAATTTTGATCAGGTTTTCCATTGGAGCTAATGAGATGGGTTGCCCCCTGAAGATGCCTGTCTCACTCAATTGCTTGCCTGCATGACTCAGGTAAAATGTTTAAATTTGGGTAAGTCACTAAGTTGTAGCTAATCTGATTCACTGACAGGTACAGCAGACTCTTTATAAAGATTTTAAATCATCAAATAGATCAAATTATTAATATGCAATGCTGGGTTAAGTAAATGCCAAAAGAAACTGTTAAGAAGCAGTTGTTTGCCACATATCACAATATTTTTAGAAATAATTTTCAGGAAGTTCAGCTAACAGAATACAGAGAGGTCTGTAGGATGTTAAACAGTGGTTTGAGTGTAACTCAACTACTTAGCTAAAGGGCTGCAGTCTGCAAAATGTACAGTTACAAATACAGTAATTTATATAGTCTATTGCAACAAAAGAGGTAACTGGAAGCAAAACCTCAAAATTTTCTATGAAAAGCAATATTACAGGAAATTATAAATATCTATCTCAGTATAATTTAATTTCTTCATGCAGTGCTTTGTCACTAACAAAATTTTCATATACCACAAAATGGAAGCAAGGAAGAGCATTTCCATGCACAAAATTTCAGTGAGACTACTCTTGCAACACTTATTCACACTGCAATGAATGTGTGAAGTACAAAACTTAGAAGCAAACTACATAAGTGATGCAAGATCCTAAAAAAAAGCAAAAAATATGGGACCAAAGGTGCTCCAACCACCTTATCAAAGGGAAGGTCAAAAGTGTGGGCACTTACAAATTGAATAAATACATCAGAGAAATAGCTTAAAATATACTTCATAAAAATTTTGAGGGACACTATTTCATGCATATGGAGTGGAAATAAATTTTTCAAGGGCAATCAGGCAAGGCAGAGATGAAAAGTTAAAGAATGGGAAAATCATCATTAGTGTGATGCCTAAAAGTGGGAATCTAAAACTGCAACTAAGTTGAGTTTCTCTTTAAAGTCAGCAGAAAGAACCAAGCAGCTTCAAAGGACAATTCATCTCATCCTAAACAGAACCCTAAATTACATGGAATGCATCTGGTCATACCTATTTCTCTCCTCAGTAGAACAGGGACAAAAATAACTAGCTCAGACTGAAACATCTATGCTTTTTACATCCAAAGTTAGGTAAGAAGTATTCCAGCATGTATTGTTTTTGGAGCCAGACTGTCTTCAGGAGTTGCACTGCTATCACCAGAAAACTGATAATCTGTTTTTTTCTTTCTCCTGGGGAGGAAATCTTATCCCTTTGCCTGAGAATGAGTGTAGAGGAGAAAGAAAGAGGGAAGTAGCTTAGGGCAGTAGTGCATAATCAGTGGATTTTTCATTTCAGCTTTCAACTTGAAATTACAGATCTAACTTCCATTTGTGACTGCTATGACTGTACTGAGATTAGCATTTACCATATCACTTTCTACAGCTGGTATCAGTGAAAATATTTATGCACACAGTGAGAGAAGAAAAGTATCTGCCAAAACCTGTGGGTGCCACTAAAAACATTTATTTCAAATCTGTGGGTTTTTACAGTGCAACAGCACAATGGTATTCTGCTTACAGCTGGAAATACCAGGCACTTCCATAATACTAAAAAATAAACTAAAAATAATTTTTGTCCTGTAGTACATACCCCATACCTGTCTATACCCCAAATTAAGCACTATAAAGACAACAGAGCAGCAGTTATGCCACCTCAGCAGTGTGAGAGATCTAGACTTTCTAATGAAGCCCTCTTGTAACAGACATAGCTGTAAAGTCTAGTCTTAACTTTAAGCTCTCTTTAGATTTTCAATAAACAGACAGAGTGCACATGAAAATCAAATCAAATCAAATCAAATACAAACATGCAGAGCTCCCTTAGGCCAAGCTTACAGATAATAAACCAGTACAGAGCTTCAAACACTGATAGTAACAATCATTCTTAGCTACTTTATTCGCTCGGAGATGTTGAGGTGCTACTAGAGCCAGACAACTGAAAACCAGATGGATTGTGAAGACTGCGCCAGGTCTTCTCAATATAAATTTCTGAATGAGCTGCTCCTTCTCACCAATATTTGGCAGACAGTACTTAGGGGGTTTTTATTTGCCACTGCTACGAACCATAGAAAGGTTTTCTGAAGGCAACGGAATGCTGACCTCACTGAAGAAAGACCAGTTTTACCTTAGTTAATGAATAATAGTTGCCATTTTCTGTAATTGTTCCCCCCCTTTACTGTCACAAATGGTCTTACAATAACAATCATAGTGCATAATCTGATGCAAGTGCTCTTAAAGAAATTTCTAGTAAAGGACTGCAGCCTCTGTGGGAGGTAACTGTCAGAATTATCTTAAACCACTACCTGTCTTCCACTACAATAGAAAAGGCCTTTAATCGAAATAATCCTTTTTCAAATGAGCAACTTTTTTTCCTCTCTGCAATTCACTCATCTTAAAAAAAGCACTATAGCTTTTGTGCATAACTTAATTCATTCTTCAAGACAAGTACAAAATTTGTCACTGACATTTAGCGCCAGCCGTAGGCAATGGATAAAATGAACTAGTTAGCAATTTAACCTGTAAAAAAACCAGAGTGGGATGAACAATTTTCTGCCATCAAAGCAAATGGCTAACATTTAGCAAGATTTTATTTTTATTTTTCAGCCCATCCCATCCTCAAGAAGAAAGAAGTCAGGCTAACATTTTTTCTGGGTCCTAAATCTTCCTCTCAGCCTATTTCTTTAATGGTTTAAAGTAAATGACTATCCAGAGGATAATTAGGCACTGTGCTGTCGCATCGTGTCAGGTCACAGCTGGATTTAGTCAGCATTAACCTTTGGGGAGAATTGGAATATCAGTATCATTTAAAATTAAAGACGTGTAAGCAGGCATTTCTGGAGATGTTAGAAAAGTAATTGTCTGTAAATTGTTTGACCTTGAGATTTAATTGCATGCACAACACACATTCTAGCAAGAACCCTGGACTGTGTTCATTCTCTTTCACCTCCGTACCTCTCACTTTGCAGAACCCATTAAGCTACCTGTGGATTTTTCTGTAAAATATTAAAGATTGTTTTATACTGAGAACAAAAGCTTTTAACCAAGACCTCTTACAAATCAAACTGTTTAATAGCTGTAGTATAGACCTCACTTATTTGAATTTCAGTCTTTTTATAAACTTAGAAATGTTTATATATACATATAAAATACTCCTGTTAAACAGCTATGCTTAATTTTTATTCCTTTTTTTTTTTTTTACTAACAAGTTTGCATATTATGCCTTACTCCCTTTTTCCCTAATGAGACAGCTTATGCTTTCAAAGTCCCTCAAGCTAGGCAAATCTCTCCACTGCTTCCACTGTTAATAATGAAACTTCATAATTATACAAATCCAAGGTGGCCAATCAGCTTCTCGGGCTGAGCCTTCGGGTACCTCATGCATTATTTATGTGGCACTCGGGCCTGTGAACTCACTTTCTTATATTAGAAGCCTAATTAATATTTAATCACATGTAGAGGGGGCACACAAAGCTGTGCTAGTCCCCAAAAGAAGTGCAAGTAGAACTGTACACAGGTGCTCGTTTTCTTGTGTGCATGTGCATGCTGCAGTATGCACACTCAGACACGCACACTAATTAGAAACACAGATCAGGAATGATGCAAATCTTTGAAGATCCTAACATATGCCAAAGAAAGACAAACATAGTTTTGATCCCGACTGCAAAACAGCTTTTTTCAGGTGATGCTGAAATCATTTGAGACTCTCCAGGAAGATTTCAGTATATGAAAACCAATGCCAAGGAAAACCTTTTAGGTTTCTTGGTTATTTGGTTTCGTTTTCTTCCTACAGACCTACAGACATGTCCTATATATTCCTGGGAACAAGCTCTTGATTCACACTGGAATTGTGTCATCTACTGCAAAGCAGTTGTTACCACAGTCCATGAGAAAAAGTACACTCACATTTTGTGTTCATGTCATAATCATCTCTTCCCTGGCACTGAAATGCTGGATAATCCCAGCTGTTATTTTGCATAGCAAAGAAAGTTCTTGAAAAAACCTTAGGAGCAACGATGGTGATGATGATGATGGTGATGATGATGATTTACGGTGTTGAAGATGACATTTGTTACTGGATTTTTTATTTAGAAAATTTTCATGTCTGTTGATGCTGAAATATTTTCATCCTTACCTATTATTATGCTTCTACTTCCAAAATCCTCACTTGCCTTTTGTTTCCTTTTTGTCTACACAGACTCTGACAGGTCACACTACATTAGAAAACCTTTTTGGTTGGAAGGAAGAGCAATCCACATATAGAAAACCCTCTCAATACACAAATCAAAGGAGTAAGAAAAATATTTGCCTTATCATTGTAAATTCCACTTAGCTTAATATAGTTTAATATTAAAAAAAAGTTACATCACTTCTATACTATTATTTCAATCAACATTTCCAAAGAACCATTATTTTTCTAAGGTATTACCCTCTCAAGAACACTGCAATCTCTCCCCACCACTATCCAAATTTCCTCTTTAAAAGTGTTTTGTGAAATTGATTTATATTTTCACTAGCATTTTCTCCCCATAAGCATCAGCAAATGGGACTTAAGGACTTCACTCTCCATCATTTGCTATTAAAGCATTAATGTGTCCTTGAAATTAATTGAACTTATTGATATACAGAATAGCTGTGATAACCAGAGGTGGAAAAACCCAATAAAATTTGGTTTGCTGGACAGAAGAGAATTAGGAAGGAGTGAGAACTCTGGATGAGGAGACTGGTGAGGCCACACATGGAGTGCTGCAGTTCTGGGCTCCTCAGTACAAGAGTGATGTGGAGCTACTGGTCAGTGTGTAGCGAAGGGCCACTAAGGTGATGATGAGACAGGATATTTGTCCTACATGGAAAGGCTGAAAGAGCTTGGACTGCTTAGCCTGGAGGAGAGAAGACTCGGGGAGCATGTGAAGTGAGGAAACAGAAAAGAGGGGATCAGGCTCTTTCCAGTGGTGCCCCATGACAGGACAAGAAGCAATGGACACACATCCTGAACACCAAGAAACACTCTTTTCACTGTGAGAGTGACCAAGCATTGGCACAGGCCACCCAGACTAGCCGTGGAATCTCCATTCTTGGAGATACTCTATATCTTCCTGGGCAACTGAGTCTATGTGGCCCTGCTTGGGCTGAGGGGTTGGACCAGATGACCTCCAGGGATTCCTTCCAACCTCAGTCAAGAACTAAGCCTGCAAATTTTGTAGAAACAACAACAAAAAAGTAAAATTTCTGCCTAATATTTGGTATTTCCTGGTATGTTTTATTTTTATTTTATAATTTCCAAAGACATTTACACATTAAAAGATTTAAAGATTAATTTCTGTTTTGCTGGGATATTTCATTTTGAAGAAAACACTGTGTCTTTACCATACTGAATGAATAAAATTTCATTTACCATATTGAATGAAGTGCACTACACNCTGTACTATATTGAATGAAGTGCACTACACAAATAAAAAGTATCACAATGGTTAAACAATTTAGTAAAGTACAGAAATCACCGCAATGACTGTTCAAATGAAGCAATCCTTTCTCCTCCTTCTAGTCTCACTTCTCTCTTAAAATCTGTTCCACAGCTTAAATTTGTTATTACACCAACTTACAAAGTAAAGCAGCCTATCAATGCAGCCCCAAAACCAAGCTGGATCTCAGTAGTGCAATTTTTTCTCTAGAAACAACTTCAAAGATGCAGAAAAATGTATGACTTCAAATGCCTGACATCAAAACTCTTAAAATCAAACTGTTCTTAAGAAACCATGAACCTTCCACAGCAAAATGATAGAAATAAATAACTTGGCCCACCATGTAGTCCATACATACATAGAACCCATGTAATATATGCACATACAATGTATTGACATCAGTTGGCTAAACATCTCTGGCAACAATCAAAAAATAGACATTCATATATTAGCTTACTAATGTTTTAAATTAAGCCAAGTTCAAATTTATCTTGGCTTTTTTTTTCTCCTTTCAGGGAAAGAAACNGCTTCTACTTCCAAAATCCTCACTTGCCTTTTGTTTCCTTTTTGTCTACACAGACTCTGACAGGTCACACTACATTAGAAAACCTTTTTGGTTGGAAGGAAGAGCAATCCACATATAGAAAACCCTCTCAATACACAAATCAAAGGAGTAAGAAAAATATTTGCCTTATCATTGTAAATTCCACTTAGCTTAATATAGTTTAATATTAAAAAAAAGTTACATCACTTCTATACTATTATTTCAATCAACATTTCCAAAGAACCATTATTTTTCTAAGGTATTACCCTCTCAAGAACACTGCAATCTCTCCCCACCACTATCCAAATTTCCTCTTTAAAAGTGTTTTGTGAAATTGATTTATATTTTCACTAGCATTTTCTCCCCATAAGCATCAGCAAATGGGACTTAAGGACTTCACTCTCCATCATTTGCTATTAAAGCATTAATGTGTCCTTGAAATTAATTGAACTTATTGATATACAGAATAGCTGTGATAACCAGAGGTGGAAAAACCCAATAAAATTTGGTTTGCTGGACAGAAGAGAATTAGGAAGGAGTGAGAACTCTGGATGAGGAGACTGGTGAGGCCACACATGGAGTGCTGCAGTTCTGGGCTCCTCAGTACAAGAGTGATGTGGAGCTACTGGTCAGTGTGTAGCGAAGGGCCACTAAGGTGATGATGAGACAGGATATTTGTCCTACATGGAAAGGCTGAAAGAGCTTGGACTGCTTAGCCTGGAGGAGAGAAGACTCGGGGAGCATGTGAAGTGAGGAAACAGAAAAGAGGGGATCAGGCTCTTTCCAGTGGTGCCCCATGACAGGACAAGAAGCAATGGACACACATCCTGAACACCAAGAAACACTCTTTTCACTGTGAGAGTGACCAAGCATTGGCACAGGCCACCCAGACTAGCCGTGGAATCTCCATTCTTGGAGATACTCTATATCTTCCTGGGCAACTGAGTCTATGTGGCCCTGCTTGGGCTGAGGGGTTGGACCAGATGACCTCCAGGGATTCCTTCCAACCTCAGTCAAGAACTAAGCCTGCAAATTTTGTAGAAACAACAACAAAAAAGTAAAATTTCTGCCTAATATTTGGTATTTCCTGGTATGTTTTATTTTTATTTTATAATTTCCAAAGACATTTACACATTAAAAGATTTAAAGATTAATTTCTGTTTTGCTGGGATATTTCATTTTGAAGAAAACACTGTGTCTTTACCATNCAGGACAAGAAGCAATGGACACACATCCTGAACACCAAGAAACACTCTTTTCACTGTGAGAGTGACCAAGCATTGGCACAGGCCACCCAGACTAGCCGTGGAATCTCCATTCTTGGAGATACTCTATATCTTCCTGGGCAACTGAGTCTATGTGGCCCTGCTTGGGCTGAGGGGTTGGACCAGATGACCTCCAGGGATTCCTTCCAACCTCAGTCAAGAACTAAGCCTGCAAATTTTGTAGAAACAACAACAAAAAAGTAAAATTTCTGCCTAATATTTGGTATTTCCTGGTATGTTTTATTTTTATTTTATAATTTCCAAAGACATTTACACATTAAAAGATTTAAAGATTAATTTCTGTTTTGCTGGGATATTTCATTTTGAAGAAAACACTGTGTGTTTTCCTTTACCATACTGAATGAATAAAATTTCCTTTACTATATTGAATGAAGTGCACTACACAAATAAAAAGTATCACAATGGTTAAACAATTTAGTAAAGTACAGAAATCACCGCAATGACTGTTCAAATGAAGCAATCCTTTCTCCTCCTTCTAGTCTCACTTCTCTCTTAAAATCTGTTCCACAGCTTAAATTTGTTATTACACCAACTTACAAAGTAAAGCAGCCTATCAATGCAGCCCCAAAACCAAGCTGGATCTCAGTAGTGCAATTTTTTCTCTAGAAACAACTTCAAAGATGCAGAAAAATGTATGACTTCAAATGCCTGACATCAAAATTCTTAAAATCAAACTGTTCTTAAGAAACCATGAACCTTCCACAGCAAAATGATAGAAATAAATAACTTGGCCCACCATGTAGTCCATACATACATAGAACCCATGTAATATATGCACATACAATGTATTGACATCAGTTGGCTAAACATCTCTGGCAACAATCAAAAAATAGACATTCATATATTAGCTTACTAATGTTTTAAATTAAGCCAAGTTCAAATTTATCTTGGCTTTTTTTTTCTCCTTTCAGGGAAAGAAACAGTGAGGCATTAAATGTAAGACAGAAACCCAGTACTAGGCATCTGGAAAATTTATAGAGTTTTGCAACCATTTTCCAGTGCTACAGTCCCAGAGGTACATGAACTGAGAAGAAACATTTGTTGTATTTCCAGGGAGAGTTGGAAATTTCATAATTTTATTTAAGATATTTTCATTCAAAAAAACACCAAACAAACAAACAAACAAAAACCCACAAACAAACAAAAAACCCCACCCCCACACACCCCCCCCCAAAAAAAATACCCCCACTGGCAACCATGAAATATACTATTTCCTTACAATGACAGGTATCCAGATTTTGAAATTAATATATTTAATGGGGAATGTTTCTTCATTAGCAAGACCTGGCTGATTCAGAGTAATTTTAGATTTTTCATTCATCTTTCTTTTGCACTGTAACTATTATTTTAATACCAGACCAAGTAAGATTAGGGACAGAAAACAGATGACTTTTTTCAAAAGTCATCAAAAAGTAGGTAGTTTGGCCGTAATGTGAAAATAAATTTTCTAATATATTTTCACATGGTGTTTTTTTGCTAAATGTACCACTACGCCACCAACTTCAAGGTTTAACTTGATCTAACACCTGTCTACTAAACAGAACAATAGAGAGGAAAAAAAATATTTAAAAAATTCATCTTACATTCCGGTTTCAATATAGGATTGTTCTATTAACTGTATTTTCTAATGGTCTGGTCAGCCTACCATTAAATTATTCAAATAAAGATGAGGGACCTGATTCTCAGCTGGCACATATCAGTACAGTTTCATTGATTTAAATAGGGCTATACCAATTTACATCTCCTGTGAATCATGCCCATCATTTCAATCAGAACGATTAAATGATTACTTTCCTTGTATATTAGCATAAATTGGTAATAATTAATGAGTGCTCATAATTCTCTGCCATTTTGTAAGCCCTTCTCAAGCATAGGAACATTCACCTGGTAGAAGGGTGAATACATTAACTGTTACCACATACACAACTGAATAGTGATGCACAGCACAGACAAAACCATAGGAAAGATGTACCGTCCTTCTGAATCTACAACTGACAATATTCTAGAAAATTTTCAGCTGAGATTACAAGAACAGATGCTGCCACTTTACACTTGTACCAAATAACAATGATGCAATAATTGGCTGAAGAGGGTATTAATTTTATGTCATAGATAGACTAATGTGACTTTCTTTGAAAGCAAACATAACTCCAGAAATAGAATATTTGAGGAAATTATCTCTTTTTTTTTAACAAAAATAGGATGAATTATTAATTTCCATGCTAAAGAAAACATCAGCTGTAACATTTAGGTTGGATATTAGGAAGCTTTTTCACCCCAAGGATACTTAGGCAATGCAAGGCTCTCCAGGGAAGTGGTCACAGCATCAAGTGTTTGGACAGTGCTTTTAGGCACATGGTGTGACTCTTGGGACTGTCCTGTGCAGGGCCAGAAGCTGGACTTTGATGATCCTTGTGTGTCCCTTAGAACTTAGGATATTCTATGATTCTATGATCACATATGTGAACAAGTGAAAAACAATGAAAGCTCATTCTGCAATATTGTCTTAAAAACCTTGAGAGTCTTTTCAAATCATCACATATTCATCAGCTGTGTTAACAAACAGCACCACCCAAGTTGTGCTTTTCCCTAGTCACTACTATTTTAGACTTCAGTGTGAAGTCTCAAAGTGAGGGATTGTTCCTCACTTTGCCAAAAGTGGAACAAGAAGAATTTCTGGACACTTCAGTAGCTTCACAGGATGACAGAGAGAAGAGTAACAGAAATATCTGTCACAATTCCAGAACCCTCCTCCTCCTAAAAAAATCCTAGATTTTCTTGTACATCAGTCCAAGGCAAAGGAATTAACTATACTGATAATCACAACTCATAACAAATATTTTTTTTTCCCCCCATTTAAAAAGCTTGGTATATCAATCACACATAGAGAAAATAAATTTTAAGGTAGCATTTTAAATGTAAGATATTCTTTCTATATAAATAAAAGCAGTAGAGTAGGGCAGGAAACGAGGACAAATGCTCATCCCATAACTTACTCTGACAAAATACAATCTGCTAAATGTGTGCTTTAACCCTTGAAAGTGAAATAATCGACTCAAAAAAACTGCCCATAGAGTTAGGTCATGTAAATTAACATTCATTCCTGAATGGGATCTATTAAACCCTGTCCTGGGTTGACTTTGTGATGCTTGTATCCCCAGTGGTCTGTTCTGTTTATGTTGGTTGTGTTCTGTACCTTTAAGGCTTGCTCTGAGAACAAACTAGGGAAAGAAGAAGTGCAGAGTTTGTTTTCAGAAACTGCACTCGCTGCTCCACATTCCGGCTCCTGGAGTGCGTTCATCTGAGGCACAGACAGACAGTGGGACAGACATCTCCTGTGATTTTAGTTAGTTTAGCCAGCTGAGGCAGAGAAGTTCCCTGAACTTTTTTTCTCTTTTTCTTGGGACTGTTTAAACCTGTAATGGACAGAAAAACCCAGAGAGACACCGGGATCTCACACCTGTGGCCCACTGGGGCCCAGGACAGCATTTTCCAGCACCAGAGGGACTGATAAGAGACTGGGAGAGCTGAGCTGCAACCTACAGCAAGGAGTTTGCCATCTCACCTCAGAGTAACGAGAGGTTTTATTGTCTTATATTATTCATTTTTTGCGCTCGTGGCCTCTTTATATTATTCATTTTTTGCGCTTGTGGCCTCTTTATTTGTAAAATAAATAGTTTTTTCCATTTTTCTCTAAGGAGATTCTTTTCCCGGACCCACTAGAGGGGGGCCGTTTGGGTTTGCTCCTCAGAGGGACCCCATTTGGAGGTTTCCTCCCAAATTTGCCCTAAACCAGGACAAACCCATATCCAGCTCAGCAAAAAGCATTTCCATAGTTTCCTTAGATTTTGTGTACTTTGACTTTTAAAGGTACAATAATATTGAAGGGATATATCATAAAATAAAGGTAATAAATACACTGAGAAACATGTTATATCTGCCCTGCTTACAGCTTGCAAAATATCCAGGGAAGCTCAAAAACGAATACAGACTTTGGGAAACAGAAATGATCATGAAACCACTAAAAACCTCTCTGGACTGGAAAAGGAAATTAAAAAAAAAATAAAAAAAAAATCAAAGAGAAAGGGCAATTAAAAAAAAAAGAAGAGAAGAAAGAAAAAACAGGGAGAAAAATATGAAACTAACCTTGCTCACAGTCAAAATGTCATTCAGCATTCTTGCTTTCATTTCTAGAAAGTATCTGTATTAAACCCATTTTTATTAAAAGTGGGGTTTTGCTGCCCAGCTTGACTTTACCTTCTGAATACATATATATATACACACATACAATCAATTTTTGACTCATGATCAGAATAATTCATTTCAAATCTTCATTTTTTAAAATCCAAGACTTGCTTGCAGTTTCTATACAAGTTTAGGAATATCAAGACCTTGAACTTCACTGCAGGTTTTCCCAGTGTTTCAAGAACAAATTCTTAGATATAATACTCAAACATCATGTTCCTTTTATATCATACTTTCCAGAGTTTTGCGGATGAAAAATAAATACCTAATAAATCCAGGAAATTTTGTTGAAAATTACATTTGTAACATACCTGCATTTATACACTTAGATAAGTATATACAGGGGGTGTGCGTCTAAACACACACTCATTTATGCATTACAGTTATGTGTGCGTATATATATACACATATGTGTGTATGTATTTACCAAAGTCTTCAAAACTGATCCAGCAATTAAACAGAGGGCTTTAAGCAATTCATGTATAAGTAATATTGTTACAGAATTCCTCAGGGAAGGTGGACATGATGTATACCTAGGCCTTGAACTACCCGAGCTGAGGCCTGGTCGAGGCCTTGCTGAGGCCTGAACTGAGGCCTCAAGCCTCTGATGCAGTTAAAATTAGTTAGAGAAGTTGTGGCGAAGTTAGAAATTATGTTAAGGTGTCTGGGAAAGATAATGGGGTTGGTGAAGGTCATTGTATGGAGCTGTTAGTAAGTATTTGTTAGCTACCTTAGAAGTAAGTTCAACAATGTGTGTTTGCATTCTTCTCTCTGCTGTGTGCCAATGAAAGACCTATCCATTTTGTAAACTATATAGAAATGTATATAAGCTGCCATTTTACACGTAATAAACGAGATACGTAGAAGTGACCACACTGGTTGGACCTGCGTTTGCTCGACCCAACTCTCTTTAGGGTAACCCTGGCTTTATAATATAATTATTAGTAAGCTTCATTTCCACTACTCTCCAGCTTTCCTAGTTTCACTGAGATGCATATTCACCATTATACAAAGCGTTTACTAATTCAAATTGAAAAGAAAATCCACCCATAGAAAATCGTGAAATGTTTTTTTTACCTGACATTTTTAAGAAAATTTGTGCTCACTTTAAAATCTCAGCTAGAAGTACTCCCAATTGAAACTATTTGTGTAAGGTCCTTGCTTCGTCAAATAAACAGAGCATAAAATGATTTAAGGTATAGCTTCCCCAGTGTTTCTTCATGTTTTTGTATCTGCATAAGAACAAAATAGACAATAGGATACCAAAATATCACTTTAGAGGGCTAGACGATGGAGATAAAATTTGCAAAATTTCATTTTGTTTTCATGTGAGTCTCTCACAGTGAAGTACTGGTGATATTTGCTACTGGATATATTTACATAGAAACAATTCTTCTAGTGTACCTTGAAAGTCAATGTGCAGTTTTCTGTTGTCTTCATTGAGGTAAGGATGAGGCCCTATACACCCAAAAAATTACATATTGTTCTTGATGAGTCACAGTTGATGTACAGGCACTACCTTTTCAAGTTTTACTCTTTTCAGTTAGTCCAGATAAATGTTATAAAAGGTTTTTTCTCTACAACCTCTGTCTTAAATAGCAGGGAAGGAAATGAGAATGAAACTGAAGTAGCTGGCACTATATCCCATATTTCTGCCACCTAGCAGTATCATGAACAGTCCTTTTTGCAGTTGAGAAGACTTGTGTGCATGTGTCCACCACAACAGTGACAAAAACAAAGAAATTGGGCTGACTCAAATTTCAACAGTGTGAAAGAATCCTAACATACATTTGATTCTAATGTCTACCTCTGATATACAACTATATTTAGTATCTGCTGTCTTCTGTAATCTTTACTAAGTAAAGATACACTATAAACATACTACCATAGCATTGCTATCACCTAGAAATGCAAGACTTACAACCAAAGTAAGCCGTTCTTCGCAAAATATTTTGATTAAGTTAGAACTGGTGATATTCTCCTACATGCTTGGAGTATCTTCACAGTTTCTAATGAGTGTTTTGATTTACAGAAACTTCAAGTCAGTGGTTTTAAGTTTAAGAGAAATCATAACAGTAAGTTTTAAAAAATCTCTTCACGACACTGTTTTCATTCGTAAGTTAGAACTGGAACAGAATGTGAAATGAAATACTATTGCAACCAATGTCAAAAGTTTACCATTTTGGATTTCACATGCTAAATGTCATTCAAGAGTGCATTCCAGTGTGATACCTAATTGGTAGCCTTTTTCACACTTGCAATATTCCTACTTTGTTGCCAAGCATCCACATATTAATAAGTAACACCATTTGATGAGAGAAAAAAATTCCTATGCAACACACTTAACTCACTGCCTTTATCCACTGTATCATGGTAAAAGTGAACTCTGATGCCAAAGGGAAGTTAGGCCTTTAAACTGCAACTTGAAATTGCAGCTAACATGCTGAAGCAAGGATGTCACTGTTACACATAATTACCATTTCTACAGGAGTCTGTTTCCTGTGGTGACAGTAGCATATTTAAAAGATAGCATTTTCAGTCTTTGATGTCACTTTTCTCATACAAAACTGTTTTTTCACCAAGAGCCCTATTCAGTAGCCCAGCCTTATCCAGTAAAGCACTTAAGGATATGTCTAGATCCCATTTAACTTAGGCACATGATTAGGATTTTTTTTTTCTGAAAAAGGATTGAACTCAAGTATGCTTTGTCATATGGGAACCTAAAATAGAAGCCAAACTCCTAACTGCAATACTAATACTCCTGACTACCTAGGAATTTTAGTCACAACAAATTTTATCATGTTTTACAGGTTTATTTTTCCAAATAATATTTTAGTATCATCTTGTCTTATCACATAGCACATGCTGTAAGCTTATTAGAAGCCAACAAAAAGTTTGAAAAAAATATTAAGCTTAATCATATTTGAATCTTTAATACTTTACCAGTGCTCCTCGTGGCTTAAAGACCATAAGCTTTAAATACCACAGAAGCTTTTTTTTCCCCCACATTTGAAATAAGAATGCTTAGAAAGGTATCTGCTTATAAAACAGGCTGTAAAATGGAAATTCACAGGAGGAAAACCCTTCCTATGTCTGCTGCATTTTTCTCTCCATCTTTTGCTTTTTCTTATTCATAATCACGGTAATAAAAACAGTGTTTTCCTAGATAAATATTACAGAACAAAGAATACAGTGTGACTTCTTCTGTTACGCTACCAAATATCTTCCCATCAACCTAGCTATAAATAGTACCCTGATTATATAGCAACTGAAACTGTCACCTGTTCCCCTTGCACACAGTACCTCCATGCTATTCAAACCTTGAAGAAACCCTTTTTTGCAACCCTGTCATTGAAGACACTATTTAAAGACTGTCTAATACCTCAGTGTAGTTTGTTAGACTTTTTTTATCCTCAATACAACAGTCTGGGGCAATTTTAATATTTATACACAAAGGGGAACACACTGGGAAGGTTGTGTCATTGTCCTTCCAACAGAAAACTGGGTGCAGTTTTTCTGGGGGCCCTTCAGTGATTTCCATGCCTGAGGTAGATCATAGTGGCTGTGGAAGTACATGTAATGCACTGCCTCTTCTTCATAAGCTCATTACATTTTCTCTCTTAGGATAATTTCTTACAGCTACAGCACAGAAATAAAAATTTAGAAATGTTTTTTTCCATTTCCCACTGGGCCTCAGACTTCCTGTGTGGATCTTGAACAAATTGTTTTATTTACTCTACCTCTGCTTTTCACATCTGAGAAGCAGAGATAAAAGCAAAAGGAGCACTTCAAGGCTTAATTCATTAAAATTGGCAAAGAACTTTCAGGTCAATGAATGAAGGCTGCAACAGATTAACATACTAAAAGTTTCAATAATTTATTTGTGATCTACTTCAATTGATGCAATATGCTTCTAGGCTAGAAGCAATAGGAAAATTTAACACTGTGTCACTGGTATACATGTCCAGTTTTGCAGACCAGTAACTATAAATGAAAGATATTGATGTGTTTCTTCTATTTGGGCTGTGTCCCAGGGTACTAAAACATAGCTTAGGAATAACCTTCTTTCAACAGAAAGTTCAAATAAAGCTAGATGTAATATAAATACACACTTCATGTTTATACACACATACACAGTACATGCACAGAAAATATGTGCATTGAGATGCTATTCCAAAGGAAGAAAAACATTTTTCCTTTACACTGTTACAAGGCCATAATTTCTCAAGTTCAGTTATAAATGCTGTAGAAATGCTCTGGAAAAAAATGCCTGTAATTAACAAATATATGATTTTATGTAAGATCCTTTGTTTAATATATGTCCTCATATTAATGCACTGCGATTAAAAGAAAATAAAACAGTTATCAGAGGAAGAGAAGAAATATTTTTTTATTTTTTTTTAAATAATAAAATCTGCTTTATTCCAATAGCATTTTTCCTCTGGATTTTTTCCTTTTAAAAATAAAAATTCCATTTTCCTGTCTGAATTCAAAATGATTGACTGGAGCACAATATTAAGTAATAAATAAAACAGTCCCAGTGGCTGAAAGACTCTTGAATAAAGAGAAAATTATTTTTGGATTTTCCTTCTGATCAGATATGAAATATTCTGAAACGCCACCTCTATAATTTGATAAAAAGCTTGATATCCCCAAATGAAAATAGGATTCAGCACTTTCATTTTTCTGTCTCTAAAGGAACCTCTAGGTAAACTGATTTTAAAAAAATGAAAATCTCAAGCATAAAGGTGGGAGTAATGAAGCAAGTTTAAATATGCGCTGACCTTTGAAATGAACTGCATTCCATGTTGTTTGGCCAAGAAGCTGGCTGTGTTGCTGTCTCCATCAATTTCCACAGCATAAAAGATGTGGGTTTTGGAGCTGCCCTGCTCTCTGGTGGATGTTGATAGGCATCGCCGCAAATACACCAGTGCTGATAGTAACAGCCATATGTTCATTGCTCTGAAATATTAAAAAGAAATCCACAAGGGATAAAAGTGTAAGCATCTCATTTTTTGTTGTTGTTGTTCACAGTGAGGATTTACCCAGAGGTGGCTGTATTTTATTTTCCTCTTCTTTGGATAAAAAAAATAAAGTCTTAGAATTTTTTTAAAATTTAGTTTCAAAATTAAACTAGAAAAGATAAAAGAAAAACAAAACATTATTCGGGGAACCTAAGAGGCTTATGCTGTTTGACAGTATCTAAAAGCAAAGTGATAGTGTGCAATATGATTTTATTAATATAAATTCAAAAATTAAAACATAAACTACTTTGCAGCTTTACTTTCATGATTATTTTCTTTTTCTACTCCTGTTTTATTATACAAGTTTGACTACTTTTATCCAGTGGTTTGCCAATCTCAAGCTGTTCACTAGACCTGAAGGTCAAATGGCACTTTCTGAAAAATTTCAGTGTTCAATATCAAAATGGAAGATGACCACTTGAATGTATAGCAATCAATAGAACAATGACTAATCTAAATATCTAAATATAATATAATATAATGTATATAATATCTGAATATCTGTTCTAAATCCTTTTGTAATATATTCTATGAAATACCAGTTTAAAATGGAATCTTATTATATGATCATAAACTGTCTAGAAAAATAAATTACAGAAAAGATGACAAAGTCAAGATTATGCATATGAGAAATACTACAGGTATCTTAATTAGGCAGTATTAATATCTGGCTGAAAGTTTATTCTGTACATGCTAACTCTTAGGCACTAGATCCTGGCTTTTAAAATATGGCAGTAGCACATAACAAAATCATCCTGAGTAATATGCTGGTGTTGCATCTGTGATGAAACAACAAGAATATCTAAGATGTGACATTAGGCATAAACAGTGGTAGAGATCAAATTTACTTTTCCACCTACATTCCCCTTTGTTTAGGTACCTGTTAAGAGCTGCACAACAGCAGAATTTAAAAAATTAATTTTGAAATGTATGGGACAATGTAATTCTGTGTGTTATAGGTGATCACGTTCATTTATATTCTTGTAGTGTTTGCAGCACTTATAATTCAAACAGTCCTTTGAAACAGCAGTAGGATATTAATTAAATTTGAATATATATACTTCTGTCTTTTCTCAGACACATCTTTCAGTTGCATTCCTCTTGAAAATCCAAGAATTAGGACAAAGCACCCAGTGACTGAAATCCACTCCACACCCAATAGTAGTTCTTTTTTAACATTAGGTGCAAATTAAGGTGCAACAAATAAAAACAGTTAATCTCATATCTTGCAGTCCACAATAATATAAACCTATGATCTTTAAAAAACACTGCCATATTGAAAAAATATACTCAAGGTATCTGCACAGTTAGATCTAAAAATCAGATCCTGAATGCAATCCTACCAGCTAGATACTTCTGAAAAGGTCTAGTAAAGCCTATCATATGGAATCCCTATTAATTACCTTAGAGTGTTTCTGGATGCTGAATACTATCTAAAGCACAGACAATGCCTTACAAGGCATTTTTATAGGCAGAAATAAGCAATCTAAATTTCTGAAGTCCCTCCTCAAATCTTAATTTGCAGTATAAGGACTAGCAATTTTTCACATGGTGTTTTTTGGAAATAAGGATTGAGATGATGGGAACTGCAATTTATTTTTGTTGTCTAGCTAAGCAATCAGATCAAAGCTCTATCAAATGAACTCCAGTGATCAGTGGAAATGAAGCCATGAAGATTATGAAAGATTAAGTTTCAGTTTCCACCTGTAAGAAGATGAAAATTTCATGAAGTGTTATCCAGGACACTGCATGAGGCTAGAGGGTATTTGGCTTGGTTAATGCCAGTCTACTTTGTATGGGCTATTTACTTAAATGGCAAGTGAATCAGAACAAAACAAAACAAAACAAGACATCACTGCTCAACCTACACTAAACATTATTTGGTTGACTGAATTTCAACCAAAGTCTTTTCCTACCAAATCTAATGCAGTCTAAAGCCATTTTGATCTCCACAGCCAGGTTGGGGCAACGTAATTGGCTTGTATTTAGAGTAACTCAAAGGCTGAGGAGGATATTGAAAAATTGGGGCTGCAGAGAGAATTAAGAAAAAAACCCAAAAAAATTGATGATGTATATCCACCCTGTATAATTTATGCCCTTCCTGTATAATTCATGCTCTTCCTTTTTATTCCTGTATAAAACATTTCCAGAACAAAAGATAGAAATAAGTCTACCTAGAACAACCTAGGTCACTAGAGCATTCTTTTAGAAAAAGGAAAATACAGGTTCATTCCTCTGCAGAGATCTTTAATGGTAGAGCCCCATGTTTTTCAGACAGGGACTGACACCACTGAAGTAGTAGTAAAAGTGTTTTGGAGATATTTCTCTCCTCTGAGATATTCCTCAACATTATCTTTGCTGTTTTTCAAATCAAACTATTTTGCTAGTACTAAATTAGAGATCTGCAGAACTTACTCATTTTTTCAAGGTGGAAATTTCCATAAAAATACTAATTCAGTAGATTCTTGCTTTCCAAAAAAGTATATATCATCTTAGAAAGTAGAGTTGGTAAACCCACTCAAACAACTTTAAAGGCAAACTCAGCAATTCAAAGAATATTTCATAGGTACAAGTAATATTCTGACAACTTCAAATGACACTGAGGCAAACTATAACAAGCGTAGTTTCACCTACACCAATTATTTGCTCCCAAAAAGAAAGTGAGTGGGGAGAATACATTATTTTACCTTTAAAAGAATTCTTTCTACTTCCTTTGCAGAAATTTTTGTGTCTCAATCATAATCACAGAATCACTGCATATTCTGAGTAGGACAGGACCTTCAAAGATCATCAAGTCCAACTCTTAAATGAATGGCCCATACGGGGATTGAACCCACAAGCTTGGCACTATTAGCACCATGCACTAATCAATTGAACTAATCTCAGAACTAATGTCAGCCTGATATGAAAACTTACCCAAACTTGGCCATGAGACAATAAGGTTTTGAAAACTGTAATCACAACAAGGGCAGAAGAGACATGTAACAGTTGAAAACTGAAATCATGAACGATTCCACCTGCACAAAGTAATCGCCATCCCAAGACTTTTCCCATATTTCCCCTAAAATGCACTTTTTCTGCTATATTCCAATCCATACTTTGGGAGAACAAAGAGATTGTCTTGCCTATACTCTCCAAAGGCAGTACTAAGAGAGGGTAAATTGGAGAAGGATCTGTGTGTCAGTAGAATGAAAGAAAGACCAGAAAGAGAATAAGTAAAACTCCTAATTTATGTTAGAGGCCTTGAATTGATGGATTAGGATGGCTAGGACTGAGACCTAACCACCAGAGCAGTGGGACTATTGCTTGAAAGCAAAAGAGGGTACAGAAGAACTACGGTGCCATGAACTGAGTGAGAGACTGAAATAGAGAAATTATTTGCAAAGCTGGACTGAGTGGGACCTTAGCTGATAAATGTCAGTTGGTTCAAGTGACTTGAAACACAATTGTTTAAACAGAACAAAAAAGGAAGTGTCAGGAATGATACTGAGTCTGTAAAAGTCCAATATCAGATGACTTGGGAAGGGAAAGATCAGAGAAGGGAAGAACTGAACAAATGCAGGAAATGTGCAATCAAGATCATTGAGGTAAAGAGACCTGGGGAAAGAAGAAAGGAGGAGAAAGAACAAATGATAAGTAAAACTCAACCAGGATGTAAAGAACCAACCAGGAGACTCCATAACCTTCAGACTAGCTGTTGTCAACAGCCTGGAACCAAATCCTTAGTTCCCAATCTCGCCATTCCACTGAAACTGGGAAACACAATGGAACCTACTGTCTCAATTCCACCTTCTGGGCCACAGGGATAATTAAAGCTTTGTTCTTGGAAGAGTGTGAGTTTGTTTCTTCAAAGAGCAACATTGTCTTCTTTGGATGTAAGGAATGCCAACCCTATTCTATGAGGAAATTAGGAGGCTGCCAAAGGATGGCATTTCCACTCAAATCACCCTGCTAAGAGAAAACTTCCAGCATGAATTAATCATATATAGAATACATAAATAAAATTTTGTTCAATCCAGCATTAAAAAATGCCAAATTGAGATTACTTGTCTAAACTGTAAATAGAAGGTAAGAAGTTTTTTTAAAGGCTAGGAAGAAGGACAGTAAAAGTCCTGGAAGTAGTCAGGATTCATTCAGGATTTATAACAATAAACTCACCTATGGCTGACTGTATACAACATATTTTCTTCAGTATCTGCCTTTATTCAAGTTACACAGTAAATATGATATATTCTAAAGTGGGCTCTTGAGGGCTAGTAAATAGTGATATCCATTATTAATGTTGTACAGGGTGAGAGATCCTGCACAGGTCAGTGTTTCAACCTGTCTTCATCCTCTGTTTCTACAAAAATGGATTTTAAAGAAAATGCTTTGGTTTCAGCAGCAAAGATTAAACTTTACTTATATACACTGGAATACAATTTAATTTCACTAACCTATCAAGAAAGAAGATTCATAATTTTATTAAATTCTACTGGAGGGAAGGCAAGGACAGATTTAAGTTTTCTTTTGGTGTGAGAGCTACTGTAGTAATATGCAACTGAAATTTCACAAAATGAATGAAAACCTTAGAATTTTATAACAGCACATATGCAAGAATTGAATAGGTTTGTTTTTAATAGCATGATATATTTAAGAGCAAATAAAAATATAAATTAAACAGAAAATATCATTTAAACACACAACTTGTGTTCCATTAACAGAATCTAATTATAAAAAATTAAAATAATTTAAAAATCCAACTCTACACTTATTTTCATTCTAGGTTAGGAATATGAGATACTATCATATAATAAAAATGATACATTTCTGTATTAAAGAAAACGGTAGATAGAGGACTGAGACTGGATTTGTAACAGGTCTTTACTCAGTAGACCAGCTAGGACCAATGCTATGGCAGTAATGTTTGTATTATTATGCACTTGTCACAACAAAGACTATTTTGAAATAACACTGAATCTCTTCTACAGGGTCAGTAGCAGATCAGCACCATGTTCAAAAATTACAAGTCTTGAGAGTGTTCTGGGTTTGTTATAACAGAGATTTAAGTTCAAATTTCAAATATGACATAATAAACCCTACAACAAATTAGTAGCTTCTTGATGTTATTACAAAACACACACTTATGTCTCTGAATTGTAATTTTGCTAGGTAGGCCCTTAAACCCCAAAAAATATAGTACTGGTGTTTAGTCACATAAAGAAAAATAACCAGACGTAAACCTAAATTTCTTAAGGTGATTAAAGCTAACTATAATTCAATCATGTTTAATAGTAAAACCCAGTGAATAACACCAGATGTACTTGCAAAAATGTTGAAAAAAATCAACAAAATAAATAAAAATAAAAATTAAAAAAAAAAAAAAAGAGAGAGAGAGAGAAAACAGTAAGTGAAGGGCGTTAATTAAAAGATTTGGGTTTCTTCTCCTATCATCCTCTACTGAGAAAAAAAAATCCCCTTTAATTGTAATAAGACATTCCATAGATATTGAAAAAACATTGCAAAACAGCTGAAACACATGAGGCACTTTCTGAATTATGAACAGTTTTCTTACAGGCTTTGTATCTTATGCTGACCAAGCCCAGTTTTGCTCCAGTTTATGAAACATGACAAGACCACAGATAAAGTTGATCTATGCCGCAGGCTATTTGTGTTGTCTACTCAGATGGTATGTCATAATGCCATGAGCCCAAATACTGTACCTTCTTTGTTTTCTTTCATTTGTTTTACTGAAGTTTTATAAAACCAGAGACAGGCACAAGATTCGAATTTATGGCATTGTTTCTCCCATCTAAGAATAAGCACTAAACCATGAGGGTGTATTCAGAAGAATCTCCTGTGATGTCTGAGACCTGCAGAGACAGCATATGCTATTTATTTTGGGGGTTTTTCACAGAGGAATCTCTGATGTGAAGAGTATGTAATAATGCACACATCATTTTATTGCATTTTTTTCTGAACAACTTTTTTTTGTTTTAAAATTTATTGGTACTGGCAACCACTATTTAAAGGATTATCTTAAAAACTGTCAGCATTTCAGCATTTTCCAGCTTTATCAAGCACTATTGACTGCACTAGAAACTGAATAGAGTTCAGTTACTGATGATACAGCTTGAAGTTTACCACCTTTTCAGAGGATGTCACTGAGCACCAAGAAATTCTGTTTAATCCTGGAAGCAGGGATATTGGTGATTGAGTGTATTTTGTTCCTTTAGTTGCTTCCATTTTTGTTGGAAAATAAGAAACAGGACAAACACATATCACTCCTCAGCCAGATCAGTCTCAAAATGTTTTATAAACCACATGCACAATAACACAAGAATAATAAATAGAAAATATTAAAAATACAAAAACATAGCTACCTAGGAGTTTGGACAGATGAAATAATTTATTGAAGGACTGAAATACTATAAAACTTCTGGAAACAAATGGGAGAAATTAATTGTATGTAATCATTCCCTTAATGTGCATTAATATCCTCTAGCCATGCGTTCTAACAGTTCAAATATGTACAGTTTATAATAAGTGTTGCTATCTTCTAGTAGACTAAATTTATTATTTGAGGGGAAAATGACAAGCTTTCAAGTATTCAAAACTTTCCTCCAGCCTAAAGTAGAAATACCAATCTTTCAAACAAAATAAAGGTTAAGAACAAATGCTTTGGTTTTAATTTGATCAAACCCATTGAATTAACTAAAAGATAAGGTAGCTCATAAATATGAGGCAGAGAAATATTACAAAGGGAAAGACAATACATTTGTTTGCTCCTATGGGACAGAGAGATGGAGAGGAAAAGAGACACAAGTAATTTATTGTCTGTGCAGCATGGAAAGGTTATCCTAGGGTGGCAAAAAATATAATGTGCCATAAAACCAATGTCTCTGTTGAGTCCATGGTTTTTAGTGCCCAGCAGAGTTATGAATTTTAGTTCCAGAATTATCTTTTGAAGGTATTTTGTATGTTTCCCTTGAGCAGCAGGGCTGAGAGGTCGAAGATGAAGTAGCTGTTCTAGATTAAAGCAAATGTGACATAGCTATGCAAGCTGGAATTCAAAATCCTATAAGGTTTGTATAGCTATCCTACCTCAAGGTTCTGTTTAATTGCCAAGAGTGGGCACTCCCAGAAACAAAAGTGATGCAAAGCCCTCGCTTAAGTAATTTTCAACAGTTAAAATAGTGTGAAATAGCCTTAAGCAAGTCTTAAATGACAGCAGAAAACCATTTAACTATGATGGTGATATGACCAGTATAGAAAATGGAAAGCTTATATCCAATATTGAGAACTTGTCTTCTGCTCTGACAAAAGAGAGGGAAAACTCAGAAAAAGTCCTGAGACAATATTTTCCCCAGCATAAGTTCAATAACCTCCTCAGCTTGTTCTAAAGGACTTTCAGAATACATATTAACCTCAGGGTCAGGAAAAATGAGGAATGGCTCAAAATTCCTTGTTTAGAAGAACATTTTCCCAGTGTACACAGAGCCGTAACCATATCCAGCATTTTGAAACAATAGGTTGAAGGCTCCAAGATTTCTTTGCTGAAGCACCACAAGCAGCGTTTGTACTCAGGAAGCATTCCAAGCTGAAGTTATTCATGGGATCTTTCAGGGCTTTTTAGAGTAAATTTCAGCTGCCAAACCGTATGTCAGACATGCTACACTGTAGAGGTTTAACCACTCACTGGGTGGTTATGCCACACTTAAAATTGCCCAAATTATGCTATCACTCAATGGATGATATAATAGATAAATTAAGTGTTCTAAATTACATAGGCTGTCACACTCACTCCTGTGTGCTTCTTTGCTAGTCAGTAACAAGGTTAGAAAAATTCCTATGGAAAGGATACAGATAACTGAGAATATCAGAGGAGAAAGAACAGATCCTCCATGACTATGTTACTTCAAGAAATAAGAAGAAACAAAATTGAAAAAGGTGGGGCCAGACAAATTGTTGTTACACATTTAATATATAGAAAATACATTTGAATGTTTTTAAATAAATATGAAAAATAAAACAGAATAAACAGGATGCATAGTGGAACTGTAAAAACACATTACATTAACAGTGAGAAGATGGTTAAGTGACTGAGTCAAACGGTTCAAAAGTTTCTAATGGGCTAGAATGAAACTTCCCAAGACAGTTAACCATCATATTCAAAAAATATATTTTTATGTAGCCCAGCAGTCTTAATACCCAGCCTAAGATGAACAACTTATGCACTTTGAATAAAACCCTTTTGCTGCTAGACCAACAAACCTCTGTCTGGCCCTCCAAACAGTGTGAGCTAATCCGAGCCTCTTTCAAGGTGTTGTCTTTAATGTCAACAATGCTTAAATGTCAACCTCTGTGTAGAATATGTTTCCCTTTCTGCAAAGTCAACAGGTTTTCAATCTCCTTTATAGTAAGACTCAATCAACCCAGCACCACCTATTAACTAGCTAAAAGCTGAAAATTACTAAGTTTTATTTTTTCCCCCTTAAAGTGATTCAGAAATACCTCTCTCATGTTAATGCTTATGGTATTATGGTCCATGGAACAACAAAAAAATTCTGCATTTGAGTTTTGGGCATTCATTGTCACTGCCAAGACACTTGCTGGCAAGAAATTTTATCAAAAGATAGCCCACCTACACATTTTTTGCCTTTCTGTGAAGAACAACAGGTACTTAAAGCAACAGCAAAACAGAAATTCAGGATGACTCATACAACAATACATTCTCTCAGAGTCATCAAACAAAAAATGTGGTGCAATTCCTAAAAAATTCATTTCTCTTATTTTATTCAACCATCAAGGTTACAAGAATCAGTCATTCCACACAGTTTTGTGCATATGCCCCATCCACAGAAACACTGAAGGCCAGGTTGGTCATGACTATGAGCAACCTAATCCAACTGAAGATCTACCTACTTATTGCAGATGAGTTGGACAAGATGACCTTCAAAGGTCCTTTAAAGTCCAAAATAGTCTATGATTTTGCAGCTCACAGAAAACAGAGACAGTGTGATATTGTAAAATTTGTGTTAAACTTCTTAATCTATCAAGAGGCCTGCGCAGCATGCTAAAAGCATGAACTGTCATTTTGAGAACTTTTGAACATATGTAAATCATAAAGCTTTTGTTGTTAGTAAAAAAAAAAAAAAGGAAAGAAAAAGAGAAAAATTGGAAATAATTAAAAAATCAAAATGTGAATAACAAAAAATGATGGAAACTCATTTTTTTTTTTACANAAAAAAAAAGGGGGAAGAAAAAGAGTAAAATGTGATATAATTAAAAAATCAAAATGTGAATAACAAAACATGATGTAAACTCATTCTTCTTTCTACACAGAATGGACAGGAAAATATTTTGTTAAAAAAAATAATGTGTTTCTTTTTTTGAAATTATTGTATAATAGAATTAGTACCTCAGAGTGTTAGGCAGTCTGATTCCCAATATCAAATGGTTTGCCAAGGCTTTCTCTCCATAACAGATTTACCATTATTATCAAGACAAGTGTTCAAGAGTATCAAAGACGAAAATTATCTGATACGCAAATATTTAGTATCTATTAAATTTATTCTAAGAATGTAATCTTTACTATCATTACCAAGAAAATTTCTACCAGGTGAATATTCCTTTCTTGTAACAATAAAGAAAAAGGAAAAACAACTTTCATTTTCTTCAATGGATTCATTACTACAGATCATTTCCCTGAGAAATATTCCATACAATCACAAAGGATACCAAAATCTGAATCTTGCCTAAGAGTCAAGAAGAGTTGGAAGGGCTTCAGAATCAGCTTTAGCTCAACAGTGATTTCTACAGCCAATTAAACAGTGGAATTGATGGACTCTGAGAATGCCATATGCTGCCCTCTGCTGAAAAGATGATCATTATGACTTGAGGTCTTACGGCTGGAAGGCCTGACAGACGGGAAAAATAAGTGGAGGATCCTCTGATTTCAGGGATGTGGATAATTCCTTTAGGGAGAAAGGAAGATTAAATGCTCACCTGGGCAAAGAGAAATTTCACAGAACATATGGTGTATATATATATAAATTATCCTGACAAGAACATGAAGTCAGCAAATTGGTTATTAGAAATATAACTATTGAGAATTACATTGATTATATTCATAAAAGCCTTTAAAATGGCTACCTGTCAAGCCGTTTAGATCTAACATGTGACATACTTTAAAGACATTATAATGTAATGAGGAGAGTCTTTCTGAGTGATTTTTTTACCCTGTTCCCTCTGTGGTTTCTGATTGGTGCTTACATATTTCAAAGTTACTATGAGAATTTAGCAATTATACCTCTGTTAGATTAATAATAAAATATTTACACTTTGAAATATTTTTAATTTTTGCAGACTCTTACATGTTAAAATGGGTGAGAGGGAAAGAGCAACAACAAAAAAAGGAGATTTGAGCACTTATCTAATGTTTATAGTAGCACTTGCTGCATTACCAAAAATATTTAAATTAAAGAGGATTCTACTGCATGACAACCAGGGAAAAATTGTTGATGGATCACCAGCAGCCATATTTGGAATATGTTGTGTTTGATCATCTGTAGTGATACAGATTTGCTCAGACAAAATATTTATATATCTATATAGACATGTATATATGTCCCATTACCTGAAACAACTCTTCCTCCTCCTCCTCCTTGATGTTTTCTCTACTGTTTTTCTCACTGCTTCACTGTTTTGGCTCCCTCTGTTTGGTATTTTCTGCCCTTTCTTAAATATGTTAGTATATTTGGGGAGTTGCCAAACACAAGTTGTCTTGATTTTACATGGCCTAGTTCTTGGCAGTGGGGGGGCCAGAGAAGTGGCTTCTGTGAGAAGCTGCTGGAAGCTTCCACCATGTTCAGCAGAGCTAATCCCTGATGTCCATCTGAGGATGGGCATGCTGCTGGCCAAGCCTGAGCCCATTGGAGATGGTGGTCATGCCTCTGTGATAACACATTTAAGAAGAAAACAAAACAAAGTTTGGGGCCCAGTTTTAATTCCAGCCTGAGTAGGAATGAGAATTTGTGAGAGGAGAACATCATGCAGGCATCAACATCAGTGGAGAAGGAGGGGCAGGAGGTGTTCCAGGCGCTGGAGCCGAGATTCCTCTGCAGGACATGGGACGACCATGGTGAAGCAGCTGTGCCCCTACAGCCCATGGGGATCCATGGGAGATGCAGAGATCCACTCACAGCCCACGGAGGAGGTGCCCATGCCAGAGCTGGTGGATGCCTGGAGGAGGCTGTGACCCCATGGGAGACCTGTGGAGAGAGAGGGAGGACCTGCTCCCAGGCTGGAGCAACCTGTCCTTGAAAGACTGCATCCCATGGAAGAGTGATCCATGCTGTAGCAGTTTGAGGAGTACTGCTGTTCATGGGATGGACTCATGTTGCAGCAGTTTTGGGAGGGCTGTTGCTTGTGAGATTGGAGCCACGCTGGAGAAGTTCATGGAGAACTGTCTCCTGTAGGAGGGACCCCATGGTGCAGCAGGGGAAGAATTCCTCTCTCTGAGCAGCAAGAGAAATCAGAGGTGATAAACTGACCAAAACTCCCACTCCCTGTCTTCCTGCACTATCAGTGGGAAGGAGGGAGGAATTGGTGGGGGAAAGGGTGCTTTCAAGGGCTCATTTTACTTCTCATTATCCTCCTCTGATTTTGTTAGTAATAAATTTACTTAATATCTCTAAGCTAAGCCTGTTTTGCTCTTGGAGTGCTTTCTCCTGGTCCTTATCCAAACTCATGAATCCTTCATTAAATTTTCTCTCCTCTGCCCAGCTGTAGCAGGGTGAGTGAGGAGCTTTCATTGGTGCCTGGCTTTTGGCCAGTGTCAAACCATGACACTTGTCTGGACAGCTGAGCTTCGGCCAGCTCTGTGTCCATTGGAGAGCTGTGTAGGAATACTTCACCAGTTTTCACTGTAAAAATTGTAGTATCTTCCTGGGACCTGTATTGCAACCTGTGCTGCTCAACAAAATCATAAATTATGTGAAAGCGGGAAGTTTATAGAGTTTACTCACTTTTGATGGTAAAGTAATGGTTGTTTCAAGTACCACGATATTGTCTGACTATGGCAATTAAGAAGTAGACAAAAATTCAATATAGCCAGATAGAAACACACAGACCAAATGAAAAATAATTCTGGCTTTACATTCACAGTGATAGACTCTGAAGTATATACTCTTAAATAGCAAGACCTTTGGAGGCAGATCACTCTCTGGAAATATCAGGAATATGCTAAATAGTAGTAAAAAAAAAAAAGCAAAGAGAAAAATTATTATGATTACTATTACTGCCACAGAATATATAAATGACACAGCTCAATCTAAATAGATTGTATAACTCTGGTGGTCCTTTNTGCAACCTGTGCTGCTCAACAAAATCATAAATTATGTGAAAGCGGGAAGTTTATAGAGTTTACTCACTTTTGATGGTAAAGTAATGGTTGTTTCAAGTACCACGATATTGTCTGACTATGGCAATTAAGAAGTAGACAAAAATTCAATATAGCCAGATAGAAACACACAGACCAAATGAAAAATAATTCTGGCTTTACATTCATAGTGATAGACTCTGAAGTATATACTCTTAAATAGTAAGACCTTTGGAGGCAGATCACTCTCTGGAAATATCAGGAGTATGCTAAATAGTAGTAAAAAAAAAAAGCAAAGAGAAAAATTATTATGATTACTATTACTGCCACAGAATATATAAATGACACAGCTCAATCTAAATAGATTGTATAAATCTGGTGGTCCTTTTTACCACAAAAATAATGAAATATAATTGGATAAGATACAGAAAAGGATAAAGAATGGATCAAAGCTGACACAATTTCTGTACAAAGAATGACCAGAATTCTTTAGCCTAGAAAGGAGATAGGGACATACCAAAGACCATACATTAAAACTGGCATTAAGAATGTGAGAAAAGCATGTTTTATTGTCCCTCCCCATAGAAGCAGTAGGAAAAAATAAGGGAAAATAGCTAATAGAAAATTCAAAGCAAACAAAAGAAGATAATCCTTCAAACACACCCATAGAACCAGGGATGCTAAATTTCACTCAAACATTATCAAAATATTCACGGGAAAACAAAATTCTACCAAGGACTATGAAAATTAAAAATCACTAAGACAAATATCTCCCTAATTCAGGAGATCTCGAAGCTCTGATTCCCAGACCAAGATCTGTACAACTTAGATCAAAAATGTACATCTGAAATAGAGAACTTTGACCCAGTGGCTCAAACACAGATATTTCAGACACCTAGGGTATCTGAGACCTGTGGCTAGCAGACATGAGACTAGAGGAAATCTGAGTCCTTCTAGAATGACAGCTGGAGGCTAGCTTAAATGTGGTAGAGCATTTCAAATAGCAAAAGACACTACTATTTTGATTATTAAATCCTCCTTTATATGCTGAAAGAAGTAGCTCAGGTTTACAGAGTCTCAAATGTCAGTTAAATGCATTTCCATTTATAAGAGTTTGGTAGCCAGTAAACACGCCTTTTATGTCAAAGCATGCTGTTGGTGCTCTAGTCAGTCAAAGAACCTCAGATAATTAATATTTATTGTCTTAGCCCTGCTTATCAGAAAACCATAGCAGCTGAGTTTTTATAACAATTACATCCAAACTACATCCATTTGCACTGTGTAACACTACACTTATTTTTTAAAGTCCTCTTAGCATTTATACTTTACCAAAATTTATATTAAGAACAGAGAAGTAGTTATTTATCACAGATGAACATTTCAACTTCAGCTACCACAGTTACCTTGATAAATTAATACAATGCTATTGGGATTACACATCATACATTCAAAATAGACTTACATCCACCAATCCAGAAGTAATTTTGCCTCCCTGTACCTTTGACTAACAACTCTATGGTACTTCATGAACATCCACTATTCTTTCCCAGGATACTCCAGGTTCAATTGATGCTCAGGAGGAGTCTGCTCTGATAGAAAACCATGATTGTAAGTAGAATTTTTATTTCATTTGCTGCAGCATCTGGAAATTGTGTAATAAACAACTGCACAATTGAAAAGAAGGTACCAAGATCAAAACAAGTGATAGCTTCCCTGGAAAACTTGGATTGTGTTCCCCTGCTGCATGCCTTAATAACATCGATAAGGCACTTAAACTGAGCCTTTCTGAGACATCATTAATTGTGCCACACATATCCCGTTCCAACTTATTCCTTAAATATCTTTTGCAAAAATGCTGATAACATAGCTGTAAATGTAATCCAGAGGAGTTCTGCTTTCAACATACAGAAGTTAATATACAGCATATAACGTTAAGTACTCTGAAAAATTAGGTTATAAGGTTTATTTTTTTTTTCAATTTGTATATCCTGGATTATTTTATATGGATAAAACCACTTTCTTTCCTCTCTCATTTCTGCAGAAGGTTATAGAAATAAAATAATTAAGATTATGAAGACTCAGACATTGAGCAGCACGAAAATGCAGTAATTCAGACTTCAGAGCAAAAATGAGCAACACAGAAGGCAGAAGGTTACATGTTAAACATCAGGCCAACAAAGCTGAAATATAGCTGTAACTGAGACCTGTATTTAATATCTACATATTTAATCTCAATTGTACAGATTACAGTCAGGGAGTAAGCACTAGAATTCACTTAACTGTCAGGGAGCAAAGAGTTCAAGAGTGTCTGGTCATGGAAAAAGTAATGGATGGACATGAAAAGGAGTCTGGAAAGAGCATTCTGACAAGGAGGCAAAGGATGAAGAGAAGCCTAAGAGTAGCTGGGCAAAAACTGGGAAAAAAAGCCACAAGGAGAAATGAGATAAACACTCGTATTTTAATACATGTACTGTATCAGAAAGCCTCTGCCACATGGACAGTAGGGAGGAAAATTTGCTGAGATGTTAGCAAAAGGTGAGACTGGACATGGCTATCAATGAGACTGAAAATTGGGAAAAGTATTTGGAGTAAGAGCTATAGTAGCTACATAGGAAATGTGGAACTGTATATGCAAAGCAGAAAAGAGATTTGACTAAGACAGTGGATACACCGGCAAATTAAACTCTTATATTTCTCATCTCTTAGTTTCAGCTTCTCAGCCTGAAGCTATCTTCCAACAAGTCTTTTTCACAATTACTTTCAACTTTATCCTCCAGTTTCCATTCAGTTTCTCTCTCAATCTTTTAAGACTTAGCAGACGTGTTGTTTTCAACCTCAAGACAACCCAAGCACCAGCAGCCAGGCCACGGCTCACAGTGGCCTAGCTGAAAAGAATTGCATTGCAAATCACAGAGCTGATGCCTCATTGTTATTCTCGCTCAGAACTGCTCTAAGAAAGAAATTTATTCTGAGTCAGAACTAGTTCAGTAGGAATGGCCCAGGTGCTAATTGATGAGGCAACTGCATATCTTGGGTGAATGCAGAAGCTCTTGTTGGACATAGGAGATGCAAAGGGGAGAAATATATTCAGCTGCCATCTCTTACAATTACAAACTATTAAAGTATAGAGCATGCTTAGTGATTATGATAGCATTAGAAATTACATTTCAGGAAGTCTCTGATGACTATATATACACTGAGTACACAAAGCCCAGTTTTTCAAAAGATAATAAATCTTGAAGGAAGGGAATGGGGAAGGAAGAACCAAGTGTGGAAGCTTTGGGTAGAGATTTTTGCAAGCAGTAAACCAAGTCACACTTCTGATGTAGCAGTTAGTCCCATGTCAAAGCACAAGAGCCACGAAGCATTAAAATTAAAAATACCTTTTTTTTCTTTTTTCTTCCCTTCTTTTTAGTTTCTTTTTAATAAATGACTGGGCCATTTTTGCCCTAAGGACCATAACAAACTAGCTGAGGCAGATATCAGCATGAAAATTTTTGCATCAAATTTTTAAACTTAGGCAAGTTTTAAATAAATGCTAATGGGCCTGTAATCATACTGATCCTATATCCATATCTGTCGAACTCTTCCTTGGGAAATACTGCTCCTTCACAATGACCGAACTACTTGTCATTATCATATGATTCTGTCTTTTAGAAAGAAAACGTTTTAGAAACATTTTATCACATGATACATAATAACTTTATCCTTAATGACATCCTTTTTAACTTCATTTCAATGCCTGACTGTAATATTGGGATAAGCTACAGTTAAGATCCCACAGATGGCATATTTGTACCGCAAAATAAGTTTAAAAGTAAGATAATCATATTCTAAAAGTTCTGTTTGAAAAACACTTAAACATTCACTACCCATCAAAAGAAGAAAAACAAATGTGAGATTATTTTTTTCAAGAAATAAGGATTTCTCTTTTTTTAAATGGTAATTAGCAAAACTGGAAAAAACTTTCATCATCATCTTGGTGGTCAAGAGGTTCCATTGAGAGGTCAAAGTGATTCTTTGGTCTAGTTAAGAAATAAAAGAAGATACTCTGAAGTACACTGATGAACTCATGTCTCTGCCCAGCTTTACGTTAAATACTTACACATTCATGTTAGCAGACAGAAAAAATCACTTTCTGTCTATGTAGTAAAAGTATTCTCATGGAGAATAGGAAAAGTAAATTCGCCTTTCCTAACACAAAGGAAGAAAGTGCACTAAGATCTCCCATATCTGAGCTGAACATTCTAGCCTGTAAACCCTCACACAAAATGGATAGGGCAACACCATTATCATTTACATCATCAGTCCAATCTTTCTGCTTCTTTTTAATTTTTTCTACTTTTTCTGAAGGCTGTTGTTTGGGTAAGTCCATCCCAAACTGTGATTTGAGTAAACCAAAAGCAGAGACCTAGACTGCATTTAAGTAAATGAAAAATGCAGTAGGTCTCTGATTTTTTTTAAAAGAAAGCTTCTCCCAGAATTAGTAGCCTAAAAAAGACTTAACATCAAGGAAGAATGCAACAACATATGATTTAGTGTCACTAGAGGTGACAGAGCTGTAAACTACAAACACCTAAAAGCTTACAATACAATCTGTCAAGCAAAGAACTCCCTGCAGGTTTAGACCATCTGGATAGCTCCAAACTTTTCTTAATCTCAGTCAGAAAAGAACATGAACATGAACATGGATGTATAAACAGTGAAATCTCAAACCTGAATGGAGACACTACGTAGTATCAGCTACTTAGTTATTCAAATAACACATCTGATTTCTGCATCCACAAATAAAAAATAACATCAGTAAGTAGCTAAGTATTCACAATATAACCATCAAAGTACTCAAAAATATGACCTAAAGTGAGAGAAACAAGAAATTTCACCTTCTTAGTATAATGGATAGCTATAGTGTAGTCTATAAATATATACATAGGAAGACAAAATTCATTTCAGTCTCACAGGCAGAAGCATAACAAGACCCAGGGGCTACAAACTGAAGACAAACTTAGAATTAACATCTTAATTACCAATGATGAGTACCTCATTGAAAATTGTGACAGACACTCCCATCCTTGAAGTATGCTTTTTAAAAAGAAAGGTAGAGAGGTTTTTTATCTTTAGAGAGACATGACCTAGTTCAAATGGGAAGAAACTAAGACAGCCATGAGGTCTCTGTTGTACAGTATGCCAGGCTAGATGATCACAGTACTCCCTTCTGGCTTTTTAATCCACGAAACTGTGTACATTTCCATTTCAATGAAACTGCATCTTTCAATGAGCATTTTTTTAAAGGAACAGCTTTCCAGTGAGCTCTAGTTATGCCTTGAAGGCATAGCACTCTTTTGGTGGAGGCTTGTGAAAAACTTCTGGATAGCACAATATGGTGTTACTCTGAATGGAGGAAGCATTCAGTCCTTTCTGAAGCAGAGCTGGGACCAAGTACAGAATACAGTAGAATCTGCATGTTTAACATATTAATTTGAAAATTAACTCTTTGCAGCATCACGCTGAATCAGTTCAAGCCCTCAGTTCCACCATCATTTCATCAATTTGACAATCACTTGGCATAACCTAATTTTTTGGTTGTGTTTACCAGATACTTTCTCTTATATCAGCATAGAATGAGGGGGTCTAATGTGAAAGTGTTACACTGGAATATGTTTGGATTGGGACTTCTGATCTCATTTCTTCAAAAAGGAATTCTATTTTTGTGCATCAAACTACATGGAAACCTGAACCAGAAAAAGACAAATGGATAGCATTGGGCAATTCACACAGAATATTTTTTATTGCACCAAGACAAATCACTACGGCAGACACAGCCTTCAGACACCCTCTGGTTATGGCAATCTAACCAGTTCATTATTTTCCATCTGAGTTAAACCATCACTTTATAATAATAGATAATAAAAGATTTTTTTTTCTAAATCCACCTCACCATAGGATTTTGGAGTTTTGAAGTCACTTATTTTGACAGTTAGCAATAAATTTAAACTAATCTGTTTTCAGTATGGGGCACAGAATGTTACTTATTCATATCTATTTCATTTTCTTACAGCAGTTTCCATTTCATTAATATGTTCTTGTGATTTTTATTATCTCATTTCAGATGTGTAATCACATCAAAGAATCAGACAAAAAAAAAAATGAAGATAATTCTGACTGCTGACACATAGAAGTAAAACTATAGATCCTTTACATGAAATTAATTTTTCTGCAGGTAATACAACAAAGTGCAGAAACCTTCAAGTTCAATGACATAATAGCAGCTTAAATGCAGTTACCCAATAAATATAGTGTATGAAGAGTTAAAACGCAAGCATATCTCAAAGGTAGAAAGGATAATCAGAATAGTTTACTACCTTCTGAAAAGATCTCATTATTTTGTGAGTCAATCTCTGACTGCAATTTGTATGTGTGCATGCACTATAATCACATTCAACCTTGAGAAAATCCTGCATCTGTTACATGCTTTCAGCAGGGAGTACTTGCACTAGTAAGTCTTAAAAACAAATCGGACTTTATACTTCCTGTGATGCCAACAATGCCTCGTGCAATTATTTGTCTGCTTTTAGATTAGTGTTTGTGAATAACTTCTTATGCCAGCTATCAGTTGTTATCTTTTTGTTAATATTTTTCATCCTCATGTCTGTAGAGGTCACTGTGATAGAAAAGGCAAATCATATAGCAAATATATGTAGTCACGAATAAAGAGTTTGAAAATAATGCTGTTTCTTTTCACTGTTTCATCCACAACGTTACCTCTCATGGTCTGACCCCAACTGTGTAGCAATACCTGATGAGAGCATAAGAATAGCAACAACCACATGTTTCTCCATAATTGCTGTTTGTCAGCCATTTCTTCAGCAATAACAACATTCCAGACAACTCAAGGTCAACTGTATCTTATGCTAAGGAAAAACACCCTTCCTATCAAAAGAAACAGGCAATTCAACCAAATCCATTGCCAGCTTCCAGACGAGTGCTTGATTCTGGCTCAGTTTTGTATCCACAAGTAAGGAAAGCAAAGTCATTGAGTAAATCCTGCCAGTATAAAATGGTAATCAAAGCAACTGAAAATATTGCCAATGCTGTTTTCCCCTTTCATACCCAGCACTGTGTTTTTGCATAGTTTTTTAATTCAGAGTTAAACTAGTGCCCTGAGATGACCTTCTTTAGATCTGACCTTAAAAGGGTTCTAGAGTATGTTGACATGTAGACAATTCTCTAACAATTTCTAGCGTATATTAAAAAGTATAAAATTACATATCACCAATTTATCACCTTCAGTCTTACTAAATTTACCATCGAAACTGATAAGAAATATTAACCTAAAAATAAATTAAATAATATGGTGCTACAGACCTGTACTAGGCACACAAGGGTTGAAGAATGTAGCCAAGTACAGTTTTAGATGAATTGCATGCAAAAGAAACAGAAACAGGATGAAATCAATCTAGAGAGAACTTTGCAAGAAAAGCAGCCATATATCACCAATTACAAAAATAATGTATCTTGGGAATGTAAATAGGAATTACTCTTTGCCATTTTCAACAAATGCTAGATAAAACTGTATGAAAGGAAGTATTCTATAGTTTGATTTCTCTTACACTAAAATCAATGAGATTTATTCATTCTCCATAATTAGACATTTCTAACAACAAAAAAATAGTTCTCAACTTTTTGTAGGAGAATTAAAACTAAACCATGAAAAAACTATCAGCCTGGGGTAGAAAAAGAATATTGCTTTATTCAAAGATGCAAATGCCATTCTAAAAAAAAAGCTTTAGATTCCTTTTCTTTAGGAAATTACTTTCAAATTTAATACTGGACTATTCAGTCTTTCTGTGGAGTACTAAAGGACAAGATTCATGTATTCCAATATTTTGATGGAAGACTTTTAAAGAAAGATTTAGAAGGGTCTAATACCATGAAGCATTTGGCAAGAACATCCGTTGACCTTATGCACCAATTGTTTCATGTCTTTTGGCACTGAAACTGTTTTTCCTTCAGCTCCACAATATGACCCCTGTTTCACTGCCAAAGCAGACCTTGACATTAAGAACAGAAATTCTGGTGGGAGCAGATTTTAGGGCATCAAAAATGGCAGATTTAACATCATCAGTCACATGAGAACATTGCAGTATGCTGATGGAATTTCCCCCTCAAAAATTATTCAATATCAACCAATGGTTGCTCATAAAAATTGTGCCACCTACTTTTCAGTTGTAATGACATTCAGACTGATAAATTCTAAAACCTGCAAAAACATATCTGGTTTGCAAACTATTGGTAACAAAGATGCATGTCTCAACAGGCAGACATCAACTAATAAAGCTTGACACCATGCTAAACACACTATTATAAGTAACCTATGAAGTTTTCCAGACATTAAGTGATAAGTGCTACAAGCTCTGCTCAGTCCAAGTTCCAGGTTTAGAATTATGATGTGCATTAACCAAATTTGTTCGGACTCCATACAACAGGGTTTAAATCTTGTCATTATAATAATTCAGTGTATAATTAAATGCCAGATTAATTCTTAGCTCAGTCTCTTCCATGTATTAGAAAAAAAAAGACATTCTGATAGAAAATCTAGGTGTAAAGGTATCATTATAACTAAATCATGTAGCACAATAAATGTGTAACATAAAATACGTTTGTTGAATCTTCATGGTTTTTAGTAATTGTAAAGTGACAGTCTACCTACAGATCCCAAAGTTTAGAGCTATTTCACTGACCATGTAATCACTGAAGGTCTCAGTGTTATGTGTAAGTGAATATAAAACACAGAATAGGAAGGATCAAAAAGATGATAACACAAACTGAAGAAAAAAAGATTTAGAGACAACAAAGACTAAAACAACATTACCTCTAAAATTTCTTGCTTGTATTAAATTTAATGATTTGAAGTTTTGCATATCTACACAGTACTCAGGGAAATATATGCCTATAACTCTACATATTTTGACTGTATCTCATCTTCCTGACACTCTTCTGTTTGGGTCTCAAGCTCACTGTGAACACATGTTTAATTTTAATGTGTATGTAGCTCCAATGAAGTCACAATGAGGTGTTTGGTATATGGGTATCTTTAGTATGTAACCTCTCTAAAGGAATCATCATTTCACATCTTTATATAAATATCTCCTAGAGTAAATTAGTGATTTAGTGTGGGACATTCAGGCAATTATAAGCTTAATTTAATAGTTTAACAAACTAAACAGCAAGAGTGGCATGTTTACACTGTATAATACTGTTAACCAGGTATAAAAATATAATATCTTCTCTAAAGCACAATTATTAGGTTTTTAAAACCCTTTCTAAAGCAGAAAAAAGTATTATCCAAGACATTTGTTTGTTAGATTTCTGTTGAAATCACATTAGAAAATTTCTTCAGAAACACTTAATGTAATGCAGCTATTCCAGAATAAGAGGAAGTACTTGCTCAGCAGGGTGCTGATACTGCAAAGGGAACACAGATTTCTCTACATTATCTTTTCCAGCATTCTTTAGAAGCACATTATACAATTACCTGGCAGCATACATACTCTATTCAATAGTTTGAATGGGAAGAACAGTAAAATCATGCAACTCCAAAAGTGTGATGAAGTCATGTGATGCAGGGGGGGTGTATTGCACCAGTAAGCGATAATAAGTCCTTTTTCCTAAAATTTCTTTTTTAATTTGTTAAGCACAGTAAGGATGTTCCAGAATTCTTTCCTTGTTTGCCCCTTCACAATTACAGGAATAATCACAACGCATCTAAAAGTATAGGACTGGATCTTCAAATGTTTTGCCTTTACAAATTTGTTCTACAGCTAGGCTGAGGCCATATGAGAGACATGTAAATCATCACTAAAAACATCTTGGTGCTCTTAATGTCATCTATGTCAGCTGGGCACCAACAACAAAGTCAACAATGAATTAAGTACTCGTGCTTTTATTCATAACTACAAGCTACACTGACTAATAGCAATGATTAATAATCTTCATTTTATGGAAAATACGCATTGGAATTCAACTGCACACTTAATTTTTTCTGGAATAGACATGATCAGAAGTATGAAGCAGACTTTTCTACAATAGTCTCTTCAAAGTGGATGTGAAGAATTTAATTGTCCTCTCAGCAATGCTTAGCTAAGGCCGTAAATAAAGTACAAACACACCTTAGAATGCTTAGCATCAAACTTTCAGTATGCATGACACTGGAGCTTTTCCTCTGCTTATTTACTCCAAAGGAAATCATTAGAAGACATTTTCTTCTATAAGCTAATACAGCATTACTTCACTAGAAAACATAAGTTACAAAGCCCTTTATTGCCTGGGTTTGTTATCCAAGATTATTAGGAATATATGATCAGAAATAGTGAGTTTAATGGAACAAGTGTTAACTTTGGCTGAATTTACAGGATCACAGAATGTCTGAGGTTGAAACGAGCTTCTAGAGGTCATCTGGCCCAACCCTCAGCTTAAGCAGGGCCACCTATTCTTCTGTTGTAGTCATGCAATCATCCCACCACATCTCAATGATCCCAACGAGATAACGCCCCTGCAACTGCATATAAATCTCTAATTTTCCTCATATTTATTCTTCACACTAGTGTACAGACCATCATAGAGGCACATCAGCATGCTGATATCTCAGAAAGAGTCTGGGTTGTTGGTTTTTTCCATATGGCACTTTTCCATAAGGCAATTCCTTCTTTACACACAAATGCTTGAAATGCCCCCACTTTAGTCTTGTTTTGTTGATTTTGTGCTCCCTTTCATCCACATCACCCCAAGATTTTTGCTGTTAACCCTGACCATCACTCTCACAGGGTTAGTGGTAACTCTTGCCCCTGTTGACCTGGGTATTTGAAAGCCCTAATTATCAGGTCAGACATTCTGCTGGCAAAGACACCATTGGCCTGCTTATGAGGGAGGATTCCAATCTCTTCCAAGCAGGTATTGATCCTCAAGCAGAGTCCCTTGGTCATAGAAACTCAATCTCAGTTGCCACCAACAGCTCCATAACCAAACCCTGATGTGCAGTATCCTTACAGCCCTCCCTTTCCTTGCAAGATTGAGAACAAGAGCTGGGCCCCCACATCACTGACTATACTGTCCAGAGCTCTGCTGTCAGTTTTGGCATTCTCCAGGTTGCCACCAGCCGAATCACTGGTACCCACATGGAAGAACAACAGGAAGCAAGAGTCACAGGTCTGGACAAGATTTGGCAGCACAGTTCTGGATCCAGATCACAGGCAAGAAGAAAACTTCTCTAGATGACAGGTTAGCTTGGCAAACAGTTGCCTCCAGCCCCCACTTCATAGAGGCTCCTATTTCTATCACTCCCCATTTGCTCCTATCAGTCATGCATATTCAGGGTCAGCTGGCCCAGATGCTTTCTGTAAAGTACATCTGGACCCTTCTCAGCTTTGAAGAATCTCTTTTTACTTCTGCCAAAGCCTGTTTTGTGTTGCTGGGTATCCAGTGTACAACCACATCTTTAACTCCAGAACTAACAGCTCCAACTTTACAGATAGTGATTAGTTAATCTCCTACAGAAGGCACAAACTCTTGCATTTTTCTTTCAGAGAAACTACATCACAGATTATGCACATGGAATATATTTAATTTTTGAACATTATTGATTAAGAGGGTGTTAAAAGGACACTTCCTGCATTATATTGATACTCTGAGTTACATGATTTATTATTTCTATGAAAGGATTTTGGCTACCAGACAAGAATTTATTACGAGGGTGTAAAAATAACTGAAGTAAACAAAATACTTAAAGTATATTCAATATTGCAAACTTAGTTTTGTATAGTGAGCATTCCAAAGAATTAATGTTTGATATATGAGCCAATTAGACAAAAAGAACCATTCAATTTACTTTATAACAAATACATTTTATTCAAAATGCCCTTGAAAGCAACTATATAAATCCTGAGTGTATAGTGTTCCTTCCTATGTACTCTCTATACCTTGCCAATGAAATTAGTCTTTATTGATTTCCTAGCTCACTAACAAAAATGTCAAAATAGAAAAGATAAATGAAAATAGTACTGACCTCAGTTCCTCAGTTTTGTACTTTTTGTCCCTCTTTACATACATGACAACTTTATTCATAAAGCCACTTTTTGTGCCTTTTTTTTTTTCAGATGTTCCAGTCTGTCTAACACAGGATTTAAGAACATCAGGTTGTCACTACAGTTTTTAGTATTACCTGCTGAGGCTTACCTTTTGTTAGTTTAATACTGCATTTTAATACTGCACAGACCAGTGTGGAACCATCCTGCAAATTTTAGGTTCATCTCCATCACATGCAACCTGGACCCAGGTCATTTGGCCCTACTGAACCCTATGATATTCCTATCAGTCCACTCCTCAAGCTTGTCCACGACCCTCTGGATGACATCCCAACCTTCAGGCATGCCAGCAATAGCACACAGCTTGGTGTCAACTGCAGACTTGCTGAGGGTGTACTCTATTCCATTGTCTGTGTCACTGATGAAGGCATTTAATAGCACTGGCCCCAGTACAGACCCCTGAGGGACACCACTTGTCACTGACATCCATCAGGATGGGGAGTCATTGACTATTTTGCATTACTCTTGTATTTTGTCATGTCTCAATATTGGGACTCAAGTGCTTTCATTTGCTGCCAACTCTTTTTTAATTGCACAGTTGAAGGGACAAAACCCCAAAAAAATCCTCACCCAAAAATGAAACAATCTCCACTTCATTCTTATTTTCCTTCAGTTCTTCTAAGAAAATCTGATCTTTCCTTCAGTTGCACTGTTTTGTTTGCTTACAAATCTGTGAAATTTAGAGATAAAATATTCAGGGAAGTTTATACGACCTTTCAATATAGCCTCTTCAGAACACTCCTCTTTTGTAACTTTTTAGAAATTATAGATTGGGTCTGGAATTATTTTTTTTTTTTTTAATTTAGAGTATACTCCATTGATCAAGAAGCTCATGAGATTATTTTAGATTTTACTTGTAGGTCATACAGCTATTAATTAGATAAGAAGAAGAAGAAGAATCTTGTAAAATATTCTTGAATTACTTCACTTTTATTAGAATTATTAATTTATGCAAAATTAGAGTGCCCATGTTTTATAATATAGAAAGATATGCAGATAACAATAGGAGAAATATGTGTGTATGTGTGATTATACTACAAATTTTAATCCTGTCTTTGAAAATTCTAATTTTTGGTCACCTAAACACACATGCACAAAAAAAAAAAAGTTAAAAAAGAGCAATTAAAAAACTGAATATAAGTGAAAAAAGTCTTAATTAGTTATATCCATTATGTAATTAGGACAACATTGAAGGGGATCAGACCTCTCTAGAGAACAATAATGTAGCCAGCTGTACACAAACACATACCTACAAATATGTATACTTACCTATACTCCTGCATACACATACATTTGGAAAAAAATAGGTCCTGCTTCTTTTCCAAGACCATAGCAATAAGTCTAGGTCAGCCCAGGAACTGCTACAACAAACAACTCTCAAGTTGCTCTTTAAATTGTTTTTCCTTCATGTATTTCATTTTTGCCAACACTGTAACAAATACAGAAACTTTGTACTTACGTAAATTAACAGAAAAATAGCTAAGCACCTTCAAGAAGCAGCCCCAGGAGCTTCTACATCAGTCTCAAGTCTGTTCCAGTTGTTATGGTATTAAGACAACTTAGAATTTAACAAGCTATGCATTATAGAATCACAGAATCACAAGATGGGTGAGGTTGGAAGGTACCACAGTGGGTCATCTGCTCCAGCCTGCCTGCCTGAGCAGGGTCATCCTAGAGCACATGGCACAGCATTCTGTATGAACCTGATGGTTCTTGAAGATCTCCAGTGAGGGAGATTCCACAACCTCTCCGAACAATCTGTTCCAGTGCTCAGTCACCTGCACAGTACAGAAGTTCTTCCTCATATTCAGATGGAATTCCCTGTGCATCAGTTTCTCCCCATTGGTTCACTGGCCAGCAAGTCCTTCCCTGCAGAGCTGCTTTCCAGCAGGTCAGCCCCCAGCCTGTGCTGGTGCCAGGGCTCTTCTTCCCCAGGTGCAGGACTCTGCATTACTTTTCTACAGATTACCTTCTCTGGATTTGCAGAACCATGTCACACATATGTGCTATTGAGATTCAAGAATGAAATCTCAAACCGGATTTGAATATTTCCCCTTAGTACAAAACCTGTATACCTTTTCTTCTCCATACTGTTCCTTTTCATTAAAAAAATATAGACTTTGACAGACTAAATGTGGTTATTTATTTCTAAGTGTTGAAGCATTTGAAACAGGTAATATCCCAACACATATTAAAAGATTTACTTATTTCACTTTTCAGTATATTTAATTTTCAAGCCCACCACAAGAAGCCATGATGGAAGAGCTAGAAAAAAAAGGTACTTGAAGATCAAAATGAGTAATTGTGGCAAGTATACGACCTTAAGATTCCTTAAGTCATACCACCAAAATTTTTTCTAAAAAATAACTGAAAAAGTTAAAAGGCATAAGATGGAAATATCAGGAAGCTTAGACTTCAATACATAAAAGAGAATCTCCATTACACTCAGTTTTTAAAAAGCAGTGAAAAAGCAGAAAGTCAACTCAATGCTTCCCAAAAATAAAACATCTATCAGTCACTTTCACTGGTAAAAGTGGTAAGAAGCTTCAGACACACAACTGACACAATCAGAAAAAAGGTATTGCAAGAAAAGTCACAGAAATTTTTCAGTATATAAGAGTGCTTTTTTCTTGGAAAATTAATTTCAACATATATCATATAAAATACTCCCCCAAAATACACTGTAAATGCCTGTGATACTGTAAAAGGAATATTTCTTTAAGTGCTCTTTAGGTGAAGAATCCTAGAAAATTAAGAATCTGTAATATGAACAGGTCTTGAATGTAGAGTTTTATTACTCTATAAAATCTGCACGTGCATGCATCAGTGAATTCAATTTTAAATAAACACATTTTTCTGCCTATTTTTTCAGGGCTACATTGTAGGCAGTGCCTTCATATTTACCTGTATAATTACAATACTCCCTAACTGAACCATTAACCACAATGTAAAACATAGCAATACAAAATAATCTGAACACAAAATCTTTGGATGTGCTAACATATTTCCGTGTATGTGGAGTCTCATTCTCTTGATGGATCATGACTGGTACGTGAATTTCCATTCTAGATGAGTGTTAAATTTCTCGACAAGGTTATCAGTTTGGGCATTTAAATTCAGCCAAAGCAGCAGATGTTTTGTGTTAGTTCAGTGGCTATTCATGAGCACATATAACAGGTACCAGAGGAGCCGTTATCGAAGATGATTCTATTAAAGTACTACTACCAACTGTCAACTTTTTACTATTTATCACTTCATGTTTGTAGATATATTCCAATATTTTTTCTTTTCCTAGATTAAGAAAATTGATGACACAGAAAAAACATTAAATGACATAATTTTAACTAAAATTTCTAAAGATTTTTAAAGCAATAAGAAAGAAACCTGATGCTTTTTAAAAGCTCAGAAAATGTCTACCTGCCAATAATTCCTGATTTTTTATTTTTTTTTTTGCTATCGATTATGAAATAATTGAGGGAAAGTAATGGATTATTTGGGGCTAGGAAAGTGAATAATCCAAATGCAAAATAATAAAATAATGACTTGAAAAAAGAAAACAGTGAATACTGTACACCATAAAATAATAGAGAAATGAAGAACAGAGGACAGTAAGGAAATAGGAATGCAGGGCATGTGGTTCAGTTTTCTAGGGTAAGAGTAGAAAGAAACATCAGTAATAGCTTTCCATCAGAAGCTCTTACTCCTAAAAGCCTGGCACCTGACCTGATTCTTCAGGATATGGATCAGGTTTCTATGAATAAGAAATAATGAGTATATTTAAATTAGTTTAAATGAAAGAAACACCATATCTTTACTAAGACACCAAGCTTGGCAGCATTTTTTGTAGACTCTGAGAGAACAAAAAGCTCCTTGAACCAAAGACTATTGTTCCTTTTTACATGGTTTCCTGAAAAAAATGAGCTGCTTTGCTCAGCTCCTCTTGATCACTTCCAGTAACCAATTCCATCCAAGTTCAATACATGGGAAAAGGTCTCAAAGATTTAACATTCCTACAAACTTTGTGAAAGCAGACAGCTGTATGGGGTGTCTGCTAGCTAAAAGAAAATGCAACATGAATGCAACTTTTACTTAGTAGTGCAAAACTCACTTCTCAGTAAAGGCCCCCCTTTCAAATTGATTCTCTCTTGTTTAATACAGGGTAAGTTTATATTGCAGCCTTAGTATTACTCAATTAAAACACCAGCTCACAAATCCAAACCCCTAGGCAATATGGATTAATTTGGTCTTACAGGACTATTTCTTAAACCAAAATTCTCTAATTCAAAACATAAAGCCAACCATGCTGCTCATTCCACTCTCTCCCTCTCTTTGGCATGCAGCCCACCACTCTTTCTTCTTCTCCCTTGCACTAAGAATCTGGCATTTCTGCCTGCAGTGTGGCTCAGCACCCACTGTCTCCCCCAATCATCCCTCTCAGACTATTGAACAACCTGGTAGTTAAAACGTGCTACATGAAAACACAGATGTGATCACACTTAGGGATTTCTGCAGATCTTAGTGCTGCCCATCTGCACTGAGAGCGTACCAAGTACTTCTCCCAAAACATTTCAGACACCTCCAAAGATGAAGGCAGCATTTCTGTGCCACCCTTTTTATCACTAGATTTTAACAGACATTGAGGAGAAGCAAGAGTGCAGTGGTCACACCAGGTAGCTAAATGCAAGAACCTAAATTTAAGGGGAAATTAAGATCATGGTAACACATATGTACTGAGTTTAAGGGATGTGCTGGTTTAGGCACAGATCTGTGTAAGAGCACAGATTTCCATTCCATTTACTAGAATTTATGTACCAAACTTCCACAAATGTCATTTTAATAACCAAGACAGGCAATCAAGTTCTCACTGCTCTTCATCATCACATAAGCATCATTGCACATAAGCAACGTCCAAAAATTGTATGGAATTGAAGTATCTTATACATCTTCCGCTTTTTCTAACATCATGCCAAAAAATGCTGCAAATAACTAGTGAAATGTGCAATGTGTAAGGAAATGTGCATTTTGCTGCTTAGCCACACTGCTTTCTTTGCAATCAGAAGCTCATCTATTCTTTGGATCAGATTTTAGGTATAGCAGTTGCTTTAAGAACATTTGAATGGGATCAGATCAAAAGTCCAACTGGCTCAGTATCCAATATAGGTTGAAAGCAGCAGTTGGAGAACACTGTTAGTAACAAGACATGGATCATACCACTTCTGTTATTATGGTAACTCACAATGCAGAATTTAAATGGGAAAAAAATCTTGTATCAGACTGTTGTATGATATTGAGCCTCCCACGACAATTTACTTGGCTTTATTTACAATCTTTACAGTTGAGCTGGAATGAGAGAAAGTTCATAAACAGTGTTAAGACTGGTAAAATTAATACTGCTTTGTCTTGTCAACTAATAATATTTTGAGAAGCATTACCATTTTGAACCTCGAATTTCAAAAATCTACTATTCAAAATGATGATGGAGGGAGACTGCAATTTGGATTTGCAACAGTGTACCGGGAATAGATCCCAAATATTCGTTCAGATCAAGGTATGTTCTGAATCAGAAGTAGACAACAGAATTGCATCACCACAAAGCTGTGTTCAATTTAGCTGCTGTGTAAAGATGTACAACACATCAGCTCGGAAAAAACGCTATGCTACTTCAGTGACATCATTTTTGAGATCCTAGCCAGTGTACTTGCACTTCAAATGTAACACAATCAACTTGATTGACCCTCAGTTTAGGGTCAGGAAAAATCTTGTGGGTTAATTATCATACTGTTTATTTATAATGGATAGGTGGCTTTTGTGTAGCTGTGATTATCTCATATATCTAGCTGATTTCCTGCTAATAATAGCTCGCTCTATGTATTAAGACATAGTATTGATTTCAAAAAGATTAAACCACTGTGCTAATATACAAGAGATTATTCAATTAGTAAAGATTACTGGCAACATTTATCTAAAAACCCTCCCTGGTGTACAGTGAATATCTACAGTATAACATAGCTAAATACATAAAATCAAAATACTCAAAAGCAGTCAAAAATGTGAATTCTAAAATTTCAGGAACAAGAAACAATTTCCAGAAAATAAAGGTTCAGAAAACCTGATCTTGAAGTATTTCAAACTGCTGTTACTAAATAATCAGCTGTTATTTTAAAAAAACTCTGAAAATAAATCTAGTATGAATTAAATTGCCACATTTTCATTGTAAGTTCTCCAGCACATTTTGTTCCATGAACATGGCAAATTTTTGTCATCCAGCTGCTTTACTGAGAAGTATAAAGGTGCTCTCTATTGGTAAATACCCAAAAAAGTTTAATGACAGTCAAACATTGAAATACATTCTCTTTTTCAAGTTTCTTGGTGAGATTCCTGTTGGCTTTCTTTTTAATTTTTTCTGCACTATTTATGATATCATACCTTCCATTAAAAAATTAAAATTCAGCTTAAATAGGCTCTAGATTAGGTCAAAACTATTTTCATCGTTTCAACCAGCAATATTGTCTCTAGTGTTCACTATGCCAAACAAACAAACCTCGTTTCCTTTTATTAGGGTAAGAAGAATTTATTCTCAAATATTCAAATGTCTGCCTCAGTGAGCAGCTGTCCACACTGAAATAAAACTGTAAATTTTCACTATTGAAAATGGTCAGGTTTTAGGTTTTTTTGGCTTTTTTACTAAGAACCATATTTGCTCATGCACCAGGACAAGGGACTATGCAAGAACTTTTCCCATCAAAGTGCAAGGGTCAGCCATATGTGCTCAGAGTGGTGAAGCCTGCTTATAATTCATCCCTTGGTGAAACACAAATACCATTCATTCAACGCACCTCTGAAAACCTGGTTTTTTTTCCCAAAGATATAGTGATAAGATATAGTGATAAGACCATTTATTCAGTTCTTTCTCTAAGATGGGCTTTCACTATCTCCTGGAATGTTCAGCTTGAATGTGTAGTCAGTGTAGAAGTGGGAAAGGTTATTTTTCTAATTTAATCCACAAAGGATAGCCATACACTGAAAATCACATCAGTCTGACCATGGGATAAATTACAGTATCTTTGGAGTGTTGTTTTACTGGATAAGGTTGACAAAAAGCATCCAGCTCTAAATGTAATTACAGAACAATTTTACAGCTTTTACCAACCTACTTGAAATTATTAGGTCTAATCTGTTATATGACACCATTGCATAATTTTCATTTTCCTTATTTTGTAAGTATTGTTAAATTTATTAGAATATGCAACAAGCAATTAGGTATGATTCATTACTTATGCCCAGCAGTTAATTTGAGATGCATTTTCCAATACAGTTTTCATGATAATGTATTTTCATTTCTCTAGTTTTAGCTTGCTGTAAGACAGCTGTAAATTTATTCTCATTGCTCTTGACTTTCATTGCTCCAAGCTTAAACTTCACGTCAGACTGACAAGGAAAGTTTAATGTACTTCTAAGTCTTACAAGAACACCTGGCAAATTACAACACAAAGCTCTCATCAGGAAACCTAAGAAATCTCTAAATATATATATATAATTCCTTTCAGTTTCTGTGTGAGTGTTTACTAAAAATAGTGGAGACAGAATGAAATTTAAGCAATTTTACAAAGTGAAAACTACTTCAGATAGACAAACTTCCTCTTCTCTCTTGCCAGAAAGAAATTTCCCTCAAGATTTCAGATCTAGTCATCAAACACCATCCTCACCCTTCTCTCTACTATAACCTTTCTCTGCCAAAGAATAATACGACTCCTATTCACATCCTACCATGGACATCTGGAAACAGGATCATCACAATAGCATTATTTGCAGTTATTATACAGACTGAGGCCTTCGAAGGTTAGATACCAGATAGAGGAACAAAACTCATCTGGTTTTTATCCATGACTGACAGACACTGCAGAAAAGTTCCTTTGTATAGTCATGTTAAAGTTTGTTATTATGAACTCTTCAGCCAGAATGCCTGGTTCAGCTATATTTATTTAAGTTGCTGCTGTCAGAACAAAGATTACATCATTTTACACCCATGTTTTACAAATTAGGTAGCCAGGACATCTGCAAAATGAAGCGTGAGCTCATTTACTTTGGCAAAGACTTTGATATGAACTGATAAAAACAGTACCTGTATACAGTATTCTTAGTGTACTGGCTAACAGTTCATATTTGGACTACCTGTACTGATTTCTAGACACATTTTTTAAAGTATTTGTTTTTACTGGTTCCTGTTATGTTTCAGAATGTCTTTAAAGAGAAAGGTCATCCTTTCTTCACTAATCACTTTTTCCAAGGGGAAAAAAAAAACAACCGAACAAACACAAACCTCACAAACTTAATAGGAAATAATTTTGTAAATGTATTTTTAGTATAGGTAGCTAAAAAGTAGTTTTATGACACAGTTCAGATGGCCTTATCCCACACACTGAAATAAGTACCATGGTTAATGAAATCTAAATGGGTGAGGAAAAGCTTCAGGGACATATGATGGTGTTCCCACCAAGCTCTAAGAAGCAGAGCAATGGGAAATCATATTAAAGGTGTGCAAAACATGAACACAAAAACATGATCTAAAATAAATAAAAAGCAAAATAAAACTAAAGAGCACAATTTGAATTTGAAGGCTTCAATGCAGAGCTCCTTCTAATAATTAGTATTTTGATAAATTTCTCTTGCAAATCTTGAAATAGAGTTATAAAAAGATGTTTTATGTAAAAGATGTTTTACAAGCAGCATATTAAATAAGCCCTTCTGCAAAGTGTTTATCATTTTAAAAATCAACTCTTTCCCCACCTCCTTTCAAGAATCTTACTACACAGATGCTCAGCAAAACTCCTTTATGATAACCATTAGAAACACTTTATGATGACCATTAGAAACACTCCACACTTGCTCATACCAACCTGGTTTTATACATTTGCTCAACTCCTAGAATACCTAGGAGCCTCCCAGTGTCTTTAAATGATCCTAAGATGTCACTGGTGTTCTTTAATGACATACTAAGAGACAAAACCTGCATGAAAATTCATACTGTCCAAAGAGATTTGAACATTAGATTCTGTGAAAAGTAGGAAGGTTGCATCTTCTATTACACAGCTGAGGAATGGAGATGCATGAATGAAGTGAGTTCCTGAAATCATGTAGATGAACTATGCAGAATGAGAAACTAAATATGAGCCATCACCTTTGAATCATTTTTGCTAATTATATCTCTGTTTCCTAAGTTGATACAGGAGGACTTAAGATATGCAGAGCACTCCCTTTCTTCCACTATATATTATTGTAATATTCAGAGGGGAAAAACAATCAACATATTTTTAAATACAAAATCTTTGAAGTTATGCTAAGTATCCAATAGTCATCTGATTTTTTTTGTTTGTTTTGGTCAGGTTACAAAAAGCACAAAGCACTGAGAAAAGGAGGCAGAAGAATGGTCAAAATAGTGTGGAAACCACAGCTGAAGCTTATTGGAGATCCACTTTCTTGAATAATTTCTGTAATTCTCAAATTACACTGGTCAAAGCTAGCTATTTTGCTATTGATACACATCTTTGAAAATGTGGTTTACAAGGAGTGCCTTTGTATGATACCCGCATTCACATCCACACAAAACATTGATCTGCTTTCTAAACTTACAGCCTCTGGACAGGCCAGGGGAAAGAGCTTTGCTGACTAGCAAAGTGGGAGCCCAGTCTTTTGCCCCAAAAAGCTTGCACTAGACAGTGTGAGGTGAGAGTCATAGCTGGACTCAGAGAATTGCACCACTTTCAAATTAACTGCCTTCATTCAAATACTGTCAACTAAAAATCCATGCAGTGGTGGTAAAGCAAATATTCTAGTTTAAAAGATCGGCATCAAAAAGTTTGTGATATGGTTTAGCCAGAACTTCCTGCTAAGCTTCATATTGGATGGCACAGTTGTGCCTTCCACTTCCCCAAGTACATCTACCAACACAGGACAACAAAATGCTGATAGACAGCTGCATCACAATCACTCTCAGCTAAAGCTATTCCTTATGGAAAAAAAAAACCAAAACCCAAACCCTCAGTCTACAGCTGGACTGACACAATCCTTCATCTGGACCAACAGAGTCTGTATTGTCACTGTGTACCACAAACCAGAAAGAATTTATGTACCTGAGAGGTGAAAAGCTTTCTGAATAATTATATTGGACCTGGGGGTCTCTCTGACAAAGTATTATATTGGAGAAGCAAAGATAGTAAGCAGAGGGCACCAAACAAATATTTTGAGGATAAGTTCTGCTCTGATGTAGGTGGCCCCTTTATTTCTCAGTTTTCTTGTCAACCTGTCAAGTTCCCAGAGCACAGATGAAATTCTATTGCAAAGAAGTTGCTAAGAGCTGAAAAGCCTGTGCTACTAGGGATTAGAAGGGTGCCAGTTAAAATTATTAACTTCACACACTTCTTGTATTCCTACTATTAGAAAGAGTCTAAACCTCCTCTATTTTGTCCTCTCTACAAGCACAGAAAACCCCTTGCTTTCATTAATGATCTTGCAATCTAAATACTGCAAGAGACAAGAAATGGGATACTACAAAAAAGCAATGAAAAAAGATAGTGTGATATGAAGATTTCAAGGACTGTTGCAAATACATGTAGAAATAAAAGAAGAATGTTAAGGAGGGATACTTCGGGAACAGCAAAAGCCTCATGAGCTTCAAAAAGAGCATGGGGAAAAGCTTAAAAAGAAAGGCTGAAAAATTTCCACACAAGAAATGAAAACTCAGGTTTAATGAGGACATGAAATAGTTCCTGGGATGAGAGTCAGTACAGAAAATATGTATAAATGATAACACAAAAAAAGCGCCACTTGGAAGCAGTGAGAAGCTTTTGTACAATATTAAGTATGCCTACTGGTATTTTTTCTGGCCTACTACAGATACAGATAAGAACTGCAAAGTTTTCCAGATTTACATTTTCCAGAAGATTGAATATTTGAACTCATCCAGTATATTATGCAATTTCCAGCTTGACTTTTCAAAAAAAGCCCAAACTAGTTTATGCTATGAATATTTATTGCTATTCTATTTTACATAATATATACATAGGTTTATATATAGGTTGGAATTCTTAGTAGTGAGTCAATTATATGGAATTTTACAGACTAGAATGTATATGTTCTGCCTGTGAAATATTTCCTAGAATGCATTAGTGAATATAAATTCATTTGAGATTTCTATCAGATCTTCTGACTACTGTCATCCTATTGGCATATATGCTTCAGTGGCGAAACAGACAAATTTGGAATTAAAAATATTATCAATAACCCTTTTTCCAATCTCAGTACATACTTCCTTCAGTCAACTTTCTTCTTTGTCAATCAAGTTAAAACAACGACTCAAAATGAAGACATCTTGGCATATGTATCTATTATTCCTTCTATAATGTAGTACTCCCACTGGCTTTCATGGGAATTATGCATATGAAAAGACTGCATTATTAGGCTAGATTAAGAGAAGACATTTAGAAATACTTAACTCATCACACCACTTCAGAACCTAATATTTATAATGGTACTTAAGCCTGGAGCAATATAAACAAAAGTACAAAATACAACTGGAAATATACTATGGATGGATTTTTCTTAACATTTTTCAATAAAATTGAACTGACTGAAAACTATTTTTCTTGCTTTTTGATATATGAACAAATAAAGAAATATGCAAGTCACTCCAAAAGACTTGCAATATTCCTAAACCAGAGAAGTCACATGTCAGTAAGAGGATGGCAAAAGGGTTACATTGCACATATATGAACTAGATGTCTGTGTAACCACGTAAAGGTCCTTAAAATTTTTCTTGTTATCCCTATGTCTTTTTTAACATATTAAACCTGACCCTGTGGAAGCATAGCCAGTCATCTTTTACTCTTCAGACACATGATTTCCATTTTGACTTCTAAGTGGGGTTCTCCCATGCCATGACAACTCAAGGATAGTATGAACTATCTTCCTCTGACACAGGAAAGATATTAGGCCATTCCCTTCTCTGAGCAAAAACTGAATGGACCTCCACTTTAACAGATTGGGTAGACAACAACTGGCCCTTTCCTGGATGCAGAGCTCAGATGTAGAGTCAATCTTCTAGGCTAGTTAGAATGGGATAATTTTCTAAATACATCTCGTTTTTAAACCTAAAACAATACTGCTGCACAGTTAACCCTGGACTATAATTTTTGATTGCTAGTAACACCCTAGCCACTTTCGTAAAAAAGTATTCTCACCTACTTGTAATAGTGCCTCAAATTCACGTTGTCCAATCCGACTGGAAAAGTTCAGATTTTGACTTCTAGCCACCCATCTACTTTAAAACACGGGCACTGTTATAAATTTTTTACACTGCAGCAGTATTTCTTTAACAACTTTAAACAATCCTCTGAGGATTGAGCACTTCAGATATTCTTTACAGTTTGATAGCTCACATCTGGACATCACTAATCAGGTCAGTCACAGGTACTTATCTTGTGAGATAAGCATATTGGAAACAATATCCATGAAGACTCCTGCTAGAAGCATAAATCCTTGAATTAAAAACCCATTCAAACACATGCTGCACCTTTTCTAATTGTACTGTAGATATCCTAGACTGAATCCTGGGTTAACAGATGTCTTTGTACCCACCATGTACAAGCCATTGTGTTAAAATTTTCTTAGGGAAACTAGATTTTCTTAAGAAGTGACAAACCACATTTCATTTAGTGAAAATACAGAACTTATATGACATTTGAAATCACATCTAAGTCTAGGACACTGCATTTCAAGAAAGTAGAAATAATGAGAGTCCAGATAACAAGAATTAGTCCAGATAACAAGTCCACAATAACAAGAATTAAAGAAATACAAGAAAAATATTGTGTTTTTTCTATAAAGAAGAAAACAAAAACAGGTATTCTTTAAAAGAATAACAGTGGAAACATGACTGAGAATCTCAAAATTGTAAGAGTCTGGGGTAAAGAGAAAAATAAAAATCCCTGTAACTACTAACTAACAAAAGCTGATGGGTTCAACTAATTTACTTTTAGCAGGTTAAGTTTAAGATCAGCAAGCACAAAAAATATTCTAATGGGAAGACTAGTGAAATACTGGAATGGATAACTTACTTAGGTAAGTAATCATAACAACTCTTTAGGCAGACAGGCAAGTGCTCACTTAAAAAGACACTTTATTGATTGTGGCTTTGGAGGAAGAGTGAGGGGGCAGGTATGACACCTTTTGGGAATAAGTTTCAATTGTATGATTCCATGCTGAAATTACTGAAGAAATGTAGCCATGTAGTGACCCACTTGCTGTGGGATCTTGACTTGGAAGGAAAGTCTTTTTCTGGAAAAGACCAAATCAAGTTCTTAATGTATACAATCACTTGGATTCTGATACGATCTATGAACCACCTAGCTACATTGGTCCAATCTGCAGCTTCTTTATTCAACAGTTTAATGATAACAAATTTCAGGATTGGACTATATACAACCACTATCTGATCCAGCCAACCAAGTATGGAAAAACTATAATTTTCCAGCTTCATTTCAATATTCTTGCCTATTATTCTGTAATAAGCAGAATGTAGAAGTAGGAAAGTTACACAGTCATACTTATTCCCTACATTTAAATCACTTGATCTAACACCAGGTAAATGATCCAAGGAAAAAAGAACAAACCTGCATGACAGTTCATCTTTTGGACGGTGAGAACTAAACTATTAGAAAATAAAGTTTTTAAAATGTACAAAGACCATGACAGCTGAAATAGGTACAACAGCAATTTAGAGAGTATCAGGTGTTCTCAAAGTTTCTACCCATGACAAAGTAGTTCCCACTTAAAACATCGTAATTTGACAAAGTTACGAACGTCAGTGCTTCAAAATGAAATCCTTTAAAATACATCTCACCAATACATGGTTGCTCTCTGATAGTGTGTACATTACTACCCTTTTCACGACCACTACAAAGAGGCACCAAACGCAGCTCCGCCTCCGCCCTCCGATCAGCAAAGTTGCCAAAAACACGGTCCCGGAGCGAAAGGAGCCCCCGGGTTGCCCCTTCGGGCTGTCCGCGGCGTACTCACCATGGCGGGCTGGTTTCGAAGACTTCTTCCCCTCCCCCTGCACCTACGCACAATGAGGGAGAATGGAGAGCAGTTTCAGCATTAAATTTGAACTTCCCTGCTTTTGTTAGCATGAGTCACCACCTTAACATTATCTCAGCTGTAGACTTTTATCTGTGAATATCTAAGCCCTGTCTTGTGGAAAACTAATTACTGAGCCACTGAGAGGCTTCATAATGTCCTGCATTTAAGTCCTGAACATCATACATAATGCATAGGAAGCAGTCGCTGCACTCTGATTACAGAACACTGTCATTAAGAGAGCAAATTAAAGATGTGAATAATTCACTGGCTGAGCTTATTGTCAGTGCTGCATTGTGAAATTAGAATTTCTAATAAGTACTGCAATTTTTTTAACCCAATTAACACAGAGAACATCTTGAGTCTGATTAGTACAATAAAAATTATTACCTTATTCTTTTGCTTCACAACAGCCAAATTAAATACTGTACTTAATTATGCAGCATTCATCGCTTCTGTGCTAGAAATAATAATAATAAAAAATTCTCACTATCGCTTTAATAAGACTTCCAATATTTAGAGTGCAACTGAAAAATAGAGCATATGAATCTCCTGCACAATTTCTTATCACAAAGTTACTGGCTTTTTTTTTTTTTAGAGTCTTTGAAAAAAGGGTTTAATATCAGCAGCCGACCATGATGTCACTGCTGAAGTCTTCTCTGGAAACAAAAAGGTATTCAAAAAAAATCCCACAAAACGACCCTTCTGAACAAGCTGTGAATATATATTGTGAATTAACTTTCTCTGGGATGATGTGAAGGCAAAAAAAAAAAAAAAAACATTACCACTCACTGCCTTNAAAAAAAAAAAAAAAAGCATTACCACTCACTGCCTTGAAATCGAATACACAAATATACAAACATAGAAATGTGTATACACACACACACACACATATATATAGGTTGCTTCAGAAAAGATGCTTAGGAAACATACTAGGAAAAAAACCGAGCTGGATCAGCTCTCTTACCTCAGTTCCCTCTTGGCACGGGATAGATAACATCCCTTTCATCCCAGAAAGGAGAAAAGTCCGATTCAACATCCAGCGTGTTGATTTTTCCCCACACGATGCCTGCTGCCATGTTAAATAAAGAAAATGATCACGGAGGATGCAGCTTTTGTCTCCAAATATTTGAATACTGCCTTTTAGTGACAAGGACCCCAGGAACCTTCGCACATCTGGCAGCAGACACCAGTGGCTGCAGCTGCTGCAATGGGATTTTTCCTCAACCCTATTTCAATTTCAGCTCCTTTTTCTTCCCCATCCTGAGGAAGTTTAATCACCGAGAATGGCTGGGGAAGAAAAAAAGAAGAAAAAAAAAAAAGGAAAGGTGCATTGCAATCACAAGCTTTCTCGGTTTTGTCCTAGAGACAGGGACTGCAGCAACCACCTTGCATCTTTGTCTAGTTATTTTAGCATGTGCGTGCAAGAGGGGAGGAAAAAAAAAAGACTGAAAATTATTCAGGCATAATGCAATAGACATAAAGAGACAAAAAGACAAGGAGAGAAAGAGAAGAGAAAGAGGGAGAGTGAGGGAGGGAGAGGAAACAGAAAGACTAGGAGAGGGAGAGGGGGCTGTCAGTGCAGATAAATCTGCATATGGAAATCAGGGTTATCCTGGGTACAGTTTTATTTAACCATGATGTACTGTTTTTTTAATTAGACAGGAATTTAAAGAAGGAAATGAGAGATTCTTACAGACACAGGAGCAAACGAAGCATTTTAAATCACAGCAAAGCTTTCAGAGCAAGCTGTAGCAGCAACAGCAAAACTTTTTATCGCAACTTTTTTACTAGAAGGAAGTTTCGTGCACTGCTACTATTTTGACCCAAAATCCAGGCAAAACTGGAAAAGCATTCATTTTGAAATTAAATCAAACAACGACAATCAAAAATAATATAATATTTTTTTTAAAAAGATCCAGAAGCCACTAGGTGCACAGTATGCACTTTAAGCTAAGTTATGCCAGGCACAGGTTTTAGGACTTTTGCCCTGGCCCCCATTCTGTGGTGACTGTCACACCCAATGGAGATGCTGCAGTAAATGCTAGGAGTGATACCTAGCTTGAGTTTCAAATGCACTAAACGCCACTTCCCAAGCCCGATGAGACTTGTGTGTGTTTGGGGGATATGAGCACTACCTGACAGACATAGGAAGGTTGGATCTGGATCTGTAAGGCATCACAAAAGACCTGGAGAACCTCATGCCCGTCTCTGTGAGCAAGCATGGGAATGAATGAACTGAGAAGGCTGAGAAGAAGGAAATGAGGTTCAGGTAAAGTCCAGACAAGAAAGCCATGAGAGAGAGGTAGGGGACAGTTGCAGTACAAGGGAACTGACAGGAAATATGGGGTAAGAGTATTTATAACAGCATGTAGTGACAGGACAAGGGGGAATGGGTTCAACTTGAAAGACAGCAGGTTTAGATTAGGTATTAGGAAAAAAAAATCTTAACTGTGAGGGTGGTGAGGCACAGGAACAGGCTGAACAGCGATGTTTTGGATGCNCCCGGCGGGGAAGCGCCCCCGGGCAGAGAGCGGCGGCGCGGGGCCGAGGCGGTACACGTGCGGGGCGTGTTCGTGGGAGCTCCCCGGAGACCCACTACTGTGCTGCGCCCGGCGGCTCCCGCCGATTTGCAGCTCCTGCCCGCGGATTGCAGCCGTCTGGAGGAGGACAAGGAGGTTGAGGTGCTCAAAGTCGTTAATTGTTTTCGCCGCATCAGGGATGTGGTAAACAAGTAGGGAACTGATGGGCGTTGTGGCCGGGANAGTCCAGACAAGAAAGCCATGAGAGAGAGGTAGGGGACAGTCGCAGTACAAGGGAACTGACAGGAAATATGGGGTAAGAGTATTTATAACAGCATGTAGTGACAGGACAAGGGGGAATGGGTTCAACTTGAAAGACAGCAGGTTTAGATTAGGTATTAGGAAAAAAAAATCTTAACTGTGAGGGTGGTGAGGCACAGGAACAGGCTGAACAGCGATGTTTTGGATGCCCCATCCCTAGAGGGGTTCTAGCCCAGGCTGGATGAGGCTCTGAACACCCTGGTGTAGTTGAAGTCACCACAGGAGGGTTGGAAGTGTAAGATGATCTTTAAGGTCCGTTCCAGCCCAAGCCATTCTATGATTCCATGACTCTGTGAGCACAAGGGAGGCAGCTGAACACCAGTAGCAAGATGGTGCCCTTCACGTGCGAGGTGGCCAAAAACCACTTGCGGCAACTGGCCCGCCACGGGACGCCCAGCNATGGGCGTTGTGGCCGGGAAGGGCTGCTCTCTTATGTAACTGTTCCCCCAGGGTTTTCTATCGCGTGGCGCGATTTTCATACCCCGAACAGATCAGACTTTCCTAAGGAGCTCTTGTGGTTGAGAGCATTCCCTTCAGCTGTGCCAACACCCGGACGTAGGGTCCTGCTGTAAACTGGGGCACAGAAGTCATTCTTTCCCTATTTGCATAGCCGCCTGTTCCGCAGGAATGTGAATGGGTGTGAGAAAGTAGAACAGAAACAGTTTTCTTCTCTTTTTTCCTTTCAGTTTATTTTTTAGTTAAGCGTCTAATACCAATCTCTAGCCATGGTGTATACTAGTTTCTGCAAGAACCATGTCAAAATCTACCAATAAAGAAGTTGAAAACTTTAGTGTTGTAGATATATTGTTTGTATATTATTATAGGATTCTCCAAATCCTGTTGCCTCTGCTCTTTCAGTATATTGTATCAAATATGAATACACTAATATTAACTGTACAGTGAACTTCTTTTAGACATGGTAATCCACATGGTTTTATTTCTCTTTTTTCAGATTCCTAGGTAGTTAGATTTTTTAAAAATATTGGGAGCTTGTAATACATGATGTATTTCCATAGCATAGTTACTCTGCTTATAAAATGGAATGTTGCTGTAAGTAGCTTTGTAATGCATTCCTACCTTGTGTTATAACCTACTACTAGTCTAACCTCATCACTAATTAATTTAGAGCACTAAAGCTGAAGAAGATGTACCTGTTTGGGGTTCTTTTTAAGTCACTGATACATCTTCCCTAACAGTCTCTGTTCAGTGAGTACGATGTGGTTGCACAAAGTGTCAGAATTGCATGACAGGACATGTGACCATGTCTGCCCTTCTTGGTGGTGTCTCTCAGCTTTTACTTCGGTGTTACAGTTGGTCAGATCTGTGTCCTCAGTTGAGCTGAAGGATGACATGGAGTTGTAACAATGAAGAATTTATTTGAAGAAATGCTATGCAAGCCATTTTGTTTGTTTGTTTGTTTGTTTTTTTGTTGCCAGGTGAAAACAATGGAGGATGACTTTGGGGCTTCCTCCACATCCCCATTTCTCACTGAAAGCTTGGAGCTGGCAATGGAAGTGGAGAATGAGAACTCAACTCCATCTTGCTTTTCTTGTGCTTTTGACAACCAAAATGGAGGGAGAAGGTTCTCTGCAGAGTCTTATTTAGCAAGTGGGTCTCTTAAGAGGTATGGGATTTTTTTGAATTACAAATATAAAAGCCTTCCAAGATGTTCTTTCCACTCATGTTTGGTGCCCTTGAATGCTGACAGGTTTCCAAATCAGTTTGTTCTTCAGCTCTTCTGATCCTGAAATCAACTTGGTGATACCAAAGTGGGAAGGGCTGTTGTGTTGATAAACAACTTTGAACGGTGCTCTAGATGCAGTTCTTAACTTTCTGAACTTACTTTTAAGGTACTGTAAGGTACATTTATAAGCCACTTAGGATAATTCAAAATTGGCCTATTGGGCAGCAGCATCTGAGATCATTTAAATTTCTGAGGAGGCTTCAGCACTGCTTTTCCCAGTCATGTGCTCTGTTAAATGCTGGCCACTTTCTCTCTGTTCTGCTCTGCCTGGCTTCCCCAGATTGCTGGGGCTGGCCCTAGTAGTTTTAAGACCATTTTTCTCAAAGTTTCACCCTTGCATGCATTCTGGTGTAAGGTTCTGAAGTCATAGGCATAGCAAATAAGTATTTTCTATGAGATTTTAAAACATCACTTTGGTTTAGTTGTTATCTGCCTTCTTGTCTGTCATTCAGCTTAGTTTTCTAGGCTCTTTGCTCATGTTACAGGGCTTGTCTTATTTTTTCTACAAAAGCCTAATCTTTCTGTCTGTCCTCCTGCTAGGCTTTGTATTTTGTGTTGTTACCTTTTTCCACAATGTTTTCCCTAAAGGCTTAAGGGGGTTCCACTGCACGTCCCCCTTTCTCTGCCTTATTTATCATATATTTTAGTTGCATCAGAGCACATTCATTCAAAATTACATCAAGTAGATGATTGAGGGATCTTGTATCTGCATTGAATATATCAGTAGTGGATTCCACATTGACAAAAAAACATTTCACCTGAAATTGTTTCTGTCATTAAAACTCACTGAGGAGCTTGTATGTAAACAGGTTTCCCAGTCACTATAGCTGTGATAACACTGTTCTTCTACTATGTATTTATGTTGTCTACCTGGATTGCAAAGTCCTAGAAAAGCCTCCATGTGAGGGACACTTCTGTTGTCGTTGCTTGGAACTGGAGTAGCTGGATTTAATTGCTAGGGGCTTCAAAACAGTCCAGTGTTCATGAAGTTACCAAATGAACTAAGGTGTTATGGGAAGTTGAGACAATTATTCAGCAGATTCCCTTTTTGCCTCTGAGAATGAAATTGGAAATAGTGCATAGTTCAAGCAGAATATGAATTTTGTGTGTAATGTAATGAAAACTATATGCTTGCCCAGTATATATTTTTAATTTTTAAAATAAAAATATTGTTTACATATTAGAGAATTGAGCTTCATTTGTGTGGGATTATTTTACGAGAGGTGGTGGGAAAACTCTGAAATAATTTGCTGTCATGCAGTTCATGTCAATGAAACATTTTTTTATTTGCAGAATTATAATGTTTTAACAATACAAGTATCTGATTTTATCCACTTTGAGTAAAATGGTAATTCTGGTGTTATTTTTCTTTTGCAAGAGCAAAGGGCAATTATGGCCTAGTGTTAGCTTAAGTTATAATGACAGGGTCCCATTTTGATCCTCATCTGTTCATCTGCTTAAAAGCGTGCTTTTAGCCTTGTGTTCAGTATAAATATTATTAAATGTATGTTAATTAACAAATGTATATTCTAGCATTAGTTACTAGGTATATAGTGTGCCTTGAGACAGATCCCAAGCATACAGAGCAGTGCCGTGTGTTATCTTACCTAGCAGCCTCTTCTCTTCACAGTCTGTATGTTATGTCTCAGCCCCTTTGTAAGTATGAAAATACTTCAAGTGGGTAACCTGTTAGTTTTTGTTTCCAAAATATACTGTGCCCTGTGATATATCCTGTTTTTATGCTTTTGAAGGTAGGAGTTGTCATATTTCTATAGATCATATTGCTCTAAAAGGTACAACTGTCTTTGAGACATCTGTCATGTACATGTTGCTGATAAATTCAGAAAGTATTGATGGTACATATGCCAGCTGAAAATGTTGTACTCCATAGGTTTATTACTGGAAAATGTATAAATATTGTTTGCTCTATTTTGCAGGGTTTTGCTGAGACTAGATCCTTATCCAAATGACTATGAAGAAAATACAGTGGAATTGTTTGGCTTTCAGTGGGTTACTGAAATGGCATTAGTTGAATCCTGTGGATTTCTCTTTGGATTACTTAGGTACGATAACATTGTATTTTGTAATTAATCCTAGGTAATTATACCTATTGTAAGGGTATAACAAACTTTTCACATTTTCAAAAGTAACATCATAAAAGACTGTGGGCTGTGCAATGCATCTAAAAAAGATTAATGCTGCCTGTTTAATGCTCCACTAAGTGATGGATAAGACACAGATGGAATTGCAGGAAGAAGTACATTGTGTCACGGATTCTTAATATTATGTGACTTAATAATAAGTTTCTAAGTAGTGTGATGCATATCTTAGACATCACCAGATTGAAAAAAAAAAGTATAGTTATTGCAACAGAGTGTTGGGGTTAATTTAGAAGGCTCTAGCTTTGGAATTATATGAATAGACTTTGTAAGATTGCCTTGAATGAGATTGTGCTGCCCATATAATTGAAGTTGTCTTTTGAAGATTTTTAGTCCTTTTTTATGCATAAAGGAAAGTGGAGGTTGTGATTCAAATACTATAAATGCTGGATGCAGTGCTTTCTTCAATTGTTTGGATTAGGATAGCTTCAGCAATCTCTTCAGATACAGTTACTCAGTGTTTGACTAATTCAGTGTAGATGCTTAATCTGGTCAATGCAAATACACAGATCACTGATAATCCTCTTTGCTACTGATAATCCTCAGGATGTACAGCACATACAGAGAGTGGATGGGAGAGGAGTTTTTGTATGATTTCACAAATACATGTGATGTATTCCATCATTGCTTTCATTACAGTGGATTCTTCCATCCCTTTAGGATATGACCAAGGGTATGATGTGCAACATGGTTGATAGGGTCTGGCTTATTGGAACATGGTGACATAGATGACTGGAAGTGTATTAAAACCACTATTATTTAGCTTTGCTTGTTTGATGGAAGCTTTGGCCTCACTGTGTTTTTTAAAAAACACCAAAGTGATAAAGGGGGAGATAGGAGTATAATTAAGTTAGAAGCTTCAGCATTTCGTCTGATTTTTTAACTGTTCATTCATATAAAATCACTGAGCAGTGACACAGGAATGTTGAACTAAATGGCTATTTTTAAAGGTTTTTTTCCTGTAATGTAAATTGCTCTGTAATTGTAATAGAGATGAACATAAGGCATGATAAATTTTATTGTGTTTTTTAAGTTATTCAAGCTGTACATCCTTAAAACCTACTGACCTGGTAGGAGTAATGGATTTCAGCCAACTACTGGCTGAGTGGTTGGTTGCTAAGTTGTCTTTTGGTCTGACAAGTCCCTTTGCAAAAGGGGGATGTCTCTGCAAAGACATTCAGGTCATTTGTTCAGTCATAAAATGGAGCAGTTTCATTTATAGACCAGTTGATAACTGAAAGTTGAAAAACTCCTTTTTCCACTGTAGAAATTGAACATTTAAAGTACAAGTTACAGTAGTTTTTGAGGATAGGGTGGCTGTAAATAGTTAAATTTATGAAGTACAGTTAATATCTATGTTTAAATACATATTTACAGAAAGCTAGTCTCTTTTAATGTATGAGATTATACTTAATATTATAATGTATTTACATTGTAATTATTTACAATTTTTAATATTATACTAGTATACTGCAGAACTGCAAGTTAAAATAGTAATTCCATAGTAAAAATTCTTATTTATGAGTTTTCATGTGATATAAGTGTGAGTCAAAGTGAATGAGGCTATGTAACCATTTAAGTGGGTATATTAAGGTAATATATCTTTGATTAATAAACAGAAGTACCAATTTAACTGTCAGAATGTGTATTTGCAAATCAAATGATTTAATGATTAATAGCCGTGATGATCAATCCTTGAGGTACAAATGCAAATTGAAATTAAAATGATATATTTAAATAATGGCATTTTTATGCTTCTTGTGTCCAGTTTGTGCTGTAATTTTATCAGCCCACTGTATTGTGTCTTTGTCAATTCACCGGAGAGTCTTTTTTTTTTTTTTTTTTTTTTTTTTTT
>VXBB01024261.1:45088-158682 GCA_013399915.1 Illadopsis cleaveri | reverse complement strand
CATAAAGCCCTCCTGCTTCAGACTTCCTTACTTTTTACATGGTTGAAATCCTTGAAAAATCCAGGCAGAAGTTAGACTTTGATTTCAAAACAAACAAAAAGCTCTACAACCCACCTAAATGATGGAAAGGTAGCTGACATGGCTTTATCCAAGCAAGTGCTAAGGGAGATCGTTTTACTGTGTGTTTGCACTTTAATATGCAAGTTACAACCTGTAGTTTTGTGTCTTTTAGATGCTTCGTAATTTTCAGGGTTTTTTTTCATAATAACATTTATTTTGTGTTAGATCCAAGTAGCCTATTTTAGAATCCTTCAGTAGTTATTGCTTTGACTGTATAATAAATGAGGCAGGGAGCTCCCTCAATTTATGCAGCATTTTCTTTCAAAAGTCTGTCTGACATAGTTGTGCTTTTCATATATTCAGTTTAGTACTGCTTTATCTGTGGAGATTCTACTGGAAAACCACTTGTAAATAACAGTTGTTACAGAATATGGCTGAATATTTACCTGGGTTACATCTTTTTTTAAAACATTCATTTGCAGTGGCACTTAGCTTCCTTAAAAATGTTCTCTTTCCTCTCCAAAACTGAATTGCGCTTTAGCTTTTCTAAAGACACCTCCTTTTACTCTACCGTGTTTGTTGTTGTTTATGCTTTGTGCTGGAATTAAGGAACTGACCACTCTAAGCAGGAAGCAGGAGAAGCTGCTGGTGGAATGCACAGAATGCACATTCACAAGTGGATTAATTTAGTGTGTACTGAGTGTATGCCATGAGGGCTAACTTTTAGGTTTGTTCTGTGGTCAAATATGAAGAGGACTTACGCTTGTGGAAAGGTCACTTGCAGGGAATGGCTTTGGGGGTTCTTTGTATTGTTTTTTGCCTTCCTCAGTATTTAGCCAGTTGTAGGGGTTTTTTGTTACTGTGTTTAATGATTTATAAACATGCAAAAATTCTATTCAATGTCATCCCTTTGCACTTGGATATGTCCATTGCCTTCCACTAAAACTCTTTTCTAAGTTACATTTCCATAAGCTTTTTCAGAACTACAAAGCAAGAAACACCTCTTACCTTTTTCTGTTCTATTTTGGGCTTACTAAAATGGAGTTAAACAACTTTTACCTATATAAATACCATAAATCTTTGTATTCCTTTAATTAGGCAACAGATATACAGACTGGAAAACCTAGTACAAATGGGTTCATCTGATTTTGGTAAGTTTTACAAATTTAATTTGACATTGCAATAGCAACTGACTACCTTTCATTAAAGAAGTAAATTCTCACAGGTCACGGTTGTGCTTTGACTCTTGACCAAGGGATTTTGGAGTGTGCCTCAGAACAGCATATAAACACCATAAAAGTGCAGTAAGGGTAGAAATATAGGCAACCATATTGGGAAATATTCCACTATTGGGAAATAGTGGAAATGTTGAGATTCACTTTGGACACAGATTTGCCTGTATGGTAGATGCACAGGGCAATCCTTACTGACCTTAGTGGGACATTTTGAATTAATTTGGCTTGAGTTAAGGTGTCGCCCCTGGAGCAGAATTTGGCAAAACTATTAACTTTTAATTAAAAATAGAAAATTTCATCAAACATCTCAACAATTATTTTGGTTACAAAGGTAGCGGCTGGGAATTTTTTTCAATGTTCCATTGGCTTACGTTTAAACGAGATAGTTATATTTGCTTAGTTTAGAGTTATTTACAAACTTAATTTATCTTTGCAGTAGGATCGATGAAACGGGATCACTACAAAATGCTTTGTTTCAATTAAATACTGAGGCATGAGAAGCAGCATGTTTCTGAAGGATTATTGCAGCCTTGGGCTTATTGTAAGTTGAAGGCTGAATTACTTAGCAAGTTGTGAAGTTCAGTAATTACTCAGAAATAAACTGTCTATAGTATCTTCTCATTACAGATAATGTGCTAGTGTTCTATGAGTGAATATTTTTACACATTACTATTATTTTTTTATATTGTCATGTTCTGCCATTTAAATCATTATTGTGAATTTATCATCAAGCTTCTTTCATATGCCCTTATTGATAGTACCCAAAAAATCTAATTTTTTTTATGTAAATGGAAATAGCCTGTTTTAAATTACATTTGAACTTTTATATTGTAACTGTGCATCAAGAAACTGTTCTGTAGTTGTTTTTTTTTCACTTAAATTTAAACACCTTCTTGGTTGTCTTCTCTTCTTTGTATCCTGTTCTTCCACTTGTCAATTAAGCTAGTAAAACGAAGAACTTGAATTTTGTGCTTTGCATCAGGTTTTCTGAATCAGAGCAGGTCACTGATTCAGCTGTAACTCAGCTCCTCTGTTATAGAAGTGGGCTGGTAGAAGAAGGGTGTCATGAGGATTGAAGTATTTAAAATGGTCAGACAGGGTGATGTTAGTTATCATTGGTATCTTAAATAAATGTGCTGTCACCACTGTTTAAAACCCAGTTAAGAGTTTTGGCTCAGTAAATATATGTTGTACTGTGTGTTTATATAGATATCAATACTGTACATTAAATTTGTTTCCTATCAGTCTTGAGCTTTGGAGACTTTGTGCTGAGAACTGTGTAATGTAGAAGGCATGCAACAATACTGTAACATAAAGTTTTGCTTAAACAGAACTTCTGGGAGTTTAGGATACAGTATTTGTTATTGCTACAAATCAGCAGTAGTATCTATAAATAATTACTGAAAGAGCATCAATTCACTCTGTTCTAAACTTGTGGTTCATTACCATGGCAAATGCTGTGGCTTCTGGTGTGGTGCAGGTAGACTGTACACTGGAATATTCTGGTGCTTGTACCCGTTGATTTGCTCTGCCCCCTGAGTGTTGTTGCCCAAAAGATATTGAGATAGACTTGTATGCACAAAGCTTTACTTTTGGGGTCTGTAACAAATGACATAGACGAACTTCCATGTTAACTGGAGGAGATGGGGAAAAACAAAAGGGAGAGTAGAGTGAGAGCACGATTAAAAAAAGGGAAGACTCCCCAGTGGTCAGCTGGAGAGAGGAGCAAGGAGAACTGTCTCTCCTTGGCAGTGCAGTCCAGTGTAGTAGGTGACCAAGAGTTTTTGCCATGCATCTCCTCTAGGGTGATGCACTTTCACTTGGCCCTGCTCAAGGTCCTCATTTGATGCTTGCATTGAAGATGCTCTGAATAATCAAGTACATGTGCTGTAAATCAGGTACACATGTTGCAGGCTGACTGCTTGCTAAGCTTTTGTGTGCATATATATTATTGGGCAATAACATGCCCATGTATGAGAACAGCAGCTTCAGAGAACAATGGAAAGGAGACATTTAGCCAGAAATAACTACCTGAAAGGATACAGAGCTGCAGGTGGAAGGCAAGATTGTGAATGGATGGCTCTTAGCATTATACAGCTGAAAGTTCTGTGCAACAGTGATGCTTCCAAGGAAAAGTTACAAAGTGGATTTACAAATAGGTTCACCTGTTTAACTCTGGCAAGAGAAAAGGGTGCTGATAAATTGTTTTACCCGTGTCTTTACTGAAGGTGTCTTGGAAGCAGGGCAGTAGGGCTGAATGATTTCTTCTAGCACTGAGTGCTTACACTCACCTTTCCTGAGGGTCTTCTTTTCTATCTGTATCTGGATACGTGCCTGAGATGATAAGATAAAGAATAGATCCCTCTGGCAAGATGACATTTAGAAGTGGGTGTTTACCATCAGTCTCCTCCCAACTCATCTTCAGAGGATGTCTTTCCAGTGGTCTGGTTTAATTACTGTGGAGAATGCAAATGTTAAACAAGTCATGGTGTGGTCACATCTGCTTTAAGCTATTTATCTCTTTTACTTCAGGTCAAGCTGCACACTTGCATTCTGAAGCAGAGAACATCAGGCATCAATGTCTTAAGTTTTTGCATTATGTGAAAGTTTTCATTTTCAGGTGAGATTTACACACATTTTACTAAATTGGGTACTGAACTTTGTGTAGCTGCTACTAACCTGTTTTCTGATTGTGTGCATTTTTTCTGTACATTCAGGTATCTGGAACCCCCTAAGGTGGAAAATGATGGAATGCTGCATCCTTATGAGGAACTAGAAGCTCAGTTACCGTCAGTGTTGGTGGAAGAGCTTCATGCTTTGACTGTGCATGTTGGTCATCTTTGTGAACTTCCTAGTAATGTTCTGGCAGCATTTACTATTCAAAATCAGGCAAAGGTTGGTGTCTCTTTATAATTTGAATTTTTTATGTGGCATTATGTATTCAACTTGAAAAATTTTGGCTTAATGTAAGGTTGTCTGTTTGGTTTGGTTTTTTTTCTTTATTAAGTGCCATCCTGTACTTGGTAAACACAACTAATGTGATCTGGATTTTCTGTTGTTTTTTTATTTATCTGTTTTTGTACTATAGCTTTAGAATTCTTCCTATAGTATACAAATGATAATACAAATTACAGGTAAGTAAGTAGGCTTGAATTAGCATAGCTTGTTTAAAAAATTCCTTGGTGTTTGTAGTAATGTTTAAAATTTCTGAGCATCTCACTAGGAGGGGCATTTCTTTAAAAATACATTTTAAAATCTGACTCAGAATGGGGAAGGATCTTTTATACAAAGAAAAGTGCAGATGTGGAAGGAGATACAGCAGCATTAAATACTAGTGAAATATACACCATTAGAATTTGTGCATGCACGTAGCTAATGCCTTCAAATCTTTTGTAATGACAGAAAAGGAATTTCAGGCTTATGTTGTATAAAGTAGTATCTAGAGAGGAGTGATCCACTGAGAAGCAGCATTTTGAATCTTTGTTTAGCTAGTTAGTAGTGGTTGAGCTGATGAAAACCAGTAATTTCAAGTAAACTTTAAGAAAGAGAATACTAAAATTTTGGAGTTATTTTAAGAGCTCACTTTAGTGGTTTTTGTGCTATGTAATACTTCTCTGTAAAGAAAAGGTTAACTAAGGGTGTTATAATTTGTCAAGCTTGAATCAAAACTTTATAAATAGCATCTTACAGACAGAATTCTAATGAAACTTTGGGGTTTTTTTTCTTGAATTGAATGGCATGTTTGTATGTTACACTGGATTTGATCATATATTCATAATGTTCATTGCAGACCGTCTTAGAATGCCAAGTCCAACCATTACTCCAGCATCTCCACATTCTCCACTAAACTATGTCCCCAGATGCCACATCCACATGTTTTTGAACACTTCCAGGAATAGTGTGATTCCACCACTTAACCTGGGCAGCTTGTTCCAAAGCCTGACCACCATGTCTTAGTACAGTATCTAGAATTCACTAAAGAAATGTTGAATATAAGTAAATATATTTCTAATCACAGGTCTTTCCTCCATCATGGCACTTACTACATCTCTATTTGGATATTAACTGGCTAGTATTAGAAGTTCTCCATGTACTAGGTGAAAAACTGAAGAGTAAGTATGCAGGCCTTTTTCTTGAACTTATTCTTTTACATATGACTTACCTAATTTTCCTACTTTGATTTGTCCAGTATCAAAACTACTTTTGGTAGTTTTTAAGCATAGCTGTGTTTAATGGGGTGAACTCAGATATGGTGAAGGTAGGCTCTTGATTGTGTGGCTCAAATTAAATAAAATTGTATTAGGAATTTGTTCTGTCGAAACAAAGATCATAGAGTTCATACTCAACTGATGCAACATGCTAAATATTTAATAACAATGCATTTCTTGATATCAGAAATAAAAATGCATTTACAGATATCCAGAATGCATAACAATGAATGGCAATTTGATGAAAACAGTGTGGGAGAAGTGTCTAGGGGAGGACGAGAAGAAGGATGCTCGGAGGAGAGAATTTGTATTATTAACCATGTGCAACACTAAGAAAGAATTGGGCAAAAGAAGAAGCCTCAATCAGGGGAGCTTATAAAAGTACAGAAAGAAAAGGGCAAGGCAATATCTTTAAAAAAAAAATTATAAGGCTTTAAAAGGGCAAAAAGTAAATTGATAAAAGTAAGCTGTTCATAGAAGTTGGATTAAAAAGGTCATAGAATGCAATTGAAAAACTCGATTTCAGAGTAGTTCAGTTTGCTGAAGAATTGTTAAAATACAGAAGAGAACTTTATTTGCTTTGAGGCTTATATCTATTTTCCATATCTGTTCTATCAAAATAAATCACAAAAGTGTGTTTTCTTCTATAATCAATGTGTCACTGCAACAATACCTTCCCTCAAGCCACCTGATTATAAGTTGTTAATATAAATTCCATATAGGAGTTGCAACAGTTGAAGTAATGTTGAGGTATAGAATGAATGCACTATATGTTTACCCCAGTAACTGATGTTGAATCTGAACTCTTGGATTCACTTTTGCCTGCTCCAAGTGCTGTCACAACACAGCCTTGCTCCCATTAACACATTTTCTCTGTTTCGGCATTACTGAACAGTGTGTGGGTTGGCTTTTTGTTCCATAATTCTAAGTTTCTTTTATGCTCTGTTGTGGGATAGCCTGTTTGCCTTTTTTAGAGCATTTTAGAGAAAGGATAGTGAAACTGTTAGAGGCAATTAATTTTCCAGAATTCAATATTTATTTCTAGATAACGTTCTGAGTAATAATGCAGTAATATCTTTGTAAGAGAAAGCTTGTGATTTTTAACTAGAATACAAGATAATATATGATTGTTTCGACTAGTAAATTTTATATGCTTAGAATTTCTTAGGTTTTTATCTCATTCTGTAAAGTGTTCTGAGTGGAAACTTCACATTGCTGAGACCAGTGGCAGGATAGTGGGTTCAGGGCTTCCTTCACCTTACATTTCCAGGAATAAAGTACAGGCTCGTTCTACATATCGTCTGCTCCACTGATGTCAAGGGAGATGTACTGTTGAAAAGCTTGTGGGATAAGATCTTACAGCCTCTTAACTTCACTATTTTATCTGTTAATGCCTACAAATGCTCAAGTTGGAACATGATCATGCCAGCTTTTTACATCAACACATCCAAAGGAAAGTGTTAGACCTCTCCAGAATTGTTTGTCATCAACTTGCAGATCTGCAAAACATGTCATGATTCCAGAACATGCGCACTGGCATGTGACAAAGAGGAACTTGCAGATAAATAAATCTTTATTCCTCTGCAAAATCTGTGCCAGTAAAAGGCTGTAAAGTGCCAAGCTTTTTTACTGTCAACCTGAATGATACCAGAATTCAATGCAATGATAAAGGGATTAGCTTGAATTTAGGATGAGCTTTCTCCCATGAATTTATAAATTAAAATTACATACAGGTCAACCAGCCCATTCTAAAATGTATATATATTGGAAGAGAAATCCTGTCTGTTTTATATTGCTAGAACCAAACCTGGAACTAAACAATTCTACTTTTCTTTTGTGTTTTAGAACAAGTTGTATATGCTAACCATTTCATTAATCTAACCGGAGAGAATCTAACCAGTACCAGTTTATTTGAAAAACACTGTGGAAATCTCGTATCTGATTTAATAAGCTTGGCCATCAACAAGTATACAAAGGTAACTCTTTCTCTTTATACAGGCCATGGGCAGTTAGATGCTGGTACTGGGGACCATATGAGTTGGGTATTGCACCATTGCATAGATAACTTCTTAGTGCTTAGTTTTAAATGTTACGTATGGCTTTGTATTTCCATGTTTTAAAGAGTGTTATTTGTTAGGAGCTCAAATTGTGTTATATTTATTCATGACCATCTGGCAGTTGAATGAGAGAGTAATATTGAAATGCACTGTGTACAGAGCAGAAGTGAGTGCCACATTTTCTAAGTTCAGTGTTCCAGGTTTAATGCCAAACATGGCACAGTCTAAAAGGTTTAGATAGATGCAAAAAAAAAAAAAGTCTTTTCAATCTCTCTCAACAGGAACAAAAGAGGATAACACTAATCCTGGCAGTAAGCTAACTGGACATTTAGAGAATGTCATATTACAATTTATTGTTGCAGTGTGCCTATTTCCACCACCTCATCTTTCTGATACAGAACTTCTGCATTTGTCATGGGAAATCTTTTCCGTGTCTTCTCTTTTCCTTTTCCTTTCCTTCTCTAGCTGCGGTATTTTTCTCACTTGTTTTGAGCACTCCGAAGCTAGGAAGTCATAATTGCTCCATGTAGCAGCCAGTAAAAGGGCTGTGTAATCTTTGTGTCATTTTGAAACCTGCTTTAGATGGACATGTGAGGTCCATGAATACAGGACGGAACTCTGAGAATAAGTAGCAATGACCACTGCTATATACAATATAGCATAGTATAATTTATGTTTTCCTAGTAGAAAAACATAAGAAATATAGTCCCTCTTTTTCGTGTTACTTTTGAGAATGAGGGAAATGGCTGTACTAGCCTTTGATAACTGATCTTTTTAAATACCTTCCTGTAGGAAACTGTTACCTTTTAAAATCAGTTTTGATCTATTAAAATATCATATAGTACTGCAACCTACTCGTCTGACAAAAGGCAAATATATGAGAATAATGTTTCATAAAAGAAAATTCAGATAGTATCTGTTGAACATAGTGCTTGATGGTAGCCTTGGAAATACCAGATGATAAAATGACAGATTTGACGTGCTTTCACAGAGCCACATTACAAGGAGAGAAGATTCTTTTGCCACTGCTTTTTCTTAAGCTTTCACTAGATGTGGCCCACACCACTTGAATTAGTTCTGAGATTAATTTCTGAAGTGAAGCTTGCACTTCAGCTGGTGACTTCTATGGAATGCCATCATTGCTGTCATCCCATAATGGAAATAGTATCCTTTAAAATTGTTGAAAATGCAACTAACAGCCCTAGTAGGTGACACCATGAGCTCACCACTGAAACGTGTCCTTGGGCTTTTGGCTGAGAATATTTATGAGTACAGTTCTTAACATTTGTGGATATCCTTGGAAAGAGGGACATGAACTCTAGTGTTCATAAATTCAGATTGATTTCTTGGGCAGCTCTGATACCAAGATTATGTACTTGACTTGAATCATGTACTGAGTCGAGTGTTCTGTGAGACACATTTGGCAGAGAAATATATATCCGTGGATATCTTTCTTCTGTCTTCAGCAGCCACACCTCTGGCACCAGAGCTGTATTGTCCCAACAGCACCACAATTTGGGGTTTTAAACATTCTTACCAAGATATGAACTGAAAATGTTGTGAGAGGGAATCCAGAGTATCTCTGAAGAAAGCAGTATCTTGGCTATCCTTAGTCTTAGCAATATCTGTGTCTTGCTTTGATGCTACTACCCATATCCTAAATGGATATGCAAATTTCCTGCAGAAGAGATCCTGCACTCTTGTAGCATAGCACAGTAACAGATGTAAACAGTAGATGAAGAAACCTTGTTGAAGAAACCTTGCTGCAGCAACTGGTAGTCCACCTAGAAAGCATGAAAATCATTTCTAAGGTAGTTTCTGTGCCTAATACTTCTATAAAAACCTCCAGTGTTACAGTGCATCTGTAATAAGTAGGCTGCTCATTTCCAATGGATCTGTTTTGCTCTTTGGTGCTGATTCATAACCAGAGTTATTTTTGAGGTGCTTCAGTTTTGGAAAGTTAGTAGTGAAATGATTTTTTTCAAGAGACTTTGGTGGTCATACTGTTTATTCTCAAGATAATATTTACATAAAATTAGTTCAGGTTGTAGAGAAATTCCTGTAACAGATCTTAAACTAAAAGTGTGAGGAGGGAGAAAGCAGCACGTTAAATACTGTGGGTATTTGCAGAAAGTGAATAAAGCATTATTTAAAATAGATCAGGTCTACCATGACAATTTCACAGGATAAACAGGATTCTTGAGAGAGTGAAAAAACAATTTGTGTCACATTTATATATAAATGTAACTTCATATTTATAATTAAAATGATTTAAACCTGATTTGGAGCTGTATGAAACTGTAGTTGTAAACATATTATTCTAAAGGTGGATGATAAATAAGAAGTTTGCATCCTAATAGAATATTATACAGATTTGAAATTATTGGTGATATACTTGTTGTTCTAATTGTGAAAGTATGGATTTAGTCATTCACTCCCACTTCTGTAATGTCTCACACAGCCACTGCTGTCACTGGCATTGCATATTTTGATTTAATTTTTAATTTACACTGTTAGGTTTCCAAATTCAGAAATTATTTTAAGTGTCAGTGTGATTTGAGAATAGTTGTGCATGAATGGATCAGAAAAAACATGAGAATATAAAAATCTAGGCTTCACCTCATCAGATGTACATGGCTAGGAGTTAGTTGGCTGAACTAGTCACCCGAGGTACTTTTTATTGTCATGCAAGGATAACAACAGTTCTGCAGTGAGATTCATTAATCTCTCTAGGTACCTATTCCCCTCTGTTTGTTTTGGAGAGGTATAGGTTGTTTATTCAAACTTGGACTACTCATTGTTTAGGGATAAAATGAGTATAAGGTGCTTTGTCTTCCCTGGTTTCTTTCTACATTTCTGCCATTGTGTCCTTGCTGAAGGTAAAAGGTGCTGAATTGTGCTATTTAGGCAAAGCTTTTCTCACAATTTTTGCCACCTCTGAATACAGTTCAGTGGATTAATATGTCTAAGGATAGAATAAGTAAAGTTTTATCTATAGTGTGATTATTTCAAATACAGGTCTTAAAAACATTAAAGTACACAGTTTTTTATGTATTTAGCACTTCCTTTTACTGTTTTGTTTTGCTTCACAATTCAGAGAATGTAAAATTGAAAGATGAATCACGAGAAGACTATTTTGCATTTGAAACGCATCAGTCTGAGTGAATTTTGTTAAATATGGAATAGTAATCAAATAATGTACATAACTTGAAATATGCTGTTTTCTGCATATTAAAAGAATGCCTTGCAGTAAATTTACCGAAAAGCAGATTTTGTGAAATGTTGTGGGAACATTAACATCCTCATGCCAACAACAACATATTCTACTAGCATTATGCCTAGTCATTAAGGATTTTTCAGTTAAAAATAACAGTAATAGCTGGTAAATAATTTGAAATCTTTTTCTTCTCAAGAACATCAAGAAAATGTAATCAATCATTTTCTTTTCCCTACTATCAGAAAATGAATTAGTATTTATTGTAACTTCTTTTTATTTAGGACATGGAATGCCATTTTTATGCAATTAAATAATGTCTGAGAGTGGATCAGAAGAAACTAGGAAATAGCACAACCTGTAACTTATGTGGAATTAGGAAAGAGTCTGTGTTGTATGAGAGAGATATTTTGGATGTTAGTGAAATAATGCACCTTTGAATGTGTAATTGTAACTATATTATTTACCTGAGAAAAAATCCCTCAAACCAAACAGCCAAGACAAGAGGAAATATTGATATATATAAAACGCCATTTCAAAAATTAACACTTCCATGAATAATTTTATTCTATATTCTCTTTTAGGTACGACCTTCTGAGGCTCTTACCAGTAGCCATTATCCCTGTACCTGCATTAAAGAACTATGGATTCTACTTATTCACTTGTTGGACCACAGAAATAAAGGGTCTAATACAGAGGTAAAGGAAGAATACTGTTACATGTACAGTCACCAAATGTTCCCATATGGCCATGAATGCACAGATCTGATGGTAGAACTGAACCTCATACTTGCACCAGGACTAACATGCTGTGATGCCTTGGGCCAGTGTTCTGAATGTGCTTGGAGTCCTGACCCTACATTTGCAGTATGCTGTTAGGTTATGACCTAGGGCATTGATAAGGAGTGCACCTAGTGCTAAAGAAAGCAAAGCAAAGGAATACACTGTGAAAGTTCCATTCTTTTTATGGAAGAGCAAAACACAAAAAGCCATGTTAATTTATTTTTTAAAAAAATTATTTGCAGTTTCTGTGATCTGTCATGCAATGAGTCATCTCCAGGCGTTAGAGACATGGGTACAAGTCAGAACAATGATCCAGCTAGCTCATGTTTCTTTGTTACCTACCTATATAAGAACAACCTGTGTATAGTTTTGAATCTTGTAGTTGCTGACTTCTCTAGATGCCCCCTTATACATCTATTGAAAATCAGCAAATCACTACCTGTTCTCCTTTATACCTGTACAACCTTATATGCCTCCTCAGTTTGTTTGGTTTTTTTCTGATATATCCTACCTTCTGCATTTTCTAGGCTGAAGAGTCTTACTTCTTAGAGTAATTCTTTTTTTCAAATGCCTTTCTTTACCTCTGGTCATCTTTGTCACCCTTCTCTGAACCTTTTTCCATATTACCTCATCCTGTTTTGAATAACAGAGTGCCAGGATTACGTTCAGGATTCCAAGTATGGGTTAGGAGGCCATATGATGTTATACGTTACCTAATGATATCTTCTATTTTCCTCTTTTCATTTGCTGATATTTTGTAGCACTTTAATTTTTCTTTCTTTGACTGCTGGTTAGAATTGAACTGATGTTTCTCTGAATGAATACTGAGAAGTGACAAAACTCTTTGAAAGTTTTCTGAAATAGTCTTTATAAGAACCGAAGTGGCCCTCTGTGCCGTGAGTACAGTTCACTTAGTACAGAATGAGGTACTTCAGAGTAGAGGGTTTGCACTGATGGCTGTTTACGTGTTAGTGGCAACAGATGTAAAGGTGGACAGCACAAGTGAAGCTGTGTTACTGTTAAGCATTTGCACCGGCAAGAGCACATTGCAGCTACATTAGGATCAGGACCCAGCTAAGGTGGTTGAAATACACATGCCGAGAAGTCCCAGAGAGCTTCCTTAAAACTAGGAACTATAGGCATAGGCTGTAAGAAGTAGTAATATTGTGATATAGGCAAGGGTCTGAATCAATGAGAATTAATAAGTTTGTCAGTGCTGGAACAGACTATGAAAAAACAGAGAATTTGTTGTTTTTCGGATTGATTCTCCACCATCTACTGTATTCCTCTTGGTTAGGGTAGTCTGGTACTAGAAGTTTTTCAAAAATATGTTATAACAATTCTTCACTGAAGAACTCTCACCTTTCTCTTGTGCTTGTTGGGGCACCATCCTGGCTGCATGTCATCAATCCATCAGCTTGTAATTTTGCCTGTGAAGTATTGTACTGAATTCTTCCTGGTGACCCAAGCTGATCCTTACACATTGCTTTCTACTGACATTTGAGAGAGGACTTTCTAAGGTAGCCTTGAGTTTTCTGTGGTAATACTGACCACTCCTTTTTGTTATTTTCTTTAAATGACTGTCATCTTGCATGTTCTCTATGTAAACAAATTAATGAATAGGACAGTGTTGTAGAGAAAATTGTTAACATTGGTTTTGTTGTTGAAGAGTTCAAATTATCTTTTGCATTTTGTACAGTGTTTCTGGAGTTTGGTGAACACAACCCTAAAGAGCATCTTTGAACGGCCAAGTACTTCTGAAAGTATGTCTGGGTTTCAAACAGTTCCATGTAAAGATCCATTAAGTTTTAGCTGGTGGGTTGTGAGTCATCTGGCACCACTCTACCAGTTTGACCGTAATGGAAATCTAGATGAAAAGGTGGGTACGTTTTTTTCTGAATACCTAAGTTACTGTAATTGTTTTTGATCTCTTTGGTTATTTTGGTCGACAGAAAACAATTAGTTTTGTAATGCAGAAATTTTCATACTCCTTAAAAGAAGTTGTTTTTAGGTTGGCGATGTTAAGATGTGCTTTGCACAAGTCGGTAAATGTTCCAGGAACCCCAGACAGATTCATGTTACATACCAGATATTCAGTAGAGTACTATGTGAAGGAAACATGAAATATCCCATCTAGTTAGTAACACATATACTTAATGACGTAGCATATGTTTTAAGATTTTCTGCCTGCAGCATAAATGCTTCACTGGATTTGATGTTTTAGGAATTGAGCACATGAGTTTGTGCTTTATGAAGTATAAACCTCAAACACTAACTCTGCAATTATTAATGCCACTTATTTTTCTAAAGTGATAGCTCTGCTCTGGATAAATTTCAATCTTTCTGATTTCATTGCCTTTGCATCACAGCCATAACATCATAAGATGCATATATATTTGTGTATACAGCTTAATTTTTATGTTGATGTGTTACCAGTAGACACTGTCTAATAACTTTGAATTCAAGTTTCAGTTTAGGAAACTTGCACTTGCTGAGGCAATTCATCCATTTTGAAATTTATAAAAGCTGACAATTTTTCTTAGTTTTGTATAGAGGAAGCTTATTAGAAATCATTGAGATGGATGAAAACCCAGAAACTGAGGGGTTTGGGGTGTTTTTGGTGTAGTGTGTTTTGCCTGGGTTTTTTCTCCCCAACACTGTTTTTTGCACTAGGGAGACTCTGGTCATGCCATCTTGTCATTTGTCCTTCTGTTCTTTTATCCTCTTGTTGTTATTCTTTTTTTCTGTTTATTTTGATTTTGGGGGGGTCTTTGTTTTTTTTGGGGGGTGGGGCAGGGTTGGTGGTCTCTTTGTTTTCTTGGGGGGTTTTTTAGTGTGGTGGCTTTTTTAACTTTTCAGCTGTGTTGCCCATATTTCCTAATTTTCCAAACATAGACTCTGTATGGCATCTTCCACAAACTGGGCTTAATTGTCCTTTATTGTGAATTTTCTTTTATTATTTTAACTTAAGTGTGTAATAAGACTGGAAAGGCTGTACCCTCTTTCTGTCAAAATTGGTACTGTGATTTCCATTCCTGATTTAGGATGAAAGGTAAAAACCTGGAAATGTACTTGTGAGCTGCAAATCTGTAAGATTTGACAAATCCTTCAGGAGGCCGTGGCAGGCTGCTTGTTATCATGTGGCAACATGAAGCAACTTCTTGCACATTTATACAGTGTAAAGTTGCAGACCAGCTCTAATTGTAACACTGAAGGTTGTCTCAAGCTTCCCTTGGTTTTGCCCCCTTACTGCCTGGTGGGGGAGAGGGACATAGTCCAGGGCTTATTTTAGAGGGACATTAGAAGATTGAATTACTACACGTTCTGCTTCTTAGAGGAATTTAGAAAGTGAGAAAAGGTTATTTCCAGGCAAAATACAGAAATCGGTCTAACGCACACATTTATCCTGGGTTTCTTATATTTAATGCCCTAATCCAAATACAGTGATACTGATTACTTTTATCATTGGGGCTTTTTCTTGTATCACACTCTGATAGATACTGTGTCTTTAGCCTCATAAGAGATTATTTTTTTGCCCCAGGCACTATATTATGTACATAAGCCAAAAAAAGATGTAGAATGGAAAAAAGGATTCCTGTTGTTCTTATTTTTTAAATAGGAATCTGAGACACAGTTGACAGGAAGTGACTTGCCCAAGATTAAATATAAATAGTACTCTTTCCTTAGACCCCACCTGGGAGAAGAGAATTTCCAAGTCTTGATTTGTAAATCATGAGACCATTCTGTGCACGCTTCTCTTGATGTTTCCAGTAGTCTTTATGTTCAAACTGTGAGCTGTGTTTTGCATTTCTGAGTGTTACTGTGAGTTTGTCCAGGGATCCCTGTTCTCATACAAGAAAATCTTATCAGTAAGATCAGGGCCTTTTCACCCACCACAGTAATATAATCTGTCATAGACAGCTGATGGTAACCATCCCTTTAGGTCCTGTTCCCTTCATTGAATTGCAGCCTCAAAATATTTTTTGAACATTATAAGGTAAAACAGTCTGTGATATGAATTTGTGAAGTCAGTAGAATTACATGGGGACTCTGTAGTCCTGTTTTGTTGATTAAACATCAGATGCAATGACTTTGTGACACATGCTTTCTTTTAATTAACTGTGATCAGAGGTGGGAGGGTGATGTGTCGTAAAGATGGTTATTCATGTGCTCTGTAGAAAAAATTGCCTCTAAGCCTGTGTCACCTGTGGAAGATTTTCAATTTTTTAATGTGGTCTGCATGGCTGTAAGGTTGTTACGAAAGCTTTTAAAATTCTAAATAGGTTTCAGACTTGCTTCTTTTTATTTTTTCCCCTTTAGCTCATAAAATGCAATTTCAACCATGCAATGATTCATATATATTGAATATATATTTCACATACATGAAACCACATTTTTAAGCTAGAAAATTTTGGACAGGTTTCTTAGAGACTGTTCTGAGGGATGTACAGTATGTGTCGCTTTCCATAATTCTCCTGTTCAGGTCCCACTTCACCCTTCTGAAAAGCAGGATTTGTATATTTAAGACTCAAATGGGACCTGATGAGAAAATTTGCTACTTCTGAACATTGCAGGGGTCAATTTTAATATCCTGTGGGCTAACGAAATATAGGCAGAGTTACCTGGGGCTAAGAATTTTTGCCTGTGAATAGAGTAATCTCAAGTGACTACGTGGCAAGATATGCAAACATGGACTTCCAGCTAAGAAGCCTAATATGGTTTTTCCAGGTACTCAGCAGTTAGTCCTTGCAAAAGTTTCTTCCTGCAAACTCAGCTCAAGTTTTTGGTTTTAGTTAGCACTTCCATGCAGCAGCACTGTGAGGTCTCTGGGTTCTGTTGATTTTCAGGACTCTCTGGGGGTGGAGGGAGGATGTCTTAAGACATACGGTTTGGAGTCGAAGATGTAGGTTCTACCTATGCTTTGACAGGGACAGATTGTAAACAATGGTTAACAGGTGCTGTGCCATATTGCCAGTGCAGCAGGGAATACTATTTGGCTATAAATCTATTGGGATTTGAATGAAGCAAGTCTGTTAAAATATAGATATAATTGTAACTAAAAAAAGTGCAGCAGGTGGTTGGAGTCCTTCTTTCCTGAATTTGGGCTGAACTTGGGTGCACTCTTGTAATCAATCCCAGATGGTCTCAGGAGTTTGCCCTAGATTTACTCCAAGATCTTGTAAGGTGATCTGCATACTGCTGGAACTTTGGCAGTAAACACCTGTTATATAAAACATGTGTCCTTTGGTCTATGGTACTGCTAAAAACATGTTCTAAGCAGGCTGATCCAAACATTCAGTGCTGTCATGGGCATTTAGCATACCTCTAATAGCTACTCATTGCTGCCAAAACTCGCCTTTTAGCAGTTCCTTAGCTTTACTTGAAATCTGCTGTAGGATGTTGCCAGTTTGTAGATATTCATCAGGCTCTAAAATACAGTCAAAAAATTGGATGTAAATACTGGCCGGATCTGTCTGGAAATGATGGTGGTTCACTTCCTGGGTTTACCTGTTATTGGAGTGCTGCCTTTACTCCTTGGCTATCTGTTGATGCAATGTCCTCTCCTGACATGCTGCTACTCTGGCTTCATGGTACAGACTCTTTGGCTTAAATCCTGTTCACCACCCTAGGCATGGTATGTCTTCTGCTGTTCTGGCACAATTTTTGGTGTGCCTCTCCTGTGACCTAAGTCAGGCCCTATTCCCTTTTTCAGTCTTTCTTCCTCTCCTAAAGCGCTGTGTTGATTCACTGTTCTGGCTTGGAGTCCCACAAACAGAAGTACCAGAACAACTGAGCAGTGGCTATAGCTGTGAGGAGAAAAGAGGAGCTGTTAGGATGAGGAAGAAGCAGTGGGAATTGCTTAACTGATATGGGTCAAGTTCCTGTATCATGAAATCACAGCTTTAGTGTAACTTTCTGTAGATCTGTCCTTTCATTTATATTTATTCCATAGTCTGTGGACTGCAACTTGCTACCTTTGTCTGCCTTTCAGTATTCTCATTTTCTTGTGGTGCAAAAATGTGAAGTCACCAAGTAGTCAAATAGTGTTGGATGAGTATCAGTGCATCTTTTAAAAGAATTAATTTTTTAAATTAATCTTGGTAGTTTCTGGAGTTCTGTGTGACACTGTCACCGAGGCACACCATTAACCAATTTAATCAGTAGCAGAGGAGAATGGAGCACAATGGCGTTGCTGCTGGAAAGTAGTTATATTTCAATTACCAAAGCATAAAATGCTCTTTATTGTAAGTTCTAAGCTGATGTTTAAAGGACAGTGATCTGCAGAATAATATACAAGGCTTAACAGTTGTGGTAGTGGAGGGAACAAGTGAGGCAGGACAATGATGGAAGTACTATATTCACACATCTACTTATCTACAGAAGCTATATACATAGCTGAATGTAAGAGATAATTGTTGAATCTCCTAGAAATGTAAGTGTGTTGGCCTGGTTGCCCTTTTTTTTTTTTTTTTCCCCTGAGAAAATGGTCTTAGTTGCAAAGCCTTCTACCCTTTTCTTTCCCACTTTGCATAAATAGATGGAAAAGAAAAAAGCAAGAAAATGTGAGATTGTACCTTTTCTTCCTTCTTAGCCCTTGTAGCTTCCCTTTTACAGAACATTAAAGAAAGCAACTGTAAGGCATACTGCTTGGACTAATAAAAAATGCCTGAATGTTTTGCATCTCCATTAAAAGTGAGGGTTGGGATTGCAGATGAGTCACTTAAAGTAGTTCAAGTTGCATACTTCTTATTTTTGGCTTTTTATTAGCTTTCTGATGGCTAATTTTTAGGACAGATATCAATTACATTTGTATAACAAAAAGCTCTTTTTGGTGATGACTGCAGTATTTTGTCATGAAATTAAATATTTCTGGAAATATTTTGCCTGCCTACTTTCATATTATTACCTACTGGTTCCTGTAAGGGATACAAATGCTATTTCATGTTGATCATTATTTTTCAGAAACAGAAGGAATCCAACTGGAAATTTGTGGAAGAACTCCTTAAAAAATCCACTGATGCTCAGGTAAGTGTATAAAGGAAAGAATAATGAACAAGGAAAGTGTCATGGATGCTTTCAGGAAAAGACAGTGCATGAAACAAAGTCCGCTAACAAGTGTATTTTTGGAGCTGTAGTGTTTTTATCACTGGTAAATGAACAACCTTGATGTAGCTGAACTATGACAGTGTACAGTTCCCTCCTTGTTAGCAGTTCCACTTGCTTTAAAGTGCTTGTGCTTGATGCTAAATTGTCAGATGAAGAAAAAAGATAATTATCCTGGAAGGGTAGTATATGGCTTCTCAGACAAGATGTATTCAGAATAAGAACTGGATGCTTAGAAAATGTAAACCAGATACTGAATGTAAGGATATCAAGTTGAGGAGACATGATGAAGGAGATAGTCAGTTGCATTGAAAATTCAGCTATATCCTCATCACAGCAGGAAGGTGACTTGCCTTGCTGAGCAATTTGTCTTACAGGCTTGAATCAAACTCTTACTGATAAGGTTCTAGTTTCTGAGCACTCATTTCATACCTTATCATTTTTCTTTTTGCAGAACTGTTAATGCAATGCTTCATGGCCCAGAGGTCAGAATTGACCTCCTTTTAATATGCTTTTAAATATGCTGTTCATCAAGTTTTTCAAATAAGTTACATTGTAGCTCTGTAAATTTGTTCTGAAGTTGCATGGTACAAATTGCAAATGTTGTATTGTCAACACCTGTAAAAATAATTTCTTTATTTATGTATGTTTAAGACAAGAATAAACATGTTTATTTTTTTATTTGGTCAATGAAATTTGTTTTTTCATTTGCTATATGAAATTTAAAAAAAAATCCTGCAAAGTTTTGTTGTTGAAAGCAGAAGGTGAATCAGTTATTTCAGTTTTTTTAATTATTATAACTGTCTTGCTCATAGACCAGCAACAAGTGTAGTTAAAGCTGAAATACAGAACAATACTTGTTACAGCTTTTCAACAAGAAAATATTTGTGACTGTTAGGAGAGTTGAAATGGTAGCATGATTTTTCAGATGTTTAATACTCTAAATATAACCTTTAATGCTTGGCTATGTAGTCTTTCAGCTTAAAAGATTAAGTCTTTTTGAATGACTTTACAGTATATGACTGAAAATATAAACTGCATATACATTAAAACCACAAGTGATGACATTACTTACTGGATGCTTACCATTCTGTAAGAGAAATTGGAGAGATTTAGATAACATACATAAAAACTGAGTAGCTTATTAGCCACCTTCCTGTTTGCATCTTCTGTATGGCAGCAACCTGAGACACAGGAAGAAGACATTTGTAGTTAATGTTCTTTTCTTCAAAATAATCCCCTTTTCCCGTGTTTATTATTTTGAATAAAGATTACTTTGAAGTAGACCATACATAAAACACAAAGTTTTTGATGCTTCTGTTAAAAAAGTATTGAACTGTAGCCAGTTCAGAAAGGCAGCTCAGTAGCCAAGTTCAGAAGACTTGCATATTGAGTCAATCATGACACAGTAATATGAAGCAAATGTGTGTTTCAATTTCCAAAGGCAAGGACTGTTGGAGTTAAAACAAACCCTCATTTGCCAAAGACATGCTTGTGACTATTACCAACCGTCTAAGGAGCCATCTAGTTTATTTCCTTTTTTTATTTGTTCATTATTTTTTCTTGCATTATGGAGTTAGCTGCTCGAGGGAAGTGCTCCTCGGGGAACATTAATTCCTGTATGTGCATGCACGAGTGAATGTAGTCCTTTATTGAAGCACACATCCTGCTCCCTATCCCTGCACAGCAGCCTCCTTGTCAATGTCTAGGAAGGAGAATTCTTTTGTCAGTAGACTTGTCCATCCATCTCTCTGTTGATCTGTCAGCTTCATGTGGCCGCTCCTACCTTTTATCATATCGTTTTGCATCTCTTAAGTATTTTTGAGTCCAGAAAATGTAGTAATGAGAAGCGCAATGAGATATCAAGAAGTCAATAATGAAATGGAACGTGGAAAAGTGGGAAAAAGCAAAAGTGATAATAGTATTCTTTGAATGAACAGCAGGACAGAATTGCTGATACTGCCTATTAACACTTGGCATGACTTTGTTAGTTAATCCTATCTGAGCCATCCTTTTCAACATCTATTAAAGATGCACAGCAATAGCTGTGCAAAATAAATTAAAAGAAATAAAAGTGCTGAATCACCCTTTTGCTAGAGAGGGCAGGAGTTGGTAGTTAAAAACTTCATTTTTAGGTATATGGAAACTTAAAAACTAATCATATTTAGTACTATGTTCGTCAACCTCATAATCTTTGTGCTTGTACTCCCTAATTTCCCTATAGCTTGTAGACTGTACATGCTCAGAAGACTGGCAGTTTACACTGTATGAGGGGAAATGAAGAAGAAATTAAGTACGTGTAGTTTTATATGTTCAAAAGCATCTGAAAAAAGGTGCAGAACATACATTTGTAAGGTAAATTGCTAATCCCTCTCCCACCAATGACTGCTAATTTCTCTTCATGTGAGCTTCAAATTCTGTGCTGTGAAAAGATAATTCAGTAGGCACTATTGCAGCCATTGAGGGTAACAGGGCATCATGAAGCAGCAGAAACTGGAGTTAGCATTAATATCCTTAGGACAGCTAAATATTGGGATATAAAAACGTCTAACCAGTGTAAAATCTGCAGCATTTTGGTAGTTTCAGTAATACTGTTGCATTTAATGGTCCACATGCAGGCAGCAGAGAGCCTAAGGCACGTTAACCCAGGATAAGCTGGATTTTGGGTGTGATGAAGACCTGCAGAGGAAGGTGCTGCATTCCAGGTGAAGCTGGTAGAGGGGTGCCACAATGCCCTGTTCCAGATAGGAACTCCTTGGAGATTCAGTCAGCCTGCTGCTGAGCAAGGAAAAGATGTGAAGGTGCTGCCCATCTTATGGGATCAATAGTGATGGAAAGCAAAAGCACCCTGTGAAAAGATATGAGCAATCGTGGATACCTGGGCAAGTGTAGTATGCTTGTTCCTTGGATATATCCTTTCAGCTTCAAACAGTTGACCAGCAGTTGAGTTCTTCAGCCTCAAATCACTCTCTTTTTAAATTCTTGATGGATAAGAGTTGAAGAAAATTGCTCAAGTGAAAAAACTTCCAGTTCTATCAAAAAAAGGGCATTTTTGGGGAAACCGGTTGTATGAAGTGTTTCCCGCCCTTTTTGTAATTTGAAATTTTCTTCCAAAGGAAGACAAAAAGCTACTTTACAATTCTTTTTGTACTACAGAACAAAAATTGTTGTAGTAGTAATATCATAACTGTATTTGTCTACTAGGCAACATCAAACTGACTAAATTTATGGGTTGTCAGTATAAGAGGAATTTATGTTTATAAAGTTTTATTGTGAGAATCAAAAGCTTTTTGGTTCACAAGAACTAATAGCAGTCTGTCTTATTAGACTTCTCATTTTGGAAAAGAAATGCTTTGTGCTGTTTCATTTCTGCCTCAATTTTGTTATACTTATGCTGTATTTTTTGTTTAATTCTTCCTTAAGAGAGATAGAGAAGTATTTCTTGAGTTTCTAGGAAAACCAATTTTGTTACTACAGTAGGAGGTCATAAGAGAAAAATGTTATGTTTAGATAGTACTATCATTTTGATAGTATCAGGTGTTCCTCCCTTCTGTGATAAATTAAAAGCTGACTACCTCAAGAGTTCTGATAGTATTTCCAGCAGTGCAGGAGACCATTTTAAGTAAAAGAGCAATGAGAGAATCCATTAATCCCAGGGATATTTGAAGTCTGGATAACTCTTTCATATTAAATTTGAGATAAAGCCTTCAGTGCTATCTTGGTTTTGGAAAGTGTTCTAAAACTATTGTTGGACAGATAAATAATGGTTCAAATTGAAGCTGCTCAACTGCTGTGTTTATTGTTGAATTAATTTAACTGAAGCAGTCATTGTTTGTTGAATTAGATCCTAAACATAACCCTAGACTCAAAATACAACTGCAAGACCGCATTCCCTTTCTAAATGGTGTGTGTTTTGCTAGTTCTGTTTTTTGCATCCTTGTAGCTGGGTAGATCCCTCTAGAGAAATAGGTATGTTCAGCTGCAGGTTTTTTTATTTTACAACAAGACTCTCTCTTTCATTCGTTTAAAAAAAAAACCAAAAGAGCTGTTCTGTCCCTTGTTTTTGGTGGAAGATTGTTATTTTTGGGGAAGTATTGAAATAATAGTTACGTCATATATTAAAAAAATTACTTGATTATACCCTTCATTTGTAGGCATTTTTATTATATTTGAATTACTATTGTGGATATTTTTAATGAATCTTTACTGGAAAGTTACTTTCCTATTTCATTGGGTTTTGTATCTTATACATAATGTCTTGAATATATAATTTTCTATGACAACTGAAAATGTCTTTTCAATTTTCAAGTTGTTTTAGGAATGTGCCACTTTAGAGGCCATATGTCCTGCATTAATTGTTCATGAGAAGAGAAGGCAGATGTGGTTAGAAGTTATTGTAGGTGATTTTATAATTGTTTGCAGTGTTGTGATGATGTGTAGTAAGTCAAGTTTTCCACATAAATGTATAGCCAGGTAGAGACAAGTTAATGAGTGAGACTCATTTGTGTGGCATTGAAAACAGGAAAAAATACCACTCCAAGACGTAGCAAATCATAAGAAGTAGCACTGTGAGTAAGTCATAGCATCATGGAATGGTTTTAGTTTGGAAAAGACCTTAAGGATCATTTACTTCCCACACCCCTGCCATGGGGTAAAGGTGTTAGACTCACACATGTAAAAGTCTACTCTTAAGACAACTGCACACAAGTTGGTCCATGAAACCACTTTTTCGGGCAGTGTAGAGAGTAAAGCGTTATAGGAATTATCGTCCTAAAGTAGATGCCTAAAATAGGCTGTGTTAAACACATTACTTTAGTCAGAGCGTGGAGCTCTTAATATCCTACTTCCCATGAAAGTTCAGTTTTGTTAGCAAAAGCTGAATGAGAAGAATTGCACTTTCATTATTCCATAATTACAACCTGGATGCTTTCCTGTGTTCAAATTGTTTGGTATTTTCTGTTTTCTTTCCTATGAAGCTTTTTAGAAGTCTTTTCTGACCTAAATGATGGAGGTTCTATGATTCTGGGATCAACCAGCACTGGTTGGTTTGCAGAGTGCAATTGTCAGCTTTTATCTTCGAGTTCATTGCTTGTATTAGCAGATGCATTTACTCAACAGTATATAATTAAAAATATTTTTTATATTAGAAAATTACTTTGAATAATCTGGTAGTACTGGTTTTATGTATCCTACAAATAATTTCTTACTTCTTTTTCAAGGCTGGTGTGTTAGAGGAACAGTTACGAATGCATCTTCAGTGCTGTTTGACTTTGTGTAGTTTCTGGGATTTGAACCTATCTGTTGTCACCATACTCTGGGATTATTACAGCAAGAATCTGGTAAGTAGATGAAAATACAAAAATGTAGAATTGCATGTAGACAGTCCTGGATTTTTGTGGATTAATTCTGATTTTCCTGTAGCCAAGCTTGGTTGCTATACTTCTGTAAAAGTGCCTAGTCAATGGCAATATCCTTAAATTTGCTGTTTGTTTAATGAGTGTATCTCACTGCCTTTGTAAGATTGGCAGATATTGTTATTTATAAAATTTTCTGGTTTTATCTATTCTTTTAGAACAGCTGCTTTACTGTTCCTTGGCTTGGTCTGAAGGATCTGGCAAATGTTAGTAAGACTTCTTTGTCAATGCTTGAGTTGGTGAAACGCTGCTGCTGTGAACAACAGATCCCTTCTCTGTACAACTCCAGCAACAGTTACTTCATTTTCCTCAGCATTTTGGCACGGATTATGAAAGAAGAAAACAATGGTGTGCATCCTTGGAAACAAATTAAAGGACGGTATGGATGTTATTTAGTTTGTCTCATTTTGTAACAAGTGTAGTGGGTCAGGGGCCATTCCAGCCTCATGAGAGCCTCATGACAAAGTAAAGGGGGTGAGGGATCCAGGGTGACTCATAATTTGAAGAAGGCAGTTGTTCCCTGAAGTTTCTGTTGCCAGCTGAGGCTGTAACTGGATCCAAGAATCACCTTGGCATCCATAGCATGGGATGATTTACTTTGTCCCACTGGCCAGGAATTTGGTAGACTGGCAACCAGTGCAGTGGTACAGCCCAGTTGCCAGACAGATAATGTAATTTAAAGCACAGAAATTGTGTTGGAGCTGCCTGTAAGCCATGTGTTGTTCAAGAACATGCAGACTGACACTTGCTAGACCTGCATTTTCATTTAAATTTTTTTTTCTTTTCAGTGGTTTTCAAAATTTCTCATATAACTTCTGTGAGGATTTTGATTTTTCACTTAATTTTGAAACATACTAATTAAATACAGTCAGTCATGATATAAAAAAACATAAAACATATCTGCTCTAAATGAAAATCTTGATGTTTCTTACTGAGCCCATGAGACTATTCTTATAGTAATGAGCACTTGTAATGATTAGTACAGACTTGTTAAATTTTTCTCATTAGATAGAGAAAACAGAAATAGTTTTGGTTTAGGGTTTTGAGTTTTTTAAAAAGATTTTATTAAGTATTAATATAATTAATTAAAACTTTATTAAGTATTAGTAAGATCTTCATGTAGACAAGTAATAAATGTTAAAAGACTCCCTTGTGTATACACACCTTACAAAGTTGTGGGAAGGGTTATCTTGGCTATCAGAAAAGAACAGTATGCCTAATGTCTATGTACACTCCAGAAGTTGCTACAGTCACTAAAGTTAGGGTTTATAATCTCTGCAACTATGTAGAAACAAATATGTTGATGAATTCTGTATCAGTGTCTTGCTTTTTAAAAAAATTTTAATTAGTCTATTCTGTTCTTACTGACATGAAATTATACTTACATTTTTGTGCTCTTGTAACTTGTTACTTTCCCTAATTTAAGAGGGGGAATAATAACACACAACACACACTGCATCAGTCTGCTCAACCAGTTTTCTTCATTTCTACCTTGAAAAAATCAATTACACAAGTAGCAAAATTTAACAGCCTACAGCTATGATTTTGGAATGAACTCTGTTTTCAGCAGCTAACCAAGCGTTAATTGACGCATGGAAAACATAAATGCCTGTCAGTAGTAATTTACTACTAAACAACATTAATTGGATTTGCTGTAATTTTTGGTGGTTAGATTTGATAACCTCAACACCGCTTCCAACTATTTTCCAGGTGACAGAGTAGGAAAACAGCACTTATGGATGTTTCACTACTGTAGGTGGAAGTTATTTTAAATTAAAGGTGAAGGATATACCCAAAGTTTTAAACACAAAAATCAAAAAGTTATGCCATTTTCATCTTACTCCTCTGGTGATTTTTCAATAAAACTCCACATCCAAGCAAAGGTCCCAGAAAAAATCTCTTTGTATAAGCTTTTTCCTTTTTGTCAACCACTTGAAAGTTTCCAAGTCACAGTGCTTGTAACCATCAACTGTGTATGACTTGAGCATTGTCCTGTAAGCAATGCAGATAAAGTTTCTTAACATCTACCTGCATGGAGAGAGGTTTCTTGTCCAAATGCCTCAGTCTCTCTGTTTTCTTTCAAACCTGTCCATACCTTAGGTGTGCAGCACAAGTTGATACAGACTTTGGCAAAGCACTGTGGAGAAAAGGAATTTTCCATTACAAATCTTCCTTTTACTGCAGTGATCGTTTGGTAGGTGAGACTTGGATCACTGCAGCTGCAGCACTGTAACATAATAGCAGAAACCATGTGGAAATGAAGGAGTTTCCAGCGAGGAAGTTGCTGTACAGAAATGGTTTGCTATTGCAAGGAGATTGACAGCTTCCTTTCCTAGGAGCCCTCATGGGCTAAACTTGATTGATTTGAAGGCACAGGTTGGAGGACACCGATCACAGACAGAGTAGAGAGTCTACTCATAACATTGTGCTCAGCTTGATACTAGGAGTTAGATATAGGGGAAAGGTTAGGCTGCACCTCCAATTGGAAACAATGTGTGCTTTATATCAAAAGCAGAAACTGAAAGAGCATCTTTGTTCCAGTAGCCAGGAGAGTAATGAGAAAAAAGAGTATTTAAAATTTAAGGGTTACTGGAAGCAGATAAACATAAACTAAAACCATGAAAATATAGTTTTAGTCACTCAAGATGGTAGAAGATTGCATACTTTAAGAAACTTTCTCTTTCCTGGGTTTTTTTGTTTTTTTTTCTAATGTAGAATTTATTCTAAGTTCCATCGGAAAAGAATGCAGGAGTTGACAGAAGTGGGGCTGCAGAACTTTTTTAACCTGTTCCTCATGCTGGCAATTGCTGTGGAGACAGAAGATATAGTGAGTCGGGTGTTGGATCTTTTAGATTTCCTGACTCCATCCTCCATCACCGCGTCTCGGAGAACTCTCATCTGGAGGGGTCATTTTGCTTTCCTTTTAATTTATGTTGAGAAGAATATGGACATTAGTGCCCTGGCCGAGAAAATCTCAAATGCTTTCCAGGAGAAGGCAAAGGAGTTTTTAGTAACCAAAAATGACTACACACAGAGACAAAATCTCTGGACTCTGCTATCAACCTACATTGATGGTGTCCAGGAAGTGTTTGAGACCAGCTGCTACCTGAGCCTTTCTGAGGAAAAGTTGCTAAATGATGGCTTCACTATGCTGCTGCCTGCATGTCGAGGAGCTGAGCTGAGCATGGTCCTGAATTTTCTTCAGGTTGTTCTAGCCAGACTTCGGTAAGTGATTCAGTTAAGTTGTGGATATAGACTAGCATTTTGTTTTAGGGTTAAACTGTAGTTCCTATTAATTTATTTTTTTTTTAACCAAAATTGACTAAATGGAAAGAGAAATCTCTGAAGAGCTGTGAATAATATGTTAGATTTCAAAATTCTCCAATACTTCAGTGCATATAGAATCTTTGAAATGTTTCCTTACTTTTTCAGGAGATTAGGTTTGACATCCTGACGTTTTGTTGTAAATTAATGTCTCTTTAGAAAGTCATCCAGTTGCTTCTATTTCAGACAATATCGTCTTTTCTTTAGTACAGGAAACTTGGAAATTATTGTCTGTGTTAATTACATTAATTGGGGGAGTTGTTGTTTTTTTGGTTTTGTTTCTTCATTAAATGTATTCTGTTTTTCAGACTTTCCATTCTATTTTTTTTCTTTTACCAAGGTTGCATTCAAATACTAGAGTTATGGAGATTTAAATACTTGTCTGGGGTTCGATAGGAAAGAAGGAAATCATATTTTACCACTTTCAAGCAGTTTTGCTTTGATGTACTAGTTCATTTTTCAACATCCACAGTGCCCTTCAATAAGCATATTTTTTTGTCTACTGATGCCTTTGAGAAGCAGTCCTCCAGTTTGAAGCCCAAACTGCTTTTTTTTCATAAGATATTAAGAGGCAGCTATTGATCTGCCATTACTTCAAATGTGCAAGACCGAAATATGTGTAAAGAGCTGTGGAAGAGTGCATAATAGGAATACTGAGGCCCATATGCAAGATCTCTCTTTAACTAGGTTCTTTGTTATTGTCTAGTAGTTTGACTGCAGCTGTCAATAGCTTATAGATCCAAAGACAACTGTTTTTCAGGCAGTCTTTTGAAAAAAGATGAAGCACAAAACTAAGTTTAGTTGATTAATTATTTATTATTTCAGTTCAACTGAATGTGTTTCCTGGAATAAATTGGAGACTTCAAATATACTTTGACATTTTCTCTATTAGCTAATACACAGCATTTGTTGTGTTGTTTTTAAAGATGAAATAGGGATAAATTTGAGACTGGTGAAAAAAAATGCCTATTTTATAACTTGGCATTATTTTTAAGCTTTCTAGGACTGGGGGTTATGTGGCCCTCTTGTAACACAGAGAAGAGGGCATGGAAGTTCAATCTAGACTTCTCAGGTCATCACAGACAAGGTACAGGACAGTATTAGTACATTTTTTTTCAAAAAGTAGTTCTGCTGAAATATTTGAATTACCAATGTGCTCAAATAGTAATTGGTATGAGAGAGATTTTTAGAGCCTTGCTTTTAACAGTTCTTTATTTCAGTTTCTGTATTTATACATTTCGTTTCTGTTGCCAGCCTATTTATCCCATCTACAGAGGAACTAAATTCCTAAACACTTATAAAACACTTTGATCTTCAGGATGGAAAGGAAAATGTTAATGGATTTCCTGCTTGGACAGACTCATTGAAAACAGTCAGTCCTCTGTTGCCATGCAAATAAAACAACACTAAAACCATTTTTTTGGTTCAGAAGATATGGATGACTTTGTGCTAACCAGATGCTAAAGTGTTACTGAAGTGACCAGACTTATTAGGCCTGGTCTGTTTTCAAACTCAGAAAAGGGTGAAAGGCTTGTTTTTAAAATCCAGACTGATATAAGATAGTAGGCCTTTCATTAATGTAATTTTTCTGTACACTGCACTCTTAATAATTTTTTAACTGTATGACAGGGAATTTAGGGGTAGGAAGGAAGTGAGATCACTGATTAAAGAGACAAGCAGCTCCCTCTAGGCTGTTAGGAAATAATAACTGCATGTGTTACTTTTTGCTAACCCCAGATGGTGGCCCACAGGAGCATTTCTTATTGCTGATTAAGTAGCATTATGAAAATACTGACTTGGTTGTGTTAACTAAGTGCTTCAATATTTAAAGCTTAAAATGTCAAATAGTTTTAGCAGTCTCCTTTAACATATCTTGTTGGATTGCTGGAATCTCATTCCAGGTTTCCCAGTTGTTTTTATTTGAGGATACTGTAAAAAGTCTAGTGTTTCATTGTCAGAGTGAGGTGTAGCCAAAAGCTCTTCTTTAATTATAGCTATTCATGCTGCTGTGGTTAGGGGTCTGTCAGCATTTCCATTATAAACCCTTATTTTCAAGGGTTTGTAACATAGCAGTGAAAATTTGCTCTGGGCTAAAAGTTGGCAAACAAGGATTTGAAAGTGCACTTGTTTTCTTTCTTTCTTTTTTCTTAAAAGACATCTGAATAGAGACCTCCACCTTCACTGTTTTTACACTACACTGTTTTAAAATAACCCTTTCCAGCTTTTTCTTGTATTTTTCTTGTCTGCTAGAAAAGTACTGGTAGCTTTTGATTTTTGTATTTACCTATGGTTAAACTATTTAAAATAAGGTTTCTTAAACCACTTTTTTATTGGTTGCTACCATTTTGATTATTTGGGCATCCATATATTTAAACAGAACTGTGTCTTGGCAGGAGAACTCATTTTTATCAGTTTTTGATATGTGGTGAGTGGGTAATTGGAATCAAGATGCTACTTGCTGGCACTTGCAAGTATTTGATCTTCAGAGTAAGATTCACTGTGAAGTGTAAAATTGTGTTTTAATACTGTCTCCTTTTAAAAAGCATGTAAAAGAAACAGTAAATAATCAAGAAACTCCCCTAAATCAAAAAAATGAAGTGCTTCCTTCCTATGTTTACTTATTCTGCTTCTAGCTCAGACATAAGTTTTTTCATTTTTTTTTTTTTCTGTTTTTAAACAATGGTTTAAAATCCTGATTGCTTTGTTGTGTTTTTATTTTCTTTTTTTACTACTGAAAGGTAAATGCAGGATGTTTACCTGCGTGTGCTTTCATTTGTTCCAAATCTCTAGCACTTTCTGTCTGTCATCTGAGTGTTTCATGGCACAAAAAGAAGCCCTAGGTTAATAAAAATACAGGCATTAAATAGATTTGGCAGAACTTGGTGTAAAAATGGATACAAGACTCAGAAAAATCGGCTGTAGGTGCTGGCACTGCAATAAAAGAAGTGTTTGAAACATGCTAAAATGTCTTATATTGTAATGGGTTGTTGTTTTGACACGAGCTTTCTCTTCTTATTGTCATTCTGGCATTTGGGTTTTTTTAAGTGTTAGCACAGAGTTACAGGACTAATATGGGAGTATGTGTCCAGGTGTAAAATCACTGCTGTGCTCCAAACATCTTTGCTTAGTTTCAGGGAGACTTGGTACTGATTCCCATAGGAGAAATGAGAAATACCACTAATCTAATATCATAATAAATGGTAATTTTACTTTGAAAACAGTTCTTGTGCATTTGTGCCCATTTATACTTTTTTGCTAATTTTTGAAAATTTCAGTGTGTAAATTTCATAAGTTCTTACAGCAATATTGACCAAGTAAACCTGTCTCTAGTAGATAGTTACATTAATAATTGGGCCACAGGTAACAGGAGAACTGGATGTTTCTATCTGTTTTAGTGTGTTTAGCCTTGAGGTTGTGAGAGAAACCACAATAGGAATGGATTATCCAGTATATCTTTGCTATGGAAATGTACTGTCATTTGTAATTTTATTTTTTTTTTTTTTTGAGTTATACTTGCCATCAAAACAGCCTGTGGGAAGCTTTTTTGAGACCAACAGAAGCATCTCTCCCCCTCTCTGTTACTGTGTAAGTCAGTAGATAAGCTCAGGAGGAGAATAGAAAGGTCCTCTCTCCTTCTTTTCTTTTCCCTCAGGGGTTATAGTGTTAGTCTTTGTAAAATCTTTTCTCTGATGTTGAGCTTCTGAAAACTGTATTCAGAAGAGTTTGGAGGTTCATGAATCTTCGCTTACCCATCCCATCCTGTGAGGATATTTAGAGCTACCAGCTGTGATGTCCTGATAAGCGCAGAAGGCAACTCTGTGACTAAGCTGCTGAACTGAGAGTCAGAAGATGTTAGTTTGGCTCTGAGATCTCCCAGGCTTAATGAATGACCACTAAAAGTTGCTGTGAACTTGGTTCACCGGTGCGAGAAAAAGGAAAGAAATCCTTCCTTTTTCACTTTACAGTAAATATGTTATGCTTGGGGAGCAAGCATGCCTTGCTGTGCTAACTTGACCTATCTTTTAAAGTATTTTTACTGGTTTTTTTGAAGTTCAAGTATTCCATTAACAAAACCGGTGTTTAAATGAGTGTAATGAAAATCTAGTCTCTAAATGCTCTAATGCATGAGAAGGAAGCACTGCTTTAGAATATTGCAGCATTTTGAGACGTTTGCTATGTCTAAATCCTTAAAAATAGTCTGTTACCACCTTCTGAGGGAATACAGTGTGTGTTCCTAGCTACAGTTGTTGCCTTAAGGTGTGGCTCTGGTAATTAACACTGGATTTTCTTTTCTTCTTACTTTGTGGGATTTGAGGTTTATTTTCATGTTTTTATTGGAGACTAAAATGATGTTTTACAAATTTGTCCCTTGTATTCTCACCTTCAAAGTTGACTACCTAAACCTAATGTGTGTTTTGATTGTTTCTCCTCTGCTCTGAGACTATTGCTGTGTAAAGAAATGAAGTGAGACAATAGCATATACTGGAAATGTGTACCTAATACTTTGCATATAGAAAGTTCCTGTATATATCTGTCACTGGTTCAGGTTTGCACTTCCCCTTCTCAGTGCCCATTTTCTTGAATCAGTAGGTGGACACGTGAAAGTTGAACAATTGATTAACATTAATTTCGCATTGATGTTTAGGATGTAATAGCATCTGCCTTAGAAGGAGGGCAACAAGGCTGGAAGGGATGTCCTGTGAGGAGTGACTGAGGTTTTGGGGCTTGTCTGGTGTGGAGAAAAGGAGGCTGAGGCGTGACCCCATTGCCCTCTACAGGTTCCTGAGAAGGGGAGGTGGAGAGGGAGGTGCTGAGCTCTTCTCCCTGGGCTTCACTAGTAGGACATGTGGCAATGGCTCAAAGCTGCACCAGGGGAGGCTTAGACTGGACATTAGGAAGCATTTCTTTACTTAAGGAATGGTCAAGCACTGGAACTAACTTCTAGAGAAGTGCTTGTTACCCCAAGCCTGTGAATGTTTAAGAGGCAATTGGACAATGCCCTTAATAGTTTGCTTTAGGTCTTGATCAGCTCTGAATTACTTAGCTAGTTGGACTAGATGGTCATTCTACATCCCTTCTTACTGCAATATTCCATTCTACTGTTCTGTTCTAGAATCACTTTGGAGCAAACTGAAACATTAAAAATGATCAAAAACCCTTCTAATTGTTGATGCCCAAAAAAAGTCCGGCTTGGTAGGCACCCAAAGCTAAAGAAACTCACTGAAGTCTAGTACTCAGACATGAATCATGAAGATACGCAGTTCAATCCCCTGTGCTACAGATGGAAACACTTTTTGTGTTCCTTTGTATCCATTTTATCTTCCAAAAATTAATCCACGTAAGCTTTCTGTAACCTACCTGACAACAGTACAAGACTTCTGTTGTGAAAGAGTAAATCCATGAAAAAAAGTAAAATCATATGCAGGTGTACTGAGAACCTGCTGCTCGGGACCCTGCAGTTGTTTAGAGAAATATGTGCTCCCTGAAGGACATAAAGCACAGATTTGTTTTCTGATGGAAGTGTCTCACTTCTGGAACTGTTTTTCCTAAATTAACTTTCCTCTCGGTTTTCCTTTTATTCTTCACATGACGTGTGACAATGGCTTTTCATATGGAGTAGTTTTTTTGTTGTGGGTGTTAAACAAAAGAAATATTTTTGCCAATAAAATCATTATATGCAAGTAGCCTTCTAATCTCTTAATTTTGATTGTTTCTTCGTTACCTTACAAGATCTGTATTTCTTCTCTCTTTAGGATATCTCATGTCAGATTTAAGGCTTATTTAAAATGAACAGAAAGCTGAAGCAATTTTCTTTATTCCATTTCAGTCTCCTAAGGCCTATTTCCCCCTGGTGAGCTCATAGCAACAGGGGGGTTTAAGGGAATTCAGCTTTCTGCAAATTAATGTCTCACATCATGAAAATTCAGGACCTTTTTTTTTTTTTCTCTGTCTTGAAAAAGTAATACAGTGAGTGCGAGTATTATTTCTTGCCAGCGGGTGGAAGATGAATGATTTTGTCACAGTTTTACTGCTTGATGAGCAGTGTCCTGAGGGTCAGGCTTAAGTCTGTGTCACTATGCTGCTCATTACTCTTGAGCTAAATAAGGGCTGATTGGATCTAAATTGCCTAGCACATGGGCCGCAGATGAGCTCAGTGAGTAGGGGATGACCTGCTATTCAGGCTGGGAGTAACCCCGGTGTGCAAATGCTGCATTAGAACACCGTGGGAGAATGAGAGGCTACCGACCGCTGCCAGCAAAAGAAATCGAAATGTAAAAACTCTTTGATGCTGCAATGTTAGAATTTGAAATGTAGGAAGTGACAGGTTGATGGTACTTATCAGCTTTGGCTGGATTAGAGAACAGTGTCATCTTGCTTATATAATGACAGAAGAATGAAGCCCGCTCCCAAGTACTTTGCGGCGTGGAGCTGCTGCTGGCAGAGGCGATGCTGCCTCCTACTGACAGCCTGCGCGGGAGGATGGAGAGAGCCGCGGGGAGCTGCCTGTCGGCCGCCCTGCCTCTGCCTGCCCGAGTGCCCAGCTGTGCCCGGGGTTTCTGGCTCTCGGCAGACAATCGGAAACCTGCCTGATTAAACAGCAAGTGCACATTTTGGGACAACGGCGAGCCACTGTCTTGGATGTGTCAAGAATGTTTAGACGAGTCAATTATGTGCACTGAACCAGACACATCTGGCTCTGTTTCACCCAGAATATTTCCCTTTGTGCTCTTGTCTCCATTGCTAGCCCCTGAGATGGGAGTTGATATCTTTGGAGAGGAGAATTAATTTGTGCCTATGTGTTTTAAAGAAAGTTGACCTTTAAAGTGGAGGAAAAAATCTGAACCAACTCCAAGGAGAATCCTTATGCTAACCAAACAGATAAATGTACTTGTCTTAATGGAGGAAAATAAAGAGCAAGGAAAGCACCTGCTGAGTGCTGGACGCAACACAGATTGAAGCATTTTGTGCAGTTCTGAAAGATTCAGTTCAGGGGTTCAGTAGAACAAGCTTTTGGGTTCTGTTTCCCCCCACCATCACTCATACTTGGAAACTGGTTAATACCTATAGTGATGAGAAATAGCCACTTGCTTCATTTTTTCCAAATTTGTTTCAGATTCTGTTACTGACAGCTGTAACCTGTCAGCATCAACCCTTGCTACCAACCTCTTGGACTGTCTAATCAGCAAAAACAATTTGATGTGTTCTCTTGAAAGCAATGACTAAGTGAAGAGAAGGGATGAATCCCAATACATTGTGTTTTCCATTTACTCCTTAGTGTTCTCCTGTTTTCTGGATATATACTGTTTGATTCTTCATCCCTTAGGATGCTTTTGCTTATGATTGAATTTCTTCTTGGACATAAACAACTTCTAGTGTACTCATTCCTGGGTATCCTAACTGAAAAAGAGACAGAAAAAAGAAAACAGCAGCCTTAAAAGTCCAAACAGGTTTTCTGTAAAATGGTTTGAGTCTATGGAAATGAGAGAGAAAATTGTCATAAAAATCATCAGTAGTGTAAGGCTTCAGTGTTACTTGTGTAATCTTAGTATGATCAGTGTTTAATGGCATTTTTTCAGGTCACTGTTTAGCGCAAGTAGTTGTACTAGATGAAAAAAAATTAAGGTTTGAGTTTGTATGTAGCACAGATTCCTGCAAGGTCATGTATTGTCCCTGCTCTAGCAAGTTATCACCTAGTGCAGGGGCAAAAACTGGAATTGTTTGTGAATTGGAATTGTTTATAAAGTGGATTCCTTTGTATCTTAGGAGTGGGAAGTGAACCTGGTACTTACACTTTCACCTCTGTTTACAGGATGTTTACTTATGTGAGTTTCTAAGACCATACAATCTGCAAGAATATCTGAAATTTGACTGAAATCTATTAGCTAACTTTTAACAGTGACTTTTTTATGCACACAGCCTGTGTGATATTACAAAGCAGGACCTAATGTGACTCTGCTTTAGGAAAAAAACAAAAAAAATTAAATGTTGTTGGGAAGTGTGTTAATAAAACTCCCACAGGTGAGAAGAGCTGCTTATTCTGTCTTTAGCTGTGGTGTTCTGTATGCAGTTCTGGATACATCATTTTGTAAAATATTTATTAATAAATTGAAAATTGGAGTGAGTCACATAAATGAATGACTAGAGTAGGCAGTTTGTGTAAGTTTAATGGAAGTGGTTTCAGCTAGGAAGAGCTGAGGGGAGACATGCTAGAAGTTACCCAGTATGTAAAAGGATGTTAAAGGTTTTCTACTGTTCTTCATGCTAGTGGAGACAGAATTGGTTAATTTTGGACAGAAGTTTAAAGTGGTTATTTAGAGCATGCTGCAAATGTAGCACTCTTGCAGGCTTCAAGAGAGACGTGTGAAATGGAACTTATTATTTTCTTTTTTTAGAGCTTTTTTTAATTTCCCTGTTCTGTTGGGGGAGAAAAATTGAACCTATTTGGTGCTATTGTAATGTACTTGTTCTTGGAATTTCTGGGGTGGGAGTGTAAAGATGGCTTGTACGGTATGCACTGGACAGTGGCCCTGCTGAAAAGGGCCATGGGGTTTTTGGTGGTTTTGTGTTTGAGTCTTGAAATCTATCTAGAAAATCACTTTGCAAATGCTTTTTTAGGCATTGATACAGGGCATTTAGATGTGCATTGCTATGTTTTATTTGGCTTGGAGCAAGTCCAAGTGGCACTAATTGCCAGCGGCTAAATGCTCCAGCTTTCTTTACAGTGGCACTAAGACGGGCAGTGAAAATGTGTCTAGTGGGAAACGAGCCCAAAATAGTAGGCCACCCTATATATTCTCCTTAAAAACAAACTGGAAAGAGGAAAGCATACTCTGCAACATGTTCATTGTGCATCCTCTCAGGGTCTTGTGGGGGCCTCTTCCTAACATTTCTATTCTTGGGAGGAGCAAGTAGAGAAAGGTAAAATCAGTTTGTGGTTTACTTAGTTGTCTGATAAGCTGAAGGTACTGTCTATTCCCTCTTTCACAACCAGAAGTCCCTGTTTATCTCTAATCGGGGTTAATTAAAGCCTGAGGGCAATACTGAGCCCCTGCCAAGGCCTCTAAGGTACAGACATAATCCAGGCTGCAGCCTCTCACTGTAGGGAAGGGGGAGGTAAGCAGGGCTTGTCACAGGCTCTGATAATGCAGATGTGCTAATGCTTCTAAAAATACAGGAGTGAACTTATTTTTGGTCAGATGGTTCTGTTCATTCATTAATTTCTGGCTGTTATCAAAGACTTTTGTCAAGTGTCTGGTTTAATGTGCATGCTTGCAAATCTGTTAAGAGGCAGAAAGTTCCTGGTTCTCTCTGTGGTGGTGCAGGGGCTGCACAGGCAGCCACAGCAGCCATTATGCATGCAGCAGGAGCGTCCTGCTGCCAGGGATGTGTCAGCCTTTACTGAGGGGCAGGAGAAGGGAAGAGCAGCCAAGTACAGATGTGCTTGCCAGGACAATGAGGTTTCCTTCTACTGCTTTTTGCAGCCTTGTTTTCGTTACAAAAAGTCAACCACGAGAATAAAACTGAATATTTTTATTGATATTCTTATGTTTTTCTGGACAGGAATATATTGTTTAGCTGTTGGAGATATGCCTTTGGAAATACTTCAGTAAATGTTCCATGTATCTGCCTATTAAAAATATTTTAGAGCTGCTAAAGATTTGCTCCCAGAGAATTCCTCTGATTCACACCACACCTATTTATATTAAAGGGTATTCTACAGCAGCTTGAATTGGTGAGGAAAAATTGTGTGTATTTGTCCAGTGCATTACATTTATGTGGATTTTTGTATTAGGTGCAAAGAAAGAGTAATGTACCATGATCATCTCCTAAATAATAATTAACTGTAACACAACCATGATCATCCAAACATCATAGGGAGAGTGAATATATTCAGGCAATCAAGGGACTTTACAATATAATTATTAGGCACAGGGGAGATGTGACCCTGTTTAGGGTAATGGGGAGCTGTGGTTAATTGATGGATAATCAGATTTTTGCTGTTTTATTGTCCTGGGACCCTAGGCTTTGCAAGAATATGTGTGCATGCATTTAGGAAAAAAAAAGAAAAAAGAAACCCCAAGCATATGAAATTATAAGCCTAAAAGTGAATCTTAAAGTTATGCTTACATTATCTTGCCTTGCTGTACTGAATTACTGCTATGATTATAAGTGTTGAGAAATCATTTATATTGTCTGTAAATCATCCCCATTTTACATCACAGTGAAAATTCAATACATCTTGATTCTGAGTCATTTGTAAAGGTATCTATTTTCCTAAGACATGAAAAATGACTAGCTTTTTCCAAGTCAAACTCAAAAATTGAAGGTGTTCTTTTCTTGCAGCCAAGAAATTTTTGTTATTTTCTTTCCTGAAAGAAAACCTTTGATATGTGTACAGTCTGAATGTTACGACAGAAAATACAGTGGATAGAGTCCCCCTTGAGCTTCATTGTCTTCTCCAAATTTAGAATGTGAGATTAGAAAATGGCATCAAGTTGCACCAGGGAAGTTTTGATTGGATATTAGGAGAAAATTCTTAGTGGAAAGGGTTGTCAAGCACTGGAACAGGCTGCCCAGGAGGTATTTAAAAAAAGGAGATGTGGCACTTGAGGACATGGTTTAGTGGTGGACTTGGCAATGCTAGGTTATTGTTTGCACTTGATGATTTTAAAGGTGTTTTCCAACCTGAAATGTTCTATGATTCTGTGAGGATGTAAAACAGAATTTCATTTCGTTGAAGTTCATTATGAAAGCATTTCCACTGCACTGCTGTGATACTGAACCTCTGGAATTTCCAATAGCTCGACCTGCCAAGATTTGAAGATTAAGTGTAGCATTGCTACTGTCTCTCACTAAAAGTTTGTCTCTCCTTTTTTTTCTTCCTGCTCTCTCTTTTTTCTGCTCTTTCTTGAAACAGAGCAATTTCTGAAAACTCTTCAGCAATCCTATCTCCATGTAATTAATACTGTGAATTGTGCTGCTAGTGAAGGTGGAGGGGAGTAGTAAGAGTGGGTGGGGGGAGAGAAGAATTGAAATCATTCCAATAAATGGTTTAATTTATGCCTCAGCAGTTAAGCATGCTCCTGGTTAACAGAAATACCCTTCAGCTACACAGGATTTGGGAGGGTTGGAGGGCACTCATTTGCACATAAATAGCCATTAACTGATAAATTCCCAGAGGTCTCCTGTTGCATGCTAGTGGTTCTGACCTACTTAGCTAGCTTAAATTTGTTTTACAGAATTATTATAATTCCATCCTTGGTACTTAAACTTTGTGATTAATGCATGCCTCACAATACAATTAAAGTATAATTACACAGTTTTACAGTTTGCTATCATGGTGTTATTATTATTACAAAGAGCTGGATTTTGCAAATATTAGAAGAATTAGAGTTCTGATACCCATCACTTTGCTGTTATTAAGTGATTATGTTAAATGGGACCCCTTTATGTCTGAAGAATGAAGTGGAGAGAGGGGAGTCATTAACTAGCACATCAGATGGTTTCTGATTGAAGGAGAGATGTGTGGTGAGTTTTTTACACATCTGTAGGTGATAGGTGCAAATACCTTTTCTTCATCTTTGCCAGCTGCCTATGACATGCTCCAGCACATCTGTGCTGTAGTGCTTGAAAAAGTTTCATACTAAACATTTTCTCTCTGTAATCTGGTAAAAATCATTTACATGTGTTAAACTTTGATTTTTGTTGTACTTCATAGAATCTTTTTATTACAAGAACTTTTTTTTTGTAGTCTTAAAAAAACATGAGCTGCCAGATACAGATGTCCAATAGATCTGTGCAGTGTAGGGTAGGGTGTGCTACAATGATGATACAGATTTTTTTCTTGTGCTCTGTAAACTCGGAGCAGTTTTCTGTGAGGGATCTTCCTGACTTTTCAGTTTGTGCATGAATGTGCTGCATATTTATACTGGCTGCAAATAACAGTAAGTCACAAACACTGCTAGTTTTACCTTAACTGTAAGGGTTATCTGACCTTCCTTATTTTTCAGACCACACATTTTCTCTGGCTACTACTCATTCCTCAAGGAGTGATCCAAGAATCAGTAATGTATATGACTTAAAAATTTTGCTGCTGTGGTGCGTAATTCTTTTAACATGTTTTTTTTTTCCAGTGCAGCTGTATCAGAAAACTGAAGTCTTTACATTAATGATTAATATAATTAGCAATTATAAGGACTGAAAAATATTTCTAATAATATTTTCCTTATTCTGTTGTAAGTAAAAAATCTAATTTTACTTTATCTGTGAATATGTACTATATTGCAGAGTTCACTGGTAGGAAATGGATCAGTTGATGCATTTTCTGAATTACACATTCTGTTCTTCTAAATCTCTAAGGTTATACTATAATATTTTTTATCTATAATTGCAACTGGAGTGAAAACTTCAATGTGATACAGAAATCGAATGTTGCACCTTCTAGTCTTATTTGATCCAGTGCCTTGGTTTTCATTTTTGCTTAGTTTAAAAAGAGTTGTTGCTTATGTGGTTTTCCGGTTTTCCTAAGTTGTGCTATTCATTTCTTCAACAATGAAAATATTTCTTCTTTTTAATTTCAGAGAACACAAAGAGTAAAAGACAAATAGAAATATCTTTCTTATAATTACTCCTTTTGCTTCTGTATTTTTTGTCTGTATTTATACTGCTACAGTGATATAATCTCTACTTTCACTGTTATCATTTGAGCTCAGAAAACATTGGTCTTTATTACTGATGCATGGAAGCATTCAAACAGGTAGCCAGTAATTATACTTGGAAGAGTGTACTATATTTCAAGGCTTCCTACTTGAATATTCGTGAATTGGTTTTATTTCTAGTCTTTAAAAAAATACTGCATTGAAGTGATTTAAATCATTTTCATGTGACACTGCAAAAATGCAGAGGCACATTACCAGAAAGAAATGGTCAGCAATAAGAGCTGTTTTGCAAAGTTGGCTTGCAACAGCTACAACACTATGTGGAGAAAACAGTTATCCTGTAATAATAAGACTAATGAATTCAGAAATCCATTGATTGAACTGGCTCTGGGTAGATTATGTGCAGGCTTCCTTCAAGGAGAGGAATTTATGAAATGTTTGCCGCATCCAGCAAGCACTGCTGCTATAATACAGCTGCCTCCTCAGTGGTTTGCTTTGATCCTGTGGAATGAAAGGACAGGAGGATCAGCTCAGGTCTAAATGAGATTACAGCTGGTTCGGCAGCTTATCTGGTCTAATGCCAACTAGTGTGGCTTTGCACGTCCTAAGGGGTTTACAACAGAAACTGTTTATTGAGTATCATCGGTTTACTCAACACAAGCAGGCTAATCCTTCCCAGCCTCAGCATGTTGTAGGATTGTGTATGAGCCAAACCAAAAGCTGGTGCAGCCAGGGCCTCCAGAGCCCTTTGTCTCGCTTCATATTGATTTTTTTACCTGTGTTAAAGACAGTAAAAAATAAAACCAATAACCGGCCCTATTGTGAGCAAAAGGTTAATCTGACCTAAAAATCTTACAAAAGCATCTTTTAACCCTAGAAGGGATGGTAGCCTTTCTCTGACTTTTCACTCAAGGGATTTTCTAGTTTAGGGTTTTGAAGAGCAAAATAGGAAAAACAGCTTCAACATTTAACTCTATGTTTTGAAGTTGTCTCTGAATTTTTTCAGCAGCTGCATAGAAAACTTTAAAAGTTATTTGTGACGTTATTAACAATGTGTTGTCTGCCTGTGGTAGGTGATGCTGCGTGGCAAGGACATGACATGCTGAATGTAGGCAGAGTAGTAGGAGCTGGTGGGTGTCCCTGGGCTCATGGTGATTTTTTGCTATGGTGGTTTTTATGTAAAAATATCAGAAAACACCTTCATCAGCTACTTTCTCAGTGAAAAAACAAATACTGCAAACTAGGCAAGTGTATCTTAAGAAATTAAATAACAAGCAGGCACATAAAATCAGAATGTTTTAAAAAATTAGGTGCTGTAAGTTTTCAAACGACATCCATTTCTGTTTTGATATTAAATACAATACAATATTGAAAAAACAGCACAATTTCTTACAATCCTATTTTATTGAGTGTATTTTTTATCTGAGGTGGTCTTTTGGAAGGCATTACAGCATGTGTCATTATAAGCAAATGTTTTTTATAGTATAGGAAAATATTAGATTAAACTTTAGGAAGCCTTGCAGAATAGTAGCAATACATTTACACTGGAAGGAAACATGGTAAGTTATTGAATCTACATTGTTGGAATTATTATTAAATACCTTTTTTTTATATTGTGCATATTATTGGGAGTAATGAAATTGGTTTTGCCGTGATGCAGAAAAGAGAATTTGTTGGCACACCTATCTGTCATCAACTGCATGTTACAGACTTAAACTGGAAACTGTTTGCAGGCTGTTGATTGCTATGTAAAAGAAAAGATGACAGTAACTTGAGGAATTATGAATGGCTGTTTCCTGTTTACTTCACCTAATTGGAATGAATGTCTATTTAAGCCACATGTAAGCAAAGATGTTGCCATGGACACCATGGAAGCATTAGGAGTGTTTTGTGGGGAAATTGCTACAAATGTGAAAGATAAATGTGAACTTTAATAATACTTAAGCCTAATGGATAAGATGTACACAAGTTTAAAATGTAATTGTTCGTTTACTTGTATTCTATCAAATCTGATCTTAAAGCAATAGGTTGCTTTCATGTAGTATTACACTTCAGCATGTTTGAAAAAAAAACTATTGTTGATGATTGCTTAAAGTCTGTTTGTTCAATCATTTGAACAGTGCAAATCACAGCATTTTGTCAGACTGTGAGAAGCTTTGCCTGGATAATGCTTCCCACACACAGGTCAAAAGATAAATTAAGTGCACAGTTTTACAGCATAGCTGGTGCTGGAAGTTATGGACGCCCAGTGGTAGAACTTGTAAAACATTTTCCTGTTAACACTACCAGGCAGAATTGATATTGTTGATGGTACCTTTGATCTAATAAACTATCAGTTCTAACAGTGATTTTTACTGTGTTTCAGAGGGGATGATGATATAAGTTTAACAAGCCTGCCATTCTTCCTGGGTGACAGACGATTAGCTCTACTGTCTGTATTACCCAGTGTTGAGAACAGTGTTATTATGGGATGTTTTGTACCCAAAGTAATCACATCCACTAAAAAGATATATTACACAAACAGCATCCTTTCCTGCAACAGATACTCCTTTAGGAACAGAATTGTTTTTGCAGGAAGGAAATGAAATACTTTGTTTTGGAATTTGGAAACAAGTTAGTTCATTATCTTGAGTAAAAGTTTGCCTGCCTTCCAAAATCTGTTTTCTGTCTTGAGAGGAAGATTTTCCTAAACCACTTTGAGTATATGACTCCGAGCAGCTTGCTAGAGAGTATCCATATGCATATAGGTTTTGGTTTTCTGCAAAAACAGCTAGAGAAGCTGGAGCAAGAGAGTTTCATTTTAGAAAAGAATAACTTTATTTGAGCTACACTTCCTCTCTCTGTTACAGTCTTGTTTTAAATTAAGAGTATTTTTGAAGTACTTTTCAGGCTTCCTACCTGAAAATGAGTTGTGTGATAATACCAACAGTGTTACAGGTGTAATGGTAAGATAGATCTGTTACTGGAAATTATTTCAGAATGTCTGAAGAGATAACTGTGGGTGGTAGTACTTTTAGTTGGTTTGTTTTCAGTATTTGGGGTTTAATATTTAATATTTTGATACTCTCCTCAGAACTTTGTGCAGTTATCCTCAGAGTCCCTTTCACATCTCCTGATCCCATCAGAAAATTTTAACTGAGGTGGCACCAACTCAGCATCTGAATTTTATATAATAACAATTTTGTGTGTTTGTCTTTGCTTCTTTGTACTTGAGCCTGAGTGAGGACATGTTCAATGAGAGAAACTGCATTTCTAACGCTGTGCTAGTTAGTGGAAGATATTGGAGAAGTTGTCCTCAGTGAATGTTTCACACAATTTCTTGAACTTGGAATTTTTTTATTATTATTTTTTATAGCATGATTAAGAAGGATTTTAATGATTTTTGCATAGCCGTAATATGCCATCACATTTCTAAGATTGTAAACTCTTCCAAAATGATCTGTATTCTTTTGATATATTTGAATGAAACACTGTGAGCTTAAAGAGAGATCCACTTTAGTACAGTGTGTGGTGTATCTTCCCCAGTGTGGGGAGTCCATCAGCACTGGGAGTCAGATTAACTACTGGGGTCTGAATTGTAACAAATAATCTGTTTAGGGCCAACCTTTAAGCTTTAATTTTTATTTCAGCCATCTGTACTGTGTAAAAAATTACTTTTAAAAGTGTAAACAATAGTTTAGAGAAGAGATGAACCTGTCCCATCATTATAATTCTCTGTCAGCTGCTGTTATCCTGATCTCAGAGTCCCATGGAAGAGCTAAAGGCAGGATTTTGGATATTACTATACCTAAAACTAGATTTGAATGCTGGCCTTTCAGAACCATTAGTTGGCATTCCAGTCACATTATATAGTTATTGTTTCTCAAGAAATTTTTTCTGAGAAAAAAGACAGTAAGGAATTGGTTAAAAAGACTTAGCTTGTAAAAATTCAGAATATTTGTTGTATCTGAGTCTGGGCTATTGTGTAGCTATAGACAGCAACATTTCATTGCCCTCCTAGTCTTCTACAAGAATATGGTTCAAATAAATTATGTTGTATAAGTAAGCAGTATGTTGGGTTCCCAGTAAAATAAAAGCATTGAAATACCGATTTAAGTTGAGCAGAGGATGAACAAGATGACTGGGGGGGTAGGGGCCGATGCTCTTACAAGGAGAGACAGAGAAAGATGAGTTTTTCATCCTTAGGAAACGAGGGTTTGGATGGAAGGTGATGTGTGGAAGGCATTTTACTGATTTGTAAAGGAGTCTAACTGGGGGAAGCTTACAGATAAGATGGAATCAGACTCATCAAAAAGGTGTACGGTTGTAGGAATCAATGGACTGAGATTGTGAGGAAAGAAGTTTTTATTAGAAATAAGGATAAAATTTTCGCAAGCATTGGAACAAATTTCTAAGGTTGTAGAATTTCCCTCCTCAGTTTATTGAAGATTTGCACTGCTTTGAGCCGGGAGTTGTACCTCTGGAGGTCCCTTCCCAAAAGGATTTTTTCTATACTTTAGCATTTAATTAAAAATACACAAAACAAAACCAACAACTGACAAACAAAATACAAATGGAAATCCTGTTTAACACATAATGTCTAGAGTATGATGAATTTAGAAGTTCTGCTCAAATGGAAGAGTTTTATGAAAGCTATTTGCAATCTGTGGTTTGTTTATTAAGTAATATGACTTATAAAAGCACTTACTTCTCTCTTCACCTTTTCAGTGTCTCAGATAATCTGCGTTCTGATTCTCACTATGAATTATGTTCATGTATGAGTCATAGTGATGTGGAAGGTTTCCATATACCTTCATCAGGGATTTCAGCCAGAAATATCCCTTGCCACCAGGAATCCTGATGGCATCCTGTGCTGCAGTAGGCAGAGCATTACCATCTGGTTCAGGGTAGGAATCCTTCCCCTCTGCTTGTGGCAAGGCCACAGCTGCGAGTGCTGTGTCCAGCTCTGGGTTACTCAATACAAGAGAGACATGGACATATTGGGTAGGGACCAGTGAAGGGCTACAAAGATGATTTTGGGACTGGAACATCTCTTTTATGAGTAAAGGCTGAGCCAGGACTGTTCAGCCTGGACTGGAGAAGGGGATTTTATCAATAATAGAACTATCTGAGGGGAAGGTGCGAAGAGGACAAAGCCAGGCTATTAGTGGTGCCCAGTGACCAGACCAGAGGCACAGGTGAGTCCCTCTGAACATCAGCAACATGATCTGAACTTTCATTTTCACTGTAAGAGTGACTGAGCGCTAATACAGGTTGTGTAGGGACATTGTAGAGTCTCCATGCTTGGAACTCTTCAAAAGCCATCTGGACGTGGTCGTGGGCAATCAGCTTTTGCAAGCAAGGAATTCGCTCAGAAGGTCTTGATGGGGTTGAGTGGGTCTTTCTTCTGACTATCTTGAAGGAAGATGCTCTTTGACAGGGAAAAATGGTGCTAAACTTATTAGCTGTGACCCTCGAGTCTTTGCTCTTCTGATGGCAAGAAAGAAGAATCATGATAACAGCAGTCATGTGTTGTTTTCATACAAATACCTAACAGTTAATATTTTCTGTTCCCTATGTGGCATATGTTAGCGTTTTTGTTCCTAATAAAGTCTGAACTTGAATAAATATAACCCGAAGTGATCTGGGCTCCCTGTTCTTTCAAATATAAAATAGTTTGGAAACAAAATCTCCTGTTAAAAAAAAACAAACAAAAACTTTAGTCCCTGATAACTTAAAGTTACAGAAGTGTAATGGCAGTTTCTCAGTTCTCGAAGAAATATTTTCGATAAAACAATACTAGTGAGTTTTTTTAAGCACACAAATTAACAAAATCTTCAAAACCAAAGGCTGGGGTGTCTCATGGTCAGGGCAGATCACAGAACTTCCAATGATTTCTGTAAGCCTCCTCCTTCCTATCAGTGGTGAATGAGTATGTTTTGTGTTTTCCTTTTAAAGTCTAATTTTGTGAGGTGACAGGGAATTTATTGGGGAATTTTGTCTTAATTTGATCAAAACTAATCGTAATGTTGCACAAAGTTTCTATTCAAAATAAGGCTTTTAAAAATTGAAATGCAGCTATTTTAAGTTCTGTGATATGGTAATGACTTTATAAATACTAAATTTGGGGTTGGTAGGGATTTTTTGCATATATGTGAACTAAAAAAGGGGACTACAACAACCTAGAATAGTATAAATTTCAATGCAGGTTGTTAAATTTTTTTTCTTTATTTTTCTCTTTGTTCTTTCAGTGGGTTAAAAAATTCTATATCTGACCTATACTGAAAGTCTGCTTAGTGAAACTAAATGTCTTTTTATCTCCTTACTTTTTCTGTTGTTTCTTCAAGAGAACTGAGCAAGCACCTGTTCATAGCAACAAGATGACTCCCAGTGGTTTGAATAGTGCAGAATCTAGGAGAAGCTGCTTGGCTGAGATCTGTGAATGGCTGAGCCCTTTGTGCTAAAATGAGTACCTGGACACTCTCTCCTAGGACTTCAGATTTTGGGACAGCAAAGGATCCCTTTGTGTGTTTGTGCCTTCCAGTTTGTATTTTGCATTACGGGCACAAAGGAAACTGCAATCTTAGCATATGCCTGCATAGTACAGGGGAGAAGCTGGCATGGCTGAACATCAGTGAAGGTAATGAAGGAAAATTGCAGTTGGGCTCAAATCGGGTGTCTGTTTTTCCCAACAGTATTCTACAAACTGAAATGCGAACTGGTTGCACTGAATTAACACAGGTTGTGTTGTCTTTGCTGCTCTTGCAACCTTATCTTTTCTAAATGTGATTAGGAAAAGAAAACAGCTCTCTAATACAAATTTTCTAGGGTGGCTGTGGCAGATGTAATATTCCCCCACAGCAGACCAAGACAAGGCAAGCTCCAGCTCTGTTGCTTGCATTTAAATTACAGTCATAACAACTTGTCTTTTCACTGATGCAGTTAAACCCACTGAGGAGGGTTAGGAGAAAGTGTTAAGTAATATTCTGCAGCTTTGAATGTTCGGCTTTCCCATACCTTTGTGTTTTAGGGTTGTGTGTCTGTTCTTGTTAATATCTTTACTTTGTCTTTGAGAATGGTAAGGGTGTTGGGGATTTCTTGTTCTCCCCATGTATTTTAGAAGTATTACTGAGCGCACACAACATGCTGTCACAGTGAACGCAGGGTTCTCTATTACTGTGCTTAGCTATAAGAGAGGATTATATTAAACTCTGTAACCTTGCTGGAGCACCTCTGTACATTGCTGCTATATTGATAATCTTCACATGATTCACTTGCAGTTGAAAATATTTTATTCACAGCATTAACACTTTCAATCCCAGTGAAGATTAGAATCTTTGATATCAGGAGATGAGCCCCTTGATGGGCAGGTAAATTTTCTAATTTTTTAAAATTTATTTAGTAGTGTGGTCGTGCAGCTGCTGCCTTGGATATTTCTTCACTTAGGCATATAGAGGGAATAATCATCAAGCCCAGCCATTCAAAAATGAGTAAAACAATTTATTGATGAATGAGTTAGTGGTTAACTAAGAGGCTCTTATGCTGTTTAATTGTTTACAAAATAGTGAATGCTTTTGGAAAATATGTGTGTTCTAAAAGAAATACACAAGCACATTTTGGAGTAATTAAGAAAAATATTTCCTAGTGTTCCCCATCCACAAATTATCTATGAATCAGTGGATTGAAGGAGCAACATAAGATTTGTTGACATTTTCTGTCATTAATGCAGACCTAATAGTGAACAGCTTTCCTCTAAAATCTGATGTTAAATGCATAGAAAAATCATTGGAACTTATTGCCCCATCTTCAATATTGCACATTATAAAATCAGAATTTTGGTGACACTTGTACTGCATGTCTTTAAAGTGAAAGAGAATCCAGTCAGTAGAAAAGAATTCCAAGTGTGATTTCCTTTACTTTGTTCATTATTATATTATATGCTAGTTCTTTTCCAAATCCTTGCTGTTTCTTGTAATTTAGTAGGAGTTGCTTCAGGTCAGACTGCTGACCCATTTCTCCATTTATGAAAGACTTTCCTCAAGCAATCAGTGGAAAGTTCTTGTAAGTGTTTATATGGAGTATTCATTTGGAGATCATGATGATATCATCTCTTTGGCCTGCATCATTGCAAGTCTCACTGAGGATCCAAGTCTCTTTTCTGTTTTAAGTGCATGGGGTAAAGGTCACTGCAAGAAGAATGGGGCAAAAGAGGTGGTATAATATAGTAGGGAGAACTGGCTCTGCTTGACACTTCATTTGTGTGTGTTTGGGGTTTTTTTCTTTCTTAGTTAAATTCTACAGAATTTGCTGTGTGCCCATTTTCCTCTTTGAAGGATATCCATATTTTTTCCTGCAATTTCTTGAGTTTTAAAATGCTGTCTTTTTTTATTCTCTTGTCTCTGCCAAGTCTGTAAGTGATATCTTGGGAACTTGCACTGCTCTTCAGTGAAGGGCAGGAATATTCAGGCTAGTTCCACTTCGGCCTTTGTGCAACTTCTGCCATCTAGTAGAAAAAAAGTAAAGGAGTATGTATGAATTACGCCTCGATTTTGAGTCTTTGTCATACCAACGTGCAATTTCCTTCTAAAAGTCTGGAAGGTGAATTCCCAAAGAATATTTAAAGTTTCAAAGGATACTTATATTCAGAAATGTTGCAGCTTGACAAACATCCCTTATTCTGAGTGCTTGGTTTGAAAACTTTGAAGAGGATTAGGTCATGGCTGCTTTTACTGATTTTAGTTTCCTTTATTGGGAAGATCATTTAATCAGTGAGAACTTTGCTGGGTATATATCATTACACGTTATTGTTTCCATATTGCTGTGCAAAAAATGGCTGTCTTAAAAGCCTGAGACTTACAGTTCAATTTTTATCTGTGGTGCATACTGTTTACTCTGTTACATTCAAATCTAAATAATTCAGTGAAGAACATAAATCTAGCAAATTCCTCTGTATTAGTTTCAGACAAAACGCCCCATTTCTTGAATTGTATTTCTGTAAAGAAGTAGCAGTTAAGCTGCATATTAAAAAATTTAGGAACTTGGATTTAAAATTTGAATAGTGTATATTTGCCATTTTTGTGTATTATGGGATCAGTTGCAATGGTTATGTTTTGTGGGGAATTTTTTGTTTGCTTTGTTTTGTTTATATTATAACCTTAAAGCTGGAAAACTATACATACTGGTTGTGATTTACTTTTAATTTTATGTCAAAATGTAATCAATTGCTTTTAATTGTGCAGTCCGTAGACTGATTTGCAGAAGATGTATGAAACAAAAAAATTTAAACAAAACCAAAAAATTGCTTATGAGAATATTTAAAAAATCATAAGCACTAGATTCCCTCTCTGTTGGTGGTATAATTCTTTAATTACTACATCTTGCGTCATCTGTTTTAACAACCTCACATGTAATGTGTGAAAATATTACCGCCATACTTCACTATAACATATAAAGGGGTCTGAAACATTTTCTCCTTTCTTCCCTACGTTTTAGTGAATATTTGAAGTAATGTCTGAGAAATTGAATTTGGTCCTAGTCTTCAAATCAGGAAAAGAAGGAAAAAAGTAGTGGTTTAAAGTGGTTAACTTCTTAAAATGTGTATATCTTCAAAGAGCTTTATGTAATTTCCTGAATAGGTTTAGTTATGAGTAAGGATCTTTTTGTTTAAGGCATTTTCTGTTGGTATTATTTAATTTGGGAAGGTGACCCTGAGCTAAATTGCAATGTGTAATTTGAATGCCCATGGGCTGCTCTTCATTGGCTTGATTGGGAGAGATTATCTGGATTTCTAATATACTTTAATTACTCTGCTTATATAAATTGTCGCATTAGAATCTTCTTAACTGTTGAGTCTGTTCTGTCAATGATTCACTAACAATAGGAATATACTAGGCTCTTCCACTGAGATTTGAAGATTTATACCACCAATGAAAGAACTGGAATGGCTCTATTTAAACCTGCTGTATTTTCAGTAGGAAAGAGTATGTGATCTGTTTCTACCCAGGCAATAATTGATGTGTGGTAAATTGAAAGGATCTTTCCTTTTTTGCAGCCTTTTCTTTTGTTAAAAGGTGTTTTTTTAATTAAGGCAACGCAATGCCTTAATTAAAAAAACAACAAAATGTGTTTTAAGATGTTTGGGGGTGATGTATTCATAATGTGCATGTGGCAAAAAAACAAACACAGTCTGAGTAGGAGTTTTGAGTGGAGGAAGGCAGACTATCTTTTAGCAATGGTTAGCTAAGGTTTTACAGAGAAGCTGTAGTAATTGAAATCATAGGATGGATCAGGTTGGAAGGAACCACAGTGGGGTCATCTGGTCCAACCTCCCTGCTCAAGCAGGATCATTGTAGAGCCTATGGCACAGGATTGTGTGCAGGCAGTTCTTAAATATCCCCAGTGAGGGAGACTCCACAAACTCTCTGGGCAACCTGATCCAGTGCTCAGTCACCCATACAATAAGGCAGTTCTTCATGTTCAGGTGGAACTTCCTGTGCACGCATTCCTTTCTACAGTGTTGTGGTGATGTTGGCTTCTTTTGACCTTTTATTCCTGGCTATCTCTCTGCCTGACAGAGCAGGTGAGCTGTTCAGGTGAGCCTAAATGTTACCAGCACTTGGAAGAACCCTGCTCTCAAATGGTGTAGGTGTCTTTCAAGATACAATGGTCTGATGACCTACAGAAACAGGTCCAGCTCACCAGCAGCTCATTTGACACATACAGCATATGTGTCTTGTACAACAAACCGCTCTTTCCTCCTCTCTGGGATTTTATCTCCTATTAACCTACAGAAAATGTAAAGGATTGAATCCAGCATGTGCCTGGTGGGGGCCTAGAGACATCTGATTTAGCGTCATGAAAGCAGAAATCTGTGTGTTTGGAACCACTTGTAGAGCCCAACTGCTAAAGTTGTGTGCTTAAGTGTCTTGGGGTTTTGTTTTGTTGTTTGTCATTTAAATCATAGGCAGCAGCTTGAATGATTAAATATCTGCTCTCTAGTAGTTAGTATGTAATATTGGGAGAGAAAAGGGTCATGGGCTCCATTCCTTGTTCTGGGAGTTCACATTTTTATCCAGTTACTGACTTAATATAGAACTCACAATCAAGAGCAGAGCCCAAAATAATATCAAAACTGGACCCAACTGCCCTCCACCCTGATGCTGTGATTCATTGGTTGTTACATAAAGAAAAGTGTATTCTGTGTTTGAAAATGCAAGTAGCTATGGCTGTACCTTATGCAACCTGCTTTTTTTGTGTGTGTATGTGGATTAGTCATGATCAAGGCTTTTGTGTAGATTAGGTGCAAGCACCTAAGGAACTTTCTGGCCAAAAGAGGGTGATCTGACAAAGTGAGGAGTTTGGGAATTATTATTCAGGAGTCTGACATCTGTCTGTGCCCTGCTTTTTAACCATTACATCCTTGTATCCCTTTGGATCTCATCCAACATCCTAGAGACATCACTTTGTGTATGCTTCATGTTGTTCTTGATTAAGGTGTGCTGTAACACTGATACTAAAGGTGTTGTGCAAGTCCACTATAAAGAATTTAAGCCCCACAGCTGAATTTAAGCATTTGATAAAAATCCTATATATTAGAGTTCTGAGAAACATCCCTCTTCCCTTTTTAACCCTTCCTACTCCATTGCATAAGTCAGTAATCATATACATTCATAATCAGGCATTTTATTTGGACTTCCTTTTTTGAGTAAACAGTTAAACAAGTGGTTTATTGAAGCTAATTAAAATGAAGGGACAACACTAAAACATCATTTAATAAATACTGAACTGATAGGGGTATGTTGATGTTTGATAATACTGTGTCATGATTTTTCCAGTTCTGCTTAAACACTCTTGCTGTACAGCAGTACAGCTCTGTGGTGGTGATAGTGCTATTGTTATGGCTTACACAGTGCTGACACATTATAAACTGTGGGATCTTTTTCCAAATGTTTCATTTAATGGATGGGAAAGTTTATTTTTGGTCTTAAGTTTCTCGTCTTGCTTAGCTTCTCGAAATGTAGTTTTTAATTCCACAAAAGTGGGTGAAAATTCTGTGCACTTTGAGAGTTCCTACTGCAATCATACTAGTCTCAATATACTGGGTGCTATATAAAGGGATATAAAAAATAAATTGTATCTCAGAGAGCTTAGAAACAGATTTAAAACAATGTTTGAATTGGATGTTTGAATCAGACTTGAGTAGAATTTAGTCACCTTCCTTCATGCATGTCTCACTGAAACAGACTGAATATGGAAGTGTCTGACAGTGTGTAGGTGACTCCGTTTTAAATACCCAACTTCCCTAAGTACCAAAATATGTGCCCAGAGACATTGAGGCTGTTTTCATAGGCCTTAGCTGTTTAGCATCCAGCTTAGGCACTTTGAGGCCATAAAGTAGATTTTCTAGCACTTAAAATTCTTGTAAGCATGCTATCAATGCTCTTCCTAAACATACTGATAACCAGGAGTTCAGTGCAGAGCTCTGCCACTTGGCACACCTGCATTAATGACTGGGGCCAAGAAAAAGGAGGTTCACCTTTTCACACATTAGGTTAGATGGTCACAATCATTCACCAGTGAAAAGAAAGCCATAAACCTTTATCATGAGATGCCTGAAACCCACATCTGTGACTTGCCACCACTCTCTAAGATGCACCACCATGCAGTTAGTGTGCCTTTTCTGTGAATCCAGATCCATTTCTTTTGCATGAATATGCATTTGTAAGAGGTAGGATCATACAGTTTGTTACTTGTATCTTGGCACAGTGCTATGGTACTGTATTGAAAGCAGACTTGAACCTAGATGCAACCATTTTGGTTTTGCCTTTATGAGTGCCAGTACTGCAGTTCAGACTGAAACTAGCTTTTCTTTTTTAATGTTTTAAAAAATCCTGTACAAAAGTATTTAAACTCACTCTAAAAGTGTGTTTTCCTTTACACTTTGTAAGATATTTTATGGTATTGGAAGTGGTTGTGATTCAGAAATGCTACATGTATTTAGTATTAACTGCATATTTGAAGCACAGACAAAAAGTAAATAAATGCCTATGAACAAATTATGAAGTAGAAGTTAAACAGTGAATTTATCAACATGAGAGTTGGTATCCGTAGGGATCAATGAAATAAGTGTTATAGTTGCAATTTTTCTCTAACGTGTAAATTAAGTGACATAATACTCAACTAGTTGAATACTCATACTGGAATTTCAAAGGCACATGGAGGACACACAAGGAACTTTTTCAGCTTAACTTTGATAGATTTAGTTAGTGGAAATGTGTGTGGCTTCTGCTGAAACCTTGCCTGCAGTTCTGGTCACCGTAAACAGCAGTTCTGATGGCATGACAGGAAGATCAGTAGAGTTATTAAAAAGTTATTGGTGTTTTATAGTATTTGAAGAAAGTGAAATTAAATGAGTAGTTTGTAAGTAATTTTGCAATGTTAAATATTGTTCAATTGCTAAAAGCTGAGAGTACTCCTTGTCAGAGACTTGGGTGTTTCATGTCTTGAAACACCTTGGAATCCCAGTGTCTGGGAGAGGCAGGCCAGGCTTTGCTAAAGGTGAGCAAACCTGCTCCACCCCCAGGCCCTTCCCAAGCCCTGGTTGACCATGTCAATCATGGCATCATCTGAGGACCTGAGCAGAGAATAGATATGGACATGTTGGAGCAAGGACAGAGAAGGCCACAAAGTTGTTGAGAGGACTGGAACACCTCCCCTACAAAGGCTGAAAAAGTTGGGGCTGTTCAGCCTGGAGAAGAGAAGGTTGTGTGGAGACCTCATGGCAACCTTCCAGTGTCTGAAGGGGCCTACAGGGGAGCCAGAGAGGGACTCTGCATCAGGAACAGTTGTGATAAGACAAGGAGTAATGGATGCAAAGAGAAAAGAAGGGAAATTTAGGTTACCTATTAGGAAGAAATTCTTAACTGTGAGGGTGGTGAGACACTGGAAAAGGTTGCCCAGAAAAGTTGTGGATGCTCCACAAGTATTCAAAGCCAGGTTGGATGGGGCTTTGAGCAACGTGTTCTAGTGGGAGATGTCCTTGTCCATGGAGGGGTTTGGGAAATAGGTCATCTTTAATGTCCCTCCAACTGAAACAATTCTGTGATTCCATGAACTCTATTGATAATTGTAACAATATAAAGGAGGGAGAATGTTTGAAAGGGAAATCTTGAAATTTAAGTACTGTGCAAGTTCCGTTGATTTGCAAAGGGCACAAAGCACTTGTTACATCTCTTTGAATCTGATTGTGATGGTGCTTTGCTTCCTTTCACTTTGCCTGAGTTTTTCTGGAAATAACTGATGGCTGTAGGTGAAATTCTATGCATCAGAACCATTTACCATTTTAGAAATACTCCTATATCTCTTCCCAATCTCCCTAGTCTTATCCAAGAGTGTTGGTCCTTCAGGTGGTGGTTTTTAATTGTTTATTTGTTTCAACATCAAGAGGTCGTTCAGGTCCTTTAAAAAGATTTTCTTGAGCTTAATCTTGGCTGTACTGGGCAGCTGAGACTTGTAGATGCTGTGGCTGGGCTGCCGTGGACTGGGAGTTGAGGAGCTGAGAATACTGTCTGTGAAGAAACCAGTATCTGTATTCATAGCCTGTGTGACCCTGAGGGTGGTAGCCCCTGGCAATGCTGGTAGGAGAGAGGTCGTCTCTCATGTTGGGGAGTTCTGAACCCTTGTAGATCAAATTAAATGACATTGCATTAAGTCTGGATGCTATTATGCATCCAGTGCAGATTATAGACTAGTAGTAACTTGAAAGGTTCCATTATATAGGCAGGCTGATGAGTTTTGTGTTTTACTCTTCTGGCTTGACCTAAAGTTTGGCTCTGTTTTAGTAATGCAGGCTTGCAAGGGCATATTTTATGATTACAGTATCTGCATCCAGATAAATGGTTGCTGCAATTCCTTACCCTAGGTGTAGGATATAGAAAATAATCCTGTATGCTACTATTATCCCTACACATCCAGCACAATCCTCGTTCAGGTAGCACAAGCTTTCTTTAATAAACCCAGAGTTTATTTGATCTGATGGCAAAATGAAAAAAACTCACATCTTTTTTTAAAGAAAAAGGAAATCCATTATTTAAAAGGAGTTAAAACCACACCAACTTATTACCAATGTAATAAGGCAACTTGTGGTTCCAGAATTCTTAACGGAATAGAAAATTAAATGTATAAAGTTTTAGAAATTGAGTGATGTTTGATGGTATGCTTGTCTAGTGTTAGAAAAAAGTAGAAACCTGAATAAAAAGTAAAATTACATTTATTCATATTTTTGTAGAGTTAAAAAATGTGCTAGTTGGTAGAAGTAGCTGGCTACATCAGCTGCAGCATATATTGATGCCCCATCGATTCCAAGCATTTACCTTATTGCCAGCATTTGTGTAGGTTACTATGAATAAACATAAATACTGATTTGTACGTGTTGCCCTTCCACTGACACAGAGATATATTACCTTACTTTGGAAGTCTGTACACCCTTCTACTTTGCATAGATGGCTAAAGGAGATGCAAGGCACCCGTCTTTGGAGAGGCAATTTAGAGGAGAGAAAAAGGTCTTTGTGCAATTTTACAGCGTAGTCTGGGTGTAAGTAGGGCAGATTTGGTCCCAGAAGTTTTACTCTCTGCATTGAGGCATCATGCTTTCCTTTCCTAACAAAACAGAACAGAAAAGCTCTTTGTTTTTACTGTTAAACTTTTTCTTTTTATAATAGGCAAAAATATTTTAACTTTTGTCTTTAGCCTTGCTTTTTACCTTTTCATCATTTGACCTCTAGACCTCACTGTTTCTACACCCTTTTCTTTGTCCTTTTTTTCATAAGGGGGTGCTCCCAAAGAGGTGTTGCTTGACTTTTTATGCTAATCTTGCTTCTATTTCAGTTCATGTTGACTTGGAGAATATGCCTTGTAAATAGGAATACCAACTGACATACTGAATATAATCCTCAGTTTTTAAGCATTGATTGTTTTCACAGCATCCTTAAAGGGTAAGCTGTCTCACTATCCAAATATCATGGCTGGGAAACTGAGGCTAACAAAGGCTGTATGATTTATGTGAAGCCACAGAGGGAATAAATGTTGGGTTTAGAATTCCTGGCTTCTGTTCCTGTGTTTGGACTCATGCCATCTCTCAAAGAAATCCTTGATTCCTCCTAATGCTGCATACCTTTCCTTGTCTGTTAAATGTAGCCATTCGAAAAGTAGCTGGTACTCAATGCTCTCTGTCTGTCCTATTGAAACTAATGAATGCCTGCAGGCAGGCATAAGGTATCGTTACCTTTGACAGCCAGTATGTTTTATGTTTTAAAGTATGTGTTGGGCAGAATTTTTGGATACTAATTTGATATAATGAGATGCACTTCTAATATCAACCATAGTACGGGAAGGCCTTGCAGCCAACCTACTCTTTATTTAAAATTATTCCATTTCAGATGTCCTAATGAGTGCTGTGAGTTGTGTAATTCTTTCATAATTTTCCTCCGTTCCCAGAAGGGAACTAGGAGCTGGAGTTTTTTCTATTTTTGTTTTGGTGTATTTCAAATTAGGGTAAGCATAAGATAAAGATCTAGGGGAAGATTTTTGTGAAATGGTTGCTATTGAGAGAATGGCAGTTAAGAAAAACACTTTGTAGTCTAGAAATGTTAGTGTTGAGGCAGTTCCCGATGCCTCTGCGGTTTGCCATTATCTTATAAATATCTTGACTCTGACTTTACAGTGCTGTTTATAGAATTTAATAAAGCAAATGTAATAATGCTGCCTGTGCTTTAATGGACAATCTCAATTGGGTTGACCAGAAGATAAATAGGAACAGGAATGATAGTGCGTTCCTACAGATTGTTTTTAATAAGCATGTTATTTAGTTGATCAGCCTGGTACTGTAATGCCTCCTATCCTGCTCTACCAGACAAATTTATTAATGTTCCCCCCCGCCCCCCCTTTCTCAGAGAACATTGATTCCCTGCAGACATATCTCTATTAAACCTCTAGAAAGTCACAACTTCCAAATTAGATTAAGTAGCAGGAATGGTACTAGAAGAATCAAAGAAAATTGAGTGTGTTATTGAATTCATGCCACATTGTCTGAGGAAGAGATGGGAGTTATGTGTAGTGGTAACTTTTGTCTTTACTGTACTAACAAAGCTGTGGGCATTGCTGTCAAACCTAATTGTCTGCAGCGCATCAGGATAAAATGAATCTTTTATCTAAACTTGTACCTAGTGAGATTTTACAAGTGAGAAGTAGATTCCAGAAGGAAGCTATACAATTGATCAAAATCATTTGCCATTATTTGCTGTTCACAGCTCTATCCTAAAAATCCTAGTGGCAAAAATTTTAAAGAAGCACCTGGCTTTGGATTGGAAGCAGACTTCCTTGTCATGCTAACAGTTGCAAAATGCAGATATTAATTTTAAAGCTGCCAATTTCTCATTTTGATCTGACATATTAAAAAGCATATAATTAATGGTTGACATTAGTAATTAACATTAACTTTATGGTGCTTAATATGCCATCATTCATCCATCAAATAACTGGTATGCATAATGTCTTTGCATAAAAGTTTTAATTGCTCAAAATGATCCTTCAGTTCTCAGACTCTACAGTTTAAAGTAGTTGTAAATGTGTTTTAAAAAGATGTGACTTTTTCTCTTATCGAACATAAACATTGTTTTTGTTTCTCCCTAGGAGCGTGCACGAACGTGTAAGCCAGCGACTTCAACTGGGAAACACCGTCCTAGACACACAGCTTTCATTAGCGGCTAAAGAGCACCACCTTGCTGTCGCCAGTGCTCTCTGGAGAAATTTCTTTCCCTACTTGAAGAGCCAACGAATGTCACAGACGCCGCCTTCCCCACAGCTTGCTGATACAGCTGCAGGTTAGCACTGACCCTGCCTGCGATCTACTCGGTTTGGTGGTGTTCTCTGGGTTACAATCTTTCAAGGAGTTTGTACTTTGGGATATTTGTCCTTCCATGTAGTAACTTAAGTATGTATAATTGCAAAAAGTAGAATCTGTGCTAAATGTGTTGACAAAAAGAAATACTGTAGTGTTGAATATCCTTAATGGGGTACAAACACATTGAGGATGCCAAAGGGGTTTAAAGCTATACAAAACTAACTTCTTTTTCACTACTCGTCACAGATTATAATCAACATGCAAGTGTTATACAATATAAATAAGAATACTGTTTTTCACTATATTCAGAATTTACTTGTTTTTGTAGAAGTTTATTTGTGTTGAACTGTTCATAATGGTTGAGATTCAAACTAAATTTTTTAAAATATTTTTCATTTGAAAGGAATTTTGAAAGCTGCTTACTTGACTGTTACTTTTTGCCAAATCCTTATGTTCATGGTCATAAAATTATTTCATAATTCATTCTAATTATTTGTCTTACTTTACACTGAAGGCTTTTAATCTTAAAGTACAGCATTCTATATGTGTGTGAACTCCACATGCAGCGAGTCAGCTTGGCAGTGAATAGAAAGATATCCCAGTTTGATCTTTCACATCAGTAGCTAATATCGCATTCTGTAGTTACAATAAAATCTTGTATCCAGTTAACTAAAATTCAGAGGAGTGAAACATAAAATATTTTTTCCCATCATGATATGAATTAGGTAAAGTTACAAGCTCAGTAGTACTGAGTTGGTAATAGAAAAGCTAAAAAACCCTTCATTTGAAGCTGCTCTGTGGTAGTTAGGAGGCAGCATTAATGAAACAGGCAGCGTGCAACAGTAGTGGTCTCACACTGCTGAAACGTGTGAGAAACAGCAATACAAATCAAAGGAGGAGGTTGTTAATGTCAAAACTTTCATTCATTTCCTACAGTGACATAGATTTTTATTTTATATTAGTACAGTGAAATAGCAAGAGCAGCAAGCTATTATAAACTCCTCTGAGAAGGAGGGGAGTGCAGTTGTGACCTGCTTTATAGAGATGTGTTAGGTAGCACTACAGAGACAGGCAAACCTTTCCCACGCTGTTTGAGCTTCTCGCCTTAAGGCTGCAGCCCAGAGGAGAGAGAGAGAGCAGCTGTCACAGCTCTCCTGCTCCCCCTGCCAGGCAAACAGCCTGGGCCTCACAGCACTGCTCTGCCTCCCATTTCTCCCCAACCTCTGGTATGGCTGATGCTGCAGAAACGAGGTGATAATCTGGAAGAGGGCTGGCACAAATTGTTTCCTCACCTAAAGCAGAGTGAGGACTCTGTATGACCTTATTGTTTGTTCTGAGGCACATAACGAAATGGGAAGTCCTTCATGGCTTTAGATAGTCTGTCCCTGTGCTGTTTATTAAAACAATTTTATTGTTGTTTCTGAAAACCAGCCTTTTCTATCTAATTCAAAGTCAGTTTTTCAGTGCATGCAGGTTTATATTTATTTGAATAGGAGAATTTGGGAACTGAATTTGCCTTTTTCATTGCCCTCCAAAGTCAGTTTTCCTGACTCATTTGATGCTTCTCATTCTCTAGAACCCAATAACTGCTCAGCATTTAAGATTGCATCTAACTTCTGAGCTTTAATGCACTTATCATTTGTAGTATTAAGAATGCATTGTATTTTTTATTCTGGTAGTGTTGGATGCAGATTCTACAACAGACTTAAAAGAAACAGCAAAAGGTTATGCTTCATTAACAGAATTCTGCACGAAGTACTGCCCTGGTTTCTAGATCTGCAGCAGTTATATGGAGATCCTTTTCAAGAGTAAATTTTTTCTGTAGTGCTTTATTTATATAGTAACTTTTGATACATGAAAGTCTTCTAAAAATAGAGAGGTACCAGCTTTTACCAAGTGAGCTCTTTCCAGATACAGTTTTTCACTGTGAGAAGTGTATAAAACAACAAAACAAATAAATAAAACTCAACCCTCTAAAGCACCGTAATACTTAAGTGTACAGGGCAAGATATAGTGGATGGAGGTAAGAAAGGGAAGTCAAGAAGACGAAAAAGCAGATTTTAAGACATTGCAGAGGTGGTAAAGCTATGCCTTCAGGATTTATAAACTGTGGTTTTGTGAATCTGTTTAAAATTGCATATGTTAGGATCCATTTTTCCTCCTTTGCCGCCCATGTGTCTTGATGATTTACAAACTGCTTGGGATAGAGACTACATTTTTAACAGGGGTACAAACAATCACTCTTAAAACAGTTACCCAGTTTTAATTGAGATTTCTGGTACTTCCAGACTGCACATTAGTAATTGTAACTAATTTTCAGTACTTTGTGTGGAATGGGGTTTATACTGAGAAATTATTAAAATGGTGCCATGTTTTTCTCTCTTTAAAAACAGGTTTTACTCTCCTAGCTTTGGATATACCCAGCAAAGCCCTATCAGATCTCCAGCCACAGCCTGTTCTGTCAATGATGAGGCTGTTTGGATGGGATGACATGGTGTGGCCTCAGCTGGTGTCAAGATATCTAAGTCATCTAATTCAAAACAGGTGAAAAATCGTGACTATGTATTTTTTTTTCTTCCAGTACTTTTTCATCCTTCATTAGACTTGAGGAAAGTCTTGCTTCAGACTGTAATGTTTCATTAAAATGGTCCAGAATCTCTACATCTTCCCAAAGAGGGTCAGCTAGTGCAGATTGCCCAGGACAATCCAGTCAAATTTTTATATACCTGAGAAATGTTATTTTACCAAGTAAGCCTCTGTGAACCTAAGATGGATGGGTGGTGGTTGTTTTTGTTGTGTGCTTTTTTTTGCCCGCCTTGCCTGCTTCTGAATCAGGTTTTGGAAGCAGGGGAGGTGAGAAATGAGAGAGAAAGAGGGAATATTTCTGTGTCGGACTGTATTTGAAAGTGAAAAATGTTGCACATTTATAGAGTACATAGTGTACTAAGGACAGTAACTGTAAGTCAGGATATGGTAAAGACTATTTAAGTGTGGTTGACAAAGATGAGGCTATGGCCTTCTTGCAGGGAGGTGTTAAAAAAGGTTGAATTTAGTTCCTTGTGTGTCAGTTTGGAACTTGGGAAAGGAGTGTTCAGTCCTCTGCTATATTTCTTTTATGATTTTTATAGGGTGAGTTTCATTCAAGGTTGCAGATACCTGGCATGTGCTGAATAAAATAAGAGTTAGGCACATAAATTCCTTTTATAATTTGAGTTTTATAATTTTGGATTTTCTTGCTCTTCTGGTAAGATCAAGAAAAAAATTTTGAATTCCTAAACTTGAAATTTGGTATAATTTAGGTCTTAAGGTTAAGATTCTCTTCACTCAAGTAGGTGTTTGAAAGCAGTTACTTAAGTATTTGTTACCAGTATTCATTAAACACCTGATATATTGTTAACAATGTTATACAATAGATACATTTTTATCCCAGCTCAGCTTCCTTGTGAAAGGACAGTGAGTACCTAGAGGTAAGATTTTTTTTTTAGTAGAATATAGAGGTATCACTGTTGTCTTGAAAGCACTTTTTTTTGTAGTATGATTCATGTATTGATTTACTTTATGCAGTTTTATAGCAAAAGTTATCAAAGTATCTGAGTGCTGGGATTTTAAATCTTCATGGTTACTGTGCTCTGATAATTTTCACATCAAGCATTCTCAGTTAAAAAGTAAAAAGATTCTTTTGTTTCCAATACTGTTATACCCTGCAAGCTCTGGGAACATATGCACAAGCTTTGGAATTTCTCCTGTAGTACAGCCTAAACTTTCCAGATCCATGTTGTATAATGCATGCTAGTGTTGTAACCTGTCTAAACTAACTTTGAGCATGTGAATAAGCTCACTGTTTTAAAAGGACCATTTGCCATGCTTCTAGCAGGTAGTTATTGTTCTTTCCTTTCTAAGGATTAGAAGCATATTCCTTTCCAGTTCTAGGAAGATGCCTAAGTGGCCCACCTACCAGCAAGCAAGAGAAACAAGAGTGAGACTACAACAGAAAGTGGTTTTGTGAGCCTTGGGGATCAAGTAGACTGGCTGTGTACATCAAGATTACATGAGACTGAACTTCTTTACATGTTTCTGCAAGGAGCATTAAGTCCATAGGCAACCTATTTGTTCTCTTTTGGTCCTGGAATTCAGTGTTAATTTTTTTTATTTTATTCGCTTTCATTTGGTCTCCTTACTTATTTTGTCAATAGCACTTTAGCAGGGATGTTCAGACAAAATATACAGATATCACTGGTTTTAAGTAAATGAAGCAGAAAAATTCCTCAACTTCATTAATGTTGTTTAGTGAGAAATAGAATCCAGTTTGGTTTCCATCTGGACCTTTGTTGACATTCTGTTGCAAGCATGAGTAAAAAAATCGGTAGAAAATAAGTAGATTTACATGTACACATGTCAAGAAAGAGTACAAGCATTTTTCATTGAAGTATCTAGGAATGACCAGGGAGGAAGTCTCTCAAATAAAAGGTGTAACTGTTTTCAAGAAATATCCCTGACCTGAAGCACACATGCACCTCATTTGATAGTAATTGGGAACAGAGTGCAGCACACACCTGCTGTCTTTTAGCAAGGAGTTTCTCCAGAATTAATGATGCAAGGTTGATATACTTGGGAAAAACAACTGCAGCAACTGCTCATGGTAGTGAGGCAGATAAAACTCTGGAAATACAAAGCAGCGGAGTAGAGGGACTGTGCATTGGGTGACTCTGGTCTGACACCTGACTGGTAGAATGATAGCAAGTGTTGGAAAGTATATATAGCAAGTTTGTGTGGGAACGGATATACCTGTGTGTGTATACATACCTAAATGAATATTTCTGTAAGTGTACTGCCAAGTACAGTAGCTTCTTTTGTTATCTCCAAGGTGTCCTCTTATGGTTCCCTTTTGGATCTGTTTTGAACGTGGCATATCTTTATTTCCTAAAGCAGACCTTCTGTCCTCCATCTTTAACATAGTTAGAACTAAGCACGCTTAAGAGTAGTGTGGTACACCTGGGCTGGCTTTGTATGAAAGGCTGGAGCAGCGTGAGCAGTGTCAATAGGAAGTTTCAAGCTGATTCAGATAAATGATTTCCATCATTGTACATTGTCAGTTTAGATAATACTGTCAAATCATCTGTTGTTACAGTAAGGCATTTCCCATTGTGTGAATTTTCCTCCCTCTGTTTTGTAGCCAAATCATATGTGTATATGTGCATCCACAGCCAAATGACACACTCAGTCACCTTTCTGCCTACTTTTATTAGATCTCTCTACCTTTTTTCTTCCTCTTCCACCTACGCAGTTCACTGTGTGAAGCTTTTTCTAGCATGGGCTATACATCCTACGAGGCTTTGACAGTACGTTCGTGGTTTCGCTGCGTTTTGCAAATGTTCCTCGATCAACCAAGTGGCGCCTTGGCCAAGACAGATGCTGAGAGAACAGTTGGTAAGTGCTCACATTTCCCTCATGTTTGCAGTAATGGGGCTATATTGCAAAGCTGGCAAACATTTTCAGCTAATTACAAAATGTATTTTTGTTTGTATTCCTTTACTTTTACCTAATTACAAAATGTGTTTCTTTTCACTGCTTGTGCTACTTATTGATAGTTTGCCTGCTCTGCATATGACAAATTTATCACAAACAAAGATAAAAGAGCTTGTTTCCTTGGAAGCAAAGAATAAAAACTTGCTCCCAAGGAGACAAGATATTTTTCCCCCGTGGAGAAACTGCTCTAAAAAAAGTGAAAATCTGAAGTAAATAGTCAGAAATCATGCTGTGAATGGCCTAAATGGAAAAAAAAAGGGGGGGAGGGGTGGGGGAATCTAGTTGCAATTAATTTTCCCCTTTTATGCACTGGATATTTTGCTTTCTTAGAGCAATATTTCATCCCTTCTTCTAAAACCACTGCAATTCTCATCTGTAGAACATGTCTTCCAGTCACTGTTTCTCATACACATTCTGCAAATTTTGAAAAAAAAGAGAAACCCATCAATTTGGTTATCCATACTTAAAACTCTTTATTCTCTTACAAATTGTATCAGAAAAAGAACTGGTTTGGACTTGTGTTATTTGTCTGGAGAGATGCAGTTGGTTGCCAAATACTTGTGTTTTAGATGTTTTAAAATAATCTTCCCCTTGATCATTTTGGAACTAAATTAAATCTAAAAGCATAACTGTATACTCTATTTACTGATGTGCTCTCTTGTTATAATCAGGAAAAGCCTACATGGAGCAGCTGACTGAAATGACAAGACTGATTTTTAAACTCTCAGAAGTAGAAAACATTCTTTTAAAGGCTAATGTTGGACAGTCAGTTTTCAAGCAAGACCCAAAAAATGCTCTTGTCCAGTTCATTAAGGTACTGTACATCTACCCTGTGTTAGTTTCCTAGGACAATTTTAGTGAAAAGAGACTATGTGTCAGATTTAGAGTGCTGGAAAAGAAATTACAAAAGTCTTATGAGAGACTTAGTAAGATGATTTATTTCAATGTTTTTGTTTTCTCAGGCTATTGGTAGAACCTACAGTGGTCTTCAGACTCTCCCTGAGAAATCTGCCATGGTAGCAAAGACTCTGGAGTATTTGGGTGACGTGTTAAAGTATGTAAAACCCTATCTGAAAGCAAAAGGACCTCCAGAAGGTCTGCAGCTTACATATTGGATCATAGGTAATTATTTTACACCTCTTTTCTTTTAGGAAGTAGTTTTAAAGAAGTAGCAAAATAAACTTATAGTACTTTTTCCCCTTTAAACTATCCATATATATTTTTTCTGTATACTATTTAATGTTTGAGAAAAGAAAGTCACCAAGATGCTACAGTTAGATTTTTTTTTCCAGATTTTCTCTAGATCTTGATGTCTAACCTCCTTGTGGTTTTTGTTTGTGTTTTTTATTACCCCTGCAAGTCAGTATTTTCAAAAGAAAGTTATTTTTGCATCTTTCATTACTGAAAACCACCTGTTTTACCTAAACAAACTCAGAAACACTGACAAGAGTTGGTTTCTGGCTATTTAGCTGCAGTGAGAATTGTCATAAGTCATATCAGTTCCTGAAGCTACAGCAATTTATACCCACAGTGGATCTGCTCTTCCCATCTCTTCCCAGAGAGGGTCATGAGATCTTTTTGTATGATGTCTCTTATTGTTTCCTTCCTCTGCCCACTCATTTTAAACAGAAGTGATGAGCTCTGAGTTCTTTCTGTAAAAGTAGGTGTACACCCTCCTGAAAGAATTCCAAGTTTTGAACCGTGTGGATTGAGATAACATGCAGCTTTGGTGTTAGGTGTCCACACTATGGGACATAGCCTGACTCACCAAAGAAAACACTGTAGTAGTCACTTAATTGAATGAGTTTTTTCAATAATATATAGTTAAGGTAGAAGTGGAAGTGCAGCCAAAGAGTCATAGAATTCAGCAAACTGTGGGCAGATTTTGTTAGGGCCAATGTGGAGGGGTGAGGCAGAGTTCAAAATTATGGTTTTAGGGAGTTTAGGAAAAGGTTTTTCACCCAGAGGGTGGATGGACACTGGAACAGGCTCCCCAGGGGAGTGGTCACAGCACCAGCCTGACAGAGTTCAAGAAGAGTTTGGACAATGCTCTCAGGCACAGGGTGTGACTTTTGGTGGGTGTCCTGTGCAGGGCTGGGAGTTGGACTTGGTGATCCTTGTGGGTCCCTTTCAACTGAAGATTATCGGTGATAAGCAGTATTATGACAGGCTACATGGTATATAGTGGAGTATGTTAGTGGCCAAATTGGCTTAGGTATGTACTTCACTTCTTTTTAGGAACTGCTTCTCTGACATGCACTCTGTACTTTACTAAAATGCAATTCTAGCATTTATTCATTAAGTGTGGAACCACTGATAGGGTGGAAAGAGAAGAGTGCTTTAATTATCAATGAATGTGCCAGTCTGACCCACTTACCTTTAAAAACAGTAAACCTTAGGTATCTGAAAACAGAGATAATGATTTGCATGCACACACAGTTTGCATCATTATTCTAAGGAGCACGGGGAAAGCATGACCAAGATACAGACGGTGCATCAAATGTACTGGAATTAGAGTTTTGTAAAATATTTAATTTTTATGTTGTGAGATCAGCATACTTTGATACACAAGATGTATATCAAATTAAACATTTTTAGATACTCAGATATGGGTTGGAGCCTTGGAAAGTAATTTTAGATTAGTATTTTCCTTTTTAGATTGGTATTGCCCTTTTTGTTCTTTGCAGTAGGAAACAATCTTCAATCATGCTGTTGTGTGCAAGAAAATGTCCTTTCTTTTTATTTAAGAAAACATAAAGGAAGTTTGAAAAAAATATTCAAGTGTATTTCAATCACTGCTTCACATTCTGTGGGCTTGTTAAATTATACGGACAAAGCACAAAACTTAACCAATCTAAACACCACCTGTCTGTAGTCAGATTGTGCCTTGTACTGTCCCATACATCACAGCAGTGATAATTGAAGGAGTACTTTTAGCTGGAATGACCATGTTTCTTTCAAAGCAGGAAGCTTAGACAACATTATTAGAAGTATTGTTAGGTGATTGTTCTCTTTCTCTATGATTGATCATTGTGTTTTCTTTCACTCCACAAGATTAATGTTGTTTTGCATTGTTTTTAGAGATGATAACAAATGACTTTTATAGATTAATAATATCTTGTAACAGCCTACTTTTGATTTTCCATTATTTTCAAAATCTTCAACATGTTTCCTTGGGATATTCCTGTATTTTCAACCTAGCAAACTTTTTCTTGCCTCTAATAAAATGTAAAGTTGAAAATGTCTACATTAGAATCTTGTTTTATTTAATGTGTGTTTTGAGTATTAACACTTCTGAGTATGGAGTTTTTCATGAAAATTACACCTCACCTACAGTAAGGATGTTTCTCAAAGTTGGGGTATTTACACATCAACACCTTTTTTTTTTTTTCCCAAGTCAAAAGAACAATCTCAAAACTGGCTCAAAGCTGAGCAAGTGATACATTATTGTGCTGAAAACAAGAAAGATGTTCTCTGAGGCCCTCAGTTCATGAACTGAGACCCCACAAAGACCTGGCAAGACTGTGCTGGTTTGATGGAGTTAGCTTCTTAATCTGCAGAAATTAAATGCAATTTGAAGGATATTTAATGTTCTGCTAACATTAAATGGCTGTGTGAATAGTTGCTGATGTGGTGTTGCCACAGTGGCGTTAGACAAAGGTGAAGGAAAGGCAAAGGCAGCATTTCTCTGCAAAAGGGATGAATGCAGACAGCAAGGTAAATGTGAAAGTGCATGTGTGCTGATTGCAGTAGGGTAATGGATCAAGTTTTCTGCAGGGATCTAAGAGACTCATCCTTTCTTTAGTATTGCTGTACTTTTCCTAAAGCATCTTCACTTGCCTAAAGCCTTCTAACTGTAATGTGTTGAATCAATTTAGTATTTTTTTTTGATTAACTGTAAATGGACTTCTGAGTTGTTTTGACTGGGATTTTTTAATGGGATGCCATGGAATGAGTACATTGGAGTGAGACAATTCAGTTGCTCTTGCTACTCTCAGATTAACTAATTTAACATAATTGCTTCTTTAGGCTTTTGTAATTTTTTTCCTAACTGTAAATTGGTTTGGGATATTTTGCGTTTTTTCAACAGGATGTCTGGTAAAGTTCTGTGCACCAATACTGGCTACTTCCAAGGCACAGCAGCTTTTGTTTTGCATTGTGGATTGCTTACTGCTGCCACACTCTGTGCTCCAGCAGGACAAGGAGCTGCCTGTGGCTTTGCTGTCTGCCATTCAGGAAAGCCTGCCTCTTTATCTCCAGGTAAATATTTCAGCTGTATTATCAGCACACAAATAAATCTTCAGGAAAAGATTAATATTGCAGAGGATGTTTTCTTTTTCCCTAGTCTGAACAAGCATTGACTGAATTTACCGAAACAGTAAGAGAAGTTTTTTTCTGCTTATAGAAGTGGAAGGAAAATTGCCACCCCTTTGGCTTTCCTCATTGCAGGCAGCTATGCTGTGGTACACTCCAGAGCTTCTCGTCTCATCACTGTATATGGAAAACCTTTAGCCAACCTGCTGATTACACTGGTCTCCAGTGTGGCAGATTTCTCAAACAGTGCATTAAGTAATCATAATATGTAGTGAGAAAACTGTTAAGATGACAGAGCAAACATGTATTTTAAATCGTCCTTGATTTAAAACTGTAAACTAACAGTATATAGTTATAGATACCCTTTTTTTGTTGCCCTTGGGAACAAAAGAAAATCCTTGGTGTATTATGCCACTGGTTTGTCTTAATACTTGGAGAATGTGTTTTGCTAAATCAGGTTCCTGCTGCTTATGATTACATGACTAAGGCCTTCTTCCCCATTATTCCTCCTACTCTTCCCTCAGTTACCCTGTCACTCTTGAAACTCTGTAAGGCTTGTTGATGCTGTGGAAAGAGACTAATTTCTGCTGGTGAGAAAGAGAAAAGACTGTATTTTGAAAATAAATAAGTTGACATGTTTTCCTTGTAAATCTTTGTGTCTTTTTTGCTTACCATTTTCCCTTCTCTCTTAGCCTTCATTTTGATTGCAGTTTTAACTCACTACTTTGCAGAATTGTATTGTGAAACAATACAGTGGTGACATTGTAAACATCACTTGAATTTATTATTTTTAAATGCAGTTCATTGTGAGTGAAGGCATGTCATATGGAAGTGAATATGGTTATATAATGCTCTGTACAGTGTGTTTTGCATTATTGCTCTGTAGGTATTTTCAGAAGCTGTGTACATGTAGGGCCATCTGGACAATGGTATTACCACGGAGTGTGTCTGTTTGCTAATTTGGTATTTCAGTTGTACAGCCAGTTTCTCTGGAGCCTGCACAGACAGATGCAGTCTTCAGATGAAACCAGTTGAGTAGGTTTTGAAGTCTTGAGTGTTGTGTACCCTTGTTTCCTGCTTTATTTGCCAGATTCTGACTTCCAGACCTCCCTTTTGTACTCTTCATCAGTCTGCTGCATTGTCCATGTGCTTTCCGACTATGCTAGATGATCTTGTTTGACCAAATATTTTATTTTAGACAAACACTGCTTCTAGAAAACAAGTAATTCTTTAATTTGATAAACACTTTTGTGGAGAAAAGAAGAGAATTTGTGAGTTATTTTTCCCCTTTCAATATGAGACCTTTGTATTTTATTAATAGTTTGTATTTACAAGGTTCTAATATTTTTAAGTGTTTCAAACGGTTTCATTTATTCAAAAATACTTCCGTCTCTTTTATATGTAAAAGTGCAAAAATTCCGATTTAGAATCAACTCAAAACAAAAATATTTCAAGATCAGTTTAAAAACAACAACAAAAAAATCTTGTTCTGAGATCATTTGAGATTGAATGGATCTGAGGCACTCTCTGGCATCTCAGGTTATTGTTTCACAGTTGGCTTAAGGCAGTATTCATTCCCTTTCACCACCATATGCATTCCCATTTAATTTGCTTTAATGATTCCGTGAATAGCAATTTGTGATTGAATCAAATAGTAACTAGCCTCACAAGACAAACAAAACCCAAAACCCCAAATGGGCATATCAGAAAAGTGATAAAACAGTATATGTGGGAGGTAAGATGGAGAAACAGAATTCTTTGGGAAAAACCTTACCTTGACTAACCTAAACTGCAGGTGAAATGTGTGATGAGGCCCCTCAGGGTATCTACCCTGTGCCTGGTGCTCATTAGTGGCGGTAGAGCACTGGTATTTTAGTGCAGGAGCCTTAATTCACCCTAATGTTAGACAAACATTGTTCTGCAGATCTATCCCTGTTAGTACTCCAGCTTACAACTTAATCTTTTGGTCGTTATACAAAAATAAAGAAACAGGAATTTGGAGACCATGCAAAGCATCTTCTTAATCATGTGAGTTCTTTATTCATAGTCCAAGTATAAAAGCCCTTGAGTGGAATTTTTATTCAGCAGCCTTTCCTTTTTTTAATTTATTTTTTCTTTCTTTAGTCTTTTGAAAAATTCCAGGCTCCATCTTTTTTTTCTTCTTCAGTTCCTACAGTGTGGGCTTCTCCTGCTTTGCTCAAAAAAACTACTTCAGATCTCAGAAAGCATTTTAGTTTTGCTAGCAATGACCTGAATAAACTTCCCTCTTTCCAGAGTTTTTAACAGCTACTGTTAATGTGGTTACTTGATCCTTTTTGTGGGTTTTAAAGGGGTTTGAAGTCAGTCCTAGTAGCAGTTTATTTTACATGTCCACTGATGCAGCAATTTTATGAAATCCTATAGAATTCCTGAATATTTTCATCTTTTAGGACAACAGATTAAGCTCCTTCTCTCCACACAATGTAGTTTATTACTGCACAATTCATCAGAACCAATGCCTGTATCTCACCATTCTTCACCACCCCAAACCTACAAATTTATTTGTTTAATTTTATACAAGCACACATAATTGCCAAAGGCACTAATTAAGACTGGATGTGGCATTTCTCTCTTCTCAGTTCAGACTGACTGTGTTTACTTGTTTTGTTTGTGCTTATATAGAACTTTGGGCTACACCCCTGCCTTTTGACAGTTTTTGGGCAGCTGGTCTGGTCTCTACTGTACAGGGAGCTTACCAACAAATTTTTTTCAAACTCAGTCACTGATTCTGCCTTTTCAAAATAGCTTAGCTCTAGCAACTTTTAAAGTAATTTTTTGAGTTTTTTCATCTTGCCTAAAGCGTTACTGTCTGGGTACTATTTGTTTCAGTGCATATTGGTTTTGATAATACTTGATGACCTAAGAAAGATTTTTATTGAGATATAATATAAAAATTGCCCTCAGAAGTGTTTGAATGACTGACTTTGGAAAGTAAAGCATGAAGAATGTGAATGAACAGCCATTTTACAATTGTATGGGACTGTTCCTAATTATGAGATAGTGAGGTATGTAAAATTCAACTGTAGGTATTTCACTACTGCTAAAAGAAGTTGAGTTGATTTATGTAAATTGCTAAAATCTACCATAGGAAGTTTCAGACCAATATTGCTTTTGATGGATTTCTTGGAGAATGATTTGGAGGAATGTTAGTACACATTTACCAGTAATATGGGAAAGAGCTAAAGCAGTGTAAGAAACTTGTTTTGGAGAAGAAATATTAGTTTAAATATATCTTGCAGAATACAGTGTGGGTGCATGAAATAAGCACTGTACACATCATGATAGGGAAGGTAAGATACCCTGCTTGATTTATCAGTGTTAATCTTGTCCGATTAGAAAAGATTTGTTGGTTTCTATCTAAATACTGAGAATGGCAGAAGAGCTTCATTGTGAGTAGTGCTTGGCACACGCACTTCCCAGTGATTTTAATAGCTCTGTGCAAGCTCAGCATTTGTCAGACATCAGACCTTAAAAGCCCTCCCATGAGCCACATCTGTGGTCTGATATTTGAGCAAGGTTATTAATACATTTTGTGAATTACAATATGTATTTATGTATTTAATAGGAATTGTACAACATTAATTGGTGGACAGCAGATTTATTCCAACAGCAGGACTTACAGTATAAGTCATCATTAGGTAGCTTGGCATTTCTGCAGTGAACAGTTCCAGTAATCCACACTAATCGGTTCTTTGCTCTCCACAGGTGATTTACAGATATACAGATAAATCAGAAGAGGTAGCTCTGGCCACAAAAGGTTCCTGCAGTGAACACACACAGGAATCAGTTTCCTTTCTGCCAAAATGAAGAGCGGATGATGTCATGCTTCTCTGCTCCCCTTAAAATGTTCTTTTTTTCCAATCTTGACTTCAGAAGATGGCTTAAGAACATAGTTAAGGAAAATAAAGCAACTCTAACAACCCTTTAAAGTCCATCTGCTTTGTAGAGATTGTCCTGGGGGTCTGATGTGATTGATTTCAAATCTCAGGTCCAGAATTGCAGTCCAGTTGCACGTGTGTTTCTTTTTTCTCTCATTTGAACGGTAGCTTCCATCATCTCTCTTAATTACTGGTGGGATTTAAAAGAAGAAATTTCTGTGTGATTACCTTGCAATCTCATCCTTGGCCAGCACTGCCTAGGATGTTTTGCCATTGTAGCTGGAGATTTGCAGCTACTGTGCAGTGTTGGTGATTTATGCCTTGTGCCACTTGGTGTTGTCAGACCTTGTGCAAGTCTGTTGTTCTCTGCAGTTTGTAAGGAGAAGGAGGAGTCCAAAATAAAGAATACAGTGTTGACCTGAAGTTAGTAGGCCTTTTTGTCCAAGAGAAAAATCCAAGTTCTTTTCTAAAATTTTGGGATGCAGTTTCCAAATCAATTCATTTCAACCCAAAAAATGAAAATGCTTTTGTTTTCAGGATCAAGATAGGTTTGTTGGTTCACTTTCAAATGAAATTATTAGACCTGCAAAAATTAGTCAGCATTCCTTCCTATATCTAAATTCTGATATTCTTTTTATTGCAGCTATTTAATAACTCCAGGATCATTCTTAAAAACAGTAACTCTTACTAGTTAATAACATCTTCTTTTCTTGATACTATGTATCATTTGTTGATCCTCAGTTTGGAGAACTGTCTCATTTTAGCAACTGTAATTGTTAGTTCTTCAGAGGTGCTGCATTCTTCATGTATTCCCGTAGCTATCCTCTGTAAGGTTTTGATGTTCTTTGTGTCCCTTTTATCAGAAAAATTAATACACTTCGTCATAGATGTTCAGGTTTTTTAGTGTTAAAACAGTCTAGAGTCTTAAGAGTGCCAGTTCCGATATTTAGATTATGGAGTACATTCTGTCTCTTTGTATGACCTTGACTACAGAAAGCATAGGCAACTCTTCTTTATGCCTGCTGCAATATCTTACTGAAAACATCAATCACTTAAGTTTACACACTAAATAGTCTGTCATCCCTAACAGTCTCTCTGAGTCTGCTACTTGCCAAGAAGTAGCAGACTACTTTTTTAAAGAATTCTGATACAGCAGCAGCTGCTTTTTCTGACAATAATTTACTCTATGTACACAAAAGGAGGAGAAAATCTGAAGTTTTACTCAAAGCCTTAGTTCAGAAAGTGTGCTTTTCATCACTGAGACTTGCCAGAATTATCAAGGAACCCTGGAAGTATGTGAGGTGAAACCCTTAACCCAAATCTGCATTCAAGAGAGCCAACAACAGCAAGTCTTCAAGCACCTCATTTCTTGAAATCTCATGTTTCCTGTGGAACCAAAAGTGGGAACTCCCCATTTCAAGACCCTCAGCTATGCCTCAGCCTGCTTTTTTTTTTCCCTGAATATTCTGTCACGTTCACACAGACAGGTATGGATGAAAATTTTTGGGAGGAACTTCTATACAAAAAGCAACAGAAATACACTTTTTCCATAGCTGGGGAACAAAAGCTGCTTGACTTGATCTGTTCATTCTTATATTAGGGGCATTAGTTTACCTCAGCAACCATAAATATTCAGACAGATACTCCTACCAAAACTGGAGGCTGTATTGCAATGCTAATGGAAGTTTGAAGTACTGTTGAAATTGCTGTCTAGGGAACTCTGTGCTTGACCTTGTTTTACACCATTATTCTTGTTGGACAAAACTATTGTGAAAACTGAACTCTCAAGAGGCTTCTGGTTGTGCTACTGACTTTGACCCTTGAGATAGGAGATAACGGGATCTTTTTATTTTTTTCTTAGTGATTTGTTCTTCTTCCTCTCAGTAATCAGAGGAGGGGGAAGGAAACAAATCTTAACTTTCTCTTATGGAAACCCATTCCAGTAAAAATGCTGCCCTTTTTTTCAGGGATGGACCATATATATGTTCTATAACTACAGGTAGAGTTCAGATAAGCACTTTCTGGGCAAGTACTTTCATTATGGATTTTTCTCCGGATCAATACAGCTTATATTGGATAAATCACAGCAGTTTTAGCCTTATCTTAAACAGAGTTAAACACCTCCTCTAAATCCCTTACAAGTGGTGCCTAATTTACCCTAATTTCTTCATACTATGAGCAAATCTTTTCTTGTTGGAGCTCTATTCTAAGTACTCGTTTTTCTATTATATCATTTATACAAAAAATTCACATGATCCTTTACAAGCAAATGAGGTATTTATTCTTTCTGTCCCTTCTTAAATCTTACCTGACTAACATACTTTGTTAGACCATGCACAGGATTGAAAACAAATGAGAAGCTTTTGGGTGCAGCAGCTTTCTCAGGTCTGAAATGCCGTGGTTTTATTTTGAATTTGAAGGAGAGCTTGCATGTCCCAAAGCTTATCTTCCAATATATTAGTCTAGTGAAAGATTTTTCTCTCCTTTGCAAGTCTTCCCTGCCTCTGTCTGCATTTGCAGATCATCATATCTGCAAGGTAAGGTAAGTATCAGTGGAGTATAAGCAAATCAGTGAGGCTTAATTGTCAGGTGTAGTTACTCTGTGTGCAGCAGTTTACTCAGGCTGTAGTGAGTGTTTAGCCTGCAGTTGTTAAAGATTTATTCAACTGTATTGGTAAAAAATTTATTCAATTCCTCACTTTGTAAAATTTTCTTCTACAGGGCCTGTCCTTCATATGTTGTCAGTCCCAAACACAGGGTGCCTATTTAAATCAACTCCTAGGGAGCATTATTCGACATTATTTTGGACGATTTCTCCCTTCCTCCCCGACTGCAGCTGGTGCTGGGCAGCATCCTCTGCTCACTGCTCTGGGCAGCTCCATCACAGCCCCCCAGCTGCTGCGGCTCCGCAAGACCACTTTGCATGTCATAAGGTAAGGACCAGTGCAGTATGAAACACTTAGGTTTCAGATCCAGATTTCACAAATAGCTCATGAGCTTAGGCCTTGGCTTTCCTCTCAGCTGATGGTGCAGCTCTTGGAAGAGCCTGGGAGTTGCTGGGCAGGGAGCAAAGGAAGGAGAGTGTTTATATATCAGGGGAGTAAAATTGGAAAGATTTGTGAGAGAGTAATTAAGGATAAAGGTCCTAGGCTACAACAAAAAATATTGCAGGAGGCCTCATGAAAAGCAAGTAATTTTCTAGAAAAATTATGCTCCAATAAACATCATGTGTGTCTCAGGCTGTGTTTAGGGGCACAGAGTTGTAGTGTTACAGCTGCCACAGTTATCTGTGCATGTGGGGCCTTGTTGCTCTCTAAGTATCAGGTCATACACAGGTGTGCCAGCTGCCCAGGGGACATGGAAAACTGCAGGGTGGGAAGAGGAAGACAGAGAGGCAGGGAGACAGCATTTGTTCACTGCCCTGTCACCACTCACACAATGTTAACAGCAGCTACAAATCTGTGTTCCTGCTGCTGAGAGGCTGGCACTTGATTTTATGTACTGCAGAATAGTGAACAATCTGTACTTTTTGTCCATGTGGGGAAAGGATTTAAACCCCCTCAAATACAGGCTTGTATCCACAGTAATTGGATCTTTATTTGTTAAAGAGTGGGTATACATGTTGATCAGGAAAAGAACGTCAGTGCTGATCTTGGGTAAATATGATTGGCAATCCTGTAAGCAAAGCCTGTATTATCACATATTAAGGGAGTGAATTAAGATGTCACAATCTTAGTTCTGACTATGTTTTTGGATACCCAAACTTTGTCATCTTATAAAGTTATTTTTGAATGTGTGCATGCACATGTGAACATGGGGATTGAGAGTGGAAAGTTCTGAAGGTGTAATGGCACTTGGTGATTTTTTAGATGTGAACCATTCCTTAGTGATCTGGGAAGAATGTGTTAGAACTGAGCAGCACTCTGGTTTGCAAACTGCTGGGTGGCCATGAGGCAGTCATGGGGTCTGTACACGAATAGGTGGAGTTTCCTTGCTGCTTTGCTGTATGAAAGCAGTGAATATGCTGCTGCTGCAGAGAGGAAAGGGAACCACACCATCAGGATTGTATTATCTGGGTCAGAGAGCTGTTGTAATGGAAGAACACCCACAAAAAAATTGTGGGAAATTTTCAGAGTAATTAATGAGACAGAAGATTTTGGAGTTGCTAATATTAAAGTAAATAAGACCACATGATAGAAGAACTGTAGGTGTCACAGCTTTCATTTGCCAAGTCACAGCAGTGCAATGAAGTACGCTGAGTTCTAAAAATGTCATTTCATTTGAAAGTTGTAAGCACCTTTACTGAGTTTTTAATAAGGATGCTGGTTTTTAATTGATGCATTGCTCAGTCAACATATGTGCCTTGTTTCAGTAGATAACAGTACCTAATATTAAATATCTTAAAAGGCTTTTTTGAAGGTTCTGGGAGTCCTCTTGCTGACTGATGAATAAATTCTGTGTTCTCCTTCACCTGTGAAACTTATTGTCTTCAGATTCCATTAATTTGTGGTGCCAAACCAACAGTAGTTCATGTTCTTGTATTCTTTTGTGGAAAATGAATAAATCAAGGTGTTAATATTGGAACACTCCATGTGTGTGATGTTAAAATTTGCTCTTGTTGCAGATTGACAGGTCACCTTTTATCCTTGTGCCAGATTTTATATTGGAGATGTTTGTGTTAATTCTGACAGAACAAAATCAGTCATTGGCTGTCCTGTTACAGCATACTGTTGACAAAAATCAAATAACAGTATCAGTGTAACAGCAGAGCTGTTACCACAAGTATGATTGTGAGTTTGCAAAAGCACATAAAGCTAAATAATGTAATTAAATAACAGCTATATTATGCATGTTGGTTTAGGATTTTAGAATCTTGATTCCTTCATGTATTCAATTATATTGTGAAGCTACCTTTGTATTTAGCTTTTAATAGTCACACTTGGGTTTTTAACTGTAATTATGATGGCTCTTATTTCTCACTCCTCTCTGAAGAGAAGAGTCAGAAGATATCACTGTCCTCTGACAAATTGAGAGTCATTGCTATGACTAAGACAAATAGAAGCCATTATTTGAGCTTAGATAAAGATAGAAATCTATGTAATAGGCCTCCTGCTGAAATATCATAGTTATTTTAAGGTATATGGTGCTTGCATTGCATGGGGAAAAAAATCCCAAATCATAGACCTTGTTCTGGCTTGCTTTGTCTTCCCAGGGAAAACTACCTGCAGTTCAAAGGCCATGCTCCACCTCCTCGCTTGGCTTCTGTTCTTGCTTTCATTCTTGAAGTACTTCAGAGAACCCAGAGCACTGAGCTGTGTGACATCGACTTGGTACTCCCAGCCGTGTTGAAATGCTTGGTACTGGTTAATGAGCTGCAAGGTGAGCTGTTTGTTTGCTTTAAGTACATCCCTCCACACCTGCAAGATTTCTGCACTGCTGAGCATCTTTCATCCCAATATTTAAGACTCTCAGATGAGGTGAATAAAACAATCTGGCCAGCTAAACTAGGTGAGGCTTTTTTTTTCACTAACTGGTCTGAGACTTCTGTCTCTCAGACAGAGAAGTCCTGCCTCATTTAACTCTCTAATGAACTAATCAACTTCTCAGGAATCTGAAGGCATTTCCTTTTTCCCCATCCTTCCCATATAATCTCTGCCATTAGCAATTATGGAACTTTTCTTCCACCTAGTTTTGAAACCAAATAAGACTAGTGTATGTTCTCCCCATAGAGGCATTATAAATGGATTAAAAGTAGCATGTTGCTCTCTGAAGGTATCTTTGAGTCTTCTTTCTTCTCTTAGCATGGTTTGTTTTGTAGCAAGAACATCTTTATTTTTAGCTACTTAAAGAATGAAGTACTCTTTTCACCCCACCATTGAATAATGAATGTACCTGAGCTCAAAATTTCCAGTTCTTGCTGCTAGAGAGGCACTAAGCAAAATTTGGATTCACCTCTGACTTCTCTTGGGAATTTTCTCTAATAAAGTACTGTTTGATTCTGGTCTATAATAGTTCCAAGGACAAGATATGCTTAGCAAATTGGCTCAGTCATCACCAATTTTCTTCCCCCTTTTGCCATCACAGGCATATCTGCTAAAAGCTGAGTACTCACCTTGCAATGTGCTGGGGAATGAGCTGGAAGTCCTGTGCTGCTGTAGCCACCAGCTCCCTGCCTGCCTGGGCAGGGATCTGCCACACCCTTCTAGAAAAGTCCTTGCAGCCCAGTTCCACCTTTATAAAGGAAGAGTTGTATCTTGCAACTTGAGTATTTATTTGGAAACCATTATTGAGAAAATAATGAGGGAGGTTGTTGGGTTTTTTAGAGTTTTTTAGAGTTTTTTTTTTCCCTTAAAAAAGAGTTAGGGCTCCTTTCAGAACAATCTCCACCACTGAAAATACTGAGTAGATCCACATAGCTTTGAGCAGGATATAATGCTGTGACTACCTTTCTTTTGAATCAAATAGGAATGCTTGAAGAATATAAACAGAACTTACATTTAAATAAAACCTCTCTTTTCTCTAAATGTATATCTCTTGGCTTTAACTTAAAAAGATCATAGTGAATGTGTTTAAAAATCTGTTTAAAGGATAATGGTGGTGAAAATAAGACTTTTGCATAGACCCGTGACTCATTCTGTTCTTTATAGCCAATCTAAGTGTTCTCACAATCATTTCACTTGCATCAAAGAATGATAAAACCTTTTTTTTTCTCATTTAAAAATCTTTGTCTTCATGAAAGACATTCTCCAGATGGTCAGTTCAAGAGCTCTGTGTGAATCTTGTGATTTTTCTTTTGCAGTTAAAAAAATATCTACAGACATTGTACAGTACATGGTAGAAGGCTGCCAAGCAGGGTCAGGAGGAGAACATGCCACCCAGCTGACTTCTGTATTTAGGTAACCAGAAAATATGCCAACTGGCAGCAAAGCTGCTGCAAGCCAATTGACAGCAAACATGTTTCCTTAAAATAACTAATTATCCTAACATGCTGCATTGCTGCTTGTTTATGGTATTTTAGTAATGGTGCTTTTGGCACTGGTTTTGAATGCAGCTTTGCCAAAAAGCCAGAGCAAAAAAATAGAAGTGAGAGACATACCTGTTTCCTCAGGGATGAGGTACTGTTTTGAGAGGCATGTAGTAGGGAGATGTGTTGCTCCTGCTATGGGAAAAACTCCTTGGGAATGCTGATGGTGCTGTGAGAGATGTGTGTGCCTAATTTGAAGTGCAGCTAATCTTCATATAACAAGCTTAGCTTTTTATATTTGATTCTGTGACAATAATAGATTATTATAATGTAAATTATCCTTATTTCATAGCTCTGCAAAATGAATCTTGTATCTCACATGGATACAGTAGAAGAGCTGCATGACTTGGCACTCAGACATTCTGCAGCCCTTAAGCACTGCTGCTCTGTTGGGCTAGGTCTAGGTGAAAGCCTCAAGAGAGACTCACTGAAAAAAGAATGGGTATTTGTGGGAATGCCAGTCTGTATGTTATACATCACTTTCATGGGATGTGTCATCCCTAAGGTGCTAATTTTGATTTGAATGTAATCTGTGAGCTTTCAAGGCCTCAGATTGCCAGGACAGCAAATGGATGTGCTTCCATCCAATGGTCAGCCTTGTTTAAAATCCAGGGGAGCTTCATAAGAAATGCCAACATTGTTTCTGCAAATTTGAATCTAAAACTCTTGTTTTGTTAGTCTTTTTATTACCATTATTATTTATTAAATAGGAAATATATGGTTTAGTTTTGCATTCACACATATTATGAAGTAAAGTGCTCTGAACAAGGCAGTCCTGGTAAAACAGCAGCAAAATCTGCCAAATTACTTGAAAATAAATATGTGGAATTTTTAGCATTAGGCTTCAAAACCGTGGCTTTGTTTAGAGAATGTATTCCAGGTAGAGTATTCCAGTGTAACAATATGAAAACTGCTATGCAGCCAGATTGCTTGTTCTGATTAGACTCTTCAGTTTTTGTTGGCACGTTCTCTGCATCTAGTTTTGACCCTGCATTAAATGCCTCTGTATCCCCCTCAGGCAGTTTATCCAGGACTACACTGCTGTCTATGATCACCGGGTTTTCAGCATACTGGAAACAGTGGCAGTCTTGGATCAGACTTTGGTTACCGGCCTGATCCCCACAATCACGCAGTCTCTGAAGGATTCCGAGCGCAAACAAGGCCTTGGAAGAAATGCTGCACAGAGGTTTGATTTTCCTTTAATATTCTTTTTTGACAACGAATAGTAGAGGTTTATTCTGTTGAAAGAAAGCAGTGTTAAGACAGCAGGACAGACACTCAAAAATGAGTGACTTTTAAGTGTTTTCAGCCAGAAATCTTCCTTAACTCAAGCCTTTCATGGTTTTAAGCCATTTATATTTGCTAAATAGTTCCAGAGATGTTTTGATACCAGGGTCCACAGACCAGAGTAGAATTTATGTGAAGCCAGCTTGTCTCTACACTGTGTGTTGCAAAACAGAGTTAAGAATTCCTTACCTAAAGAATTTTCCTGTTAGTCCCCATTTTAGAGGACTTTCTGGGTCATATGTGGAAATTATAGTATAATCAGGTATGGTCTGAGATGCTTGGAAAATAAATACCACTTAATGTCGACAGCTCTCTCATAATCTAAACTTAGAAGAGTTGTGGGTGTCCAGGAAAGGCTGGCTCCGATAGGCACAGCAGGCCCACACTCCTTCCATTTGCCTCTCAAGAACTTAGGACACAAATACTTGACATGTGAATCCATCTGGCATTAGGAGAAAATGGCACAGGAGGGGAGCAGCTCTGCATGGAGGGTGGTGTCTCTGGGTGCAGATGCAGCACTGACCTTTCAGCATCTACACAAGTACTGTTACAAAATTCCAGGAGACTCTGCCTGGTGTGGCACCTGAGCCAAAAGGGCTCCTCCTGTTAGTGCTGCTCACTGGAAGGCTGCCCATGACTCTTCTGTGGTCTGGGCAAGGAACTGGCCCCAGGGTTTGCATTACTGCACATCCTGGGACTACTCAAAGGGATCCACTCATGCCTCACACTGGGGAAGTTTGGAGGTGTGTGTCATCAGGGCCTGGGCTATAAAAAGTCCAAAAGAAAAGTTGTGCAAGAATAACTTGTGAGACACTGAAGAGTAACCACAGGGTATTAATCTTCCATTTAATGAAAAATGTATTTAATTCATTTGTGATTGTATAATTCACTTGTTACTATTGCACTACTAACAACTGCATTTTCTTTTTAAGAGAATATGCCCAGGGTCAGCCCGATGTACCGTTATATGCAGGATTTCCACACAACCTGCTTTTCATCCTTTGATAATGTGTTTCACAGCTAAAATTTTTGTTTGTTTTTCTTTTGTTAAATACTGTTAATGTGGTAGCATTCATCCCATTATCTACAAAATACTGAAAGCATGCAGGTTGTTTGAGCTTCCTGAAATACGTGCTTGAAGATTACTGAAGAGCTATATTTTCTTTATCCTCATCACTTAAACCATATATATTATCTAATCTGTTGTCAATGTTTTCTGTTAGTAATTTGTGTTTAGAATGTGCTCCATTACCCAACAGCCTGAGGTGATCCATGAGCATTTTATTGTAAGAACACTAATTTTCTCTCTTCAAGAACACCTGATTTTCTCTCTTCAGTCCCAGACTCTAAATAACATGATATTAACATATTCAGTGCAATTACTGTAGACATTAAAGTGCAAATCCATATCTATAAAAGAAGTAAGGTTCAGAAGTTGCATTAAATGCTTACAGTGGTGATGTCCAGTGTTGTTATTGCAAGGAACTAATATGAAAACTGCAGTTGTGTTTGCTGAAGTTAATATTTCATGACAAAAATACATAATTAGAAAAGACCTAAATGTCAGAGGCAGTACTTTAACAATAATTACATTGTCTGGGCTGGAGAGTATTAGAATGAACTTAAGGTGAAAAGTCTCATCAACACATATGCACTCTTCTGGAAAATCCACTTGAGTGACAGTTCCCTTCTGAATTCCAGGTTTATTTTAAAACAGTCATTGTCCTTGGTTGAGGATGGTGGTCTAAATCTGGGTCACTGCTGGTCTGCACCCAAGTGTGAGGGGCTCACATCACTGTGCTGAGAGTTCCAGGGATTGCTTAGGCAGAAATAAGAGAGCAAACATCATCAAGTCTGAATGCTAATGTCATCTAGGCCTTGGAAACTCCACATTTTTAAATAAGGAAATTGTATTTCACAGCAGTTTACTGAACAAGTAGGCTTCTAAGCAGCCCCACTACACTTCTAGCTGTAAACAGTGCAGTCCTTATTCTTCCTCTGATCTGGCCGTGCTAAAGAGTCACAGCAAACAAAGCAGCTGAATAGTGGGGGGAAGTTACTATGTTTTAATATCCCAGTATCTAAACAATGTGTTTGGGAATTACACACTTTTACTCCTAGGATCTGTGAGATTGTTAAAGTAACATATTATATATTTTGTTTTCTTTCACCCCAACAGAGAAGCCTATAAGAGACTCTTATCTCACCTTGCAGAGGCTGGACAAAATGAGATACAAAAACTGGAAAATGAGACAGATCAGTAGTGTGCTGGTGATTAATCCTTTCCTCTTGGACGTTATGACATTGTTGGTACCTAAAACTACAGACTACTACACTAGACAAGTTCTTTATCTTTACAATGGAAATACAAGCATCAATTTTTGTGGTTTGTTTTTCCCCTAATTTATGTATTAATTAAAAAAAAATCTGTGGTATTTTATTATTGTCATGCATGTGAAGATTGGCTATCTTGATGAATAGCAACAGAAAGATCGAAAGCTAATTTATTACATATTCAAATATCTATATGAACAGAGCCTGTATTGCAACATAAAAATAGGATTTCAAAGAATTTCACAACTTTGTTCACATTGAATGAGACTCTCTTAATAGTGTACTTTTGAAAATCTTACTCAGCCTGTTGTTAAGAAAACCATAATTTTGTAATTTCTTATTTATTATTTTAGTAGAATGGGAAAAACATGTGCTCTCTAGTACTCCACTTGTTGAATGCAGTGCATTCATCAGGAGTTGTTCCAGTGTGATAAAGCTTGTGTTAAGAGAGCATTTTTTTAATATGTTTATGTTGCACAGAATGTATATAGCTGTCTTTAACCTCCACCTGTATTAAAACATTTAAACATTTCATATTCCATTGTAAAACCTCTCTGTTTTCTTTGTGGGTAATATAAGAAAAGGCAGGTTCAGATTTCCTGTTCCCTTCCTTTTCAATAGTTCTTAAAATTGACCTATAATTTCCAGGGGTCCCAGTGGTCTTTTAATTAGTCATGACATTATTAGATATCCACTTAGACTAGGTGTGAAAGGTGGGAGGGAAAAAGAAGACAGAGTTCTAATTAAAATACTCATCATTTGATGATAGGCTAGTAATTATTCCTGTTTGCTGAGAAAGTTGGATCTTTCAAATATTTACCTGTGTTACAGGTCTTTCCAGGGTGGATCTAGCTCTGCAACTTTTTCTACAGTTTTTTTTTTTCCTAAAGTGCTCCAGAAACTTTCATTAATGGCTTTGGTATCCACACTTTTCATTTCGCTCAATAATTTGAAGCTTTCTGAAAATTTCTGAAACTACCTGCTGGACTTTGGAGTGGGTTTGCCATTAATGGCAACATCGGTGTGCAGGCTCTTACTTTTAAAGTTATTCACATTTTAATTTTAAAATGTTAACGGGAAGGAAAAATTATTTGTGTCTAATAGCTCCACAAAAATCCCTGAAATCTTGTTGAGAGCAGCTTCCCTTTCGTTGCAGTAATCTTATCAAGTCGAACTAGATAATCTTCTTGCCTAAATCGGCTATCGGCACTTCAGATAATGCAGAAACTAAAAGCCTCTTTAGGCTACTTAATTGTGCAGAACATGGAGGTTCTTTTCATTATGAAAGTGACTTATTGAACTTGCATTGTAGCTCTCATAAACTTATATACCTGGGAGTTTTATTCATCCCAAGAGGATCTTGCTTCTGAAAAGCTTTTTAAAAAAAAATAAAAAACACCCCTCTCCAAGAGAAATTAATTGAGATGCCTTCAAAATTTGAGTCCTACCACACAGTAGATCCCAGAACAGATGTCTGACTGTAGTATTACTTCCTAAAAGTAAAAACTGTGATTTTAAAGGATAGAACAGATATTACAACGAAGCACTTAATGATGTGTTTAGTAGGTTATTAAAGACATACTTAATACTATCTGCAGTGGAAGTGTCTGAAAAAGCAACAGGACTTTATGTAAATGCATAGCAGCTCCTGGCGCATGAGAAACTAATTTAAACAGTTTGGACATTATCGTTCTTCTTTGTCACAAAGTTAATGTGAACAGAAATAAGGCATTTTGCATCACAGTCATCAACTACTGTCAAATGGGTGATCTGATTTGGTCTGTTTGTTTGGTATGGACATTTGCAGATGTGACTGATAGTTCTAATAATATTAACAAGAAGAAAACTTGAAGAGTGCTGGTTTATGCTGACCTACCAAGCACACACCAAAACAGTAGTCCAAAACCAGTTAGGAAGAAAAATACTGATTTTAACTAAAATATAGAAAAAAACCTAAAAGCTAAAAAAATATATATATTATGTCTTATTAGACGCTGTCTGTATAAAGGCTGCTTAAGGCAATAAACATTATTTAAATTAAACCCTTTTATCTTTTTTTGCATTGAACAATTTGGTTTAAAAGTCAAAGAGGGTAGACTAGATGTATGAAAGAATTTTTTTTTTACTGTAAGAGTGGTGAAACACTGGGACAGGTTGGTTAGAGAGGTGGTAGCCAGCCTCACTGAGTTGAAGACTGCTACTCATTGTAGGGTCATTGGACTGCGTGACCTTTAAAGGACCCTTCCAACCCTTCTCTGATTTACAGATGTTGTTGATGTATTTGCTTAGATATTCAAATACTACCTGTCAAGAACAATCCATCTTACTACTGGAATTTGGATAGGTGGACATTGCTGCACTTCTGCTTCTTTTCCCCAGCTCATTCAGGCTTCTGTGTCCTCTCCAAGGCTTCCAGCAACAGCATTGCTGCCACCCCTACCTGGATGCTGTTGTCATCCTCTTCTCAGCTGGTGCCTGCTGACACAGGCTGCAGCAGGAGGCAGAGCTCACCGTGGGCCTCTTGTCTCACAGAAACATTCAGTATTAGCAAAGGGCTGACAGGCAAAGCAGCATTGTGGGTGCATGACAGTGTTAGAGACTGTGTTGCTCCGAGGTACAAGCCACACTGCAGGTGACTGTGATTGTGCTAACAGGTCACCACTCCAGACAGCTTTGTGCTGACAGTTTTGGTCTGAAGCATCGTCACCATGAAGTGACAGCCTGATTTCAGCTTTTATAGGCTCTTTGGCCTGCATGTTTGTAGTACTAGGGCACATTTTACGTAGAGGATGGCAAGGCTGTCTCCCAGTATGTTGTTTAAAAATGACACTGCTTGCATGGACGGACATTTCCTGCATTTGTAAATTCTGCAACTGATGGTAAAAAGATCCTGAAAATAAAATTGTAGCTAGAGTACCTAACTCAGAGAAATTTCATCATTCAAGCCCATCTATACAATGAAAAGTTGGTGGTATTAAGCTATTTTGAGTGTTGTGATGATTTAACCCCAGCCAGCAGCCAAGCCCCACACAGCTGCTCCCCCCACCAGTGGGATTGGGGCGAGAATTGAAAGGGTAATGTCGGAGTCCAGGGCATCCCTTTGGATGACCTGGGACCTGAGAAAGGGAGTTTGAACCCTGGACAGGGGGGTGTGGAGCCGGTCCAGGGGGGTTGGAGATCTTGGCACAGAGCCCAGAAAGACACTGGCTTTGATTTTAGTCCATGGGAGAAGCTTCCAACACTGAGAGAGGAATTACAAACCTCANCAACCCTAATCTCAGGTGAGAAACCAAACTCGAGAGGTAAAAGGTAGGAAACTCCTTGGTTGAGACAAAGACAGTTTAATGGGGAAGGCAAAAGCCATAAATAGGAATGGTATACAAATAAAGCAAAGCAAGGAATGAATTCACTGCTTCCCCAAGGCAGGCAGGTGTTCAGCCATCTCCAGGACAGTGTAACATGGGAAGAGGAACGCCATCTGCCATCACTTCAAATGTCTCTTCCATCTTCTCCCTACTTTACGTACTGAGTATGATGTCACATGGTCTGGAATGTCCCTTTGGTCAGTTTGGGTCAACTGTTCCAGCTGTCTCCTCCCAAGCACTCCCAGCCCCCTCCCCAGCGTGGCAGTACAAGAAGCAGAAAAGGCCTTGGTTCTGTGTAAGCCCTGCTCAGCAATAACAAAAACATCTCTGTATTATCAACCCTGTGTTCAGCACAAATTCAAAACACAGCCCCATACCAGCCACTGTGAAGAACATTAACTCCGCCCCAACCAAAACTAGCAGACATCTTAATTAATTACTCATAACTATAGAATCACTGTCAGTGGAGTTTTAGGAAAACTTTTCATTTCAGTATGCTTTTTCTTGCCCTGAGCCTGGTGCCCAGTCTGTGACCAGAGTGTCCTTTTGTTTGGAAATGCTGATACTGGTGATGGGAGACCTGTCTGAAATAGAGCCATAATAAGCCTTGCCAGAATTTTCCACACTGATTTCCATGGCCAGAGGACTGTTCCAGGATGTAAGAGGACTATGTGTGTATATATACTAAGCACTCTTTCTTTTCTGCAATGTATAGAATTGAGATCTAAATAGACAGTGTTTAATCTTTATACTCCTCCTATTCCAGAATTCAGGATACCAATCACCTCTGACCCATTATCATCCTTGTGATATGAAACACATGTCCAGCACATGATGAACAATGGCAGGCAGAGGGAAGTCGGGCTTATCTTTCCTTTAGTAACCTTAACAAGATAACATGAAAAAAACACCTGTTCAGAATTCACATGTGACTTCCATTAGTCCCACAAAGCAGTCTCTCTGTTTCATAAGAATTTTACATTTGTTATTTTTATTGAAGAGCAGAAACATGCTAATTTAAATTACTCTTTGCTTTCATTTTCAAAGAAAAAAAAAAAAGTGTTTCAATAAAAAAGAGGTTCTGAAATAGAAAAATTAACACCTTTTATGCTGGAATAGAGCAGCAGACCTATGGAAAGAATAAGGTCCTGGCTTATCTGTTGTAATGGAAGAGAAGAGGAGCTGCCAATAGCATAAACTACTTGGTCATCCAAGCAACTTTGATAATTCTGCACTTAAATGCAACATAGTTCCCTCAGGAAACAAAAAAGAGGTTTTACTGCACTCTGGTTTTCCTTCTTTCAGAAGCTTTTTGAAAATTAGGTATGCAATGGGTATTTCCAGTTTAATCATATTTTAGAATTTTTTAACTATTACTTAAAACTCAAATTCAGTGTAATCAGCCCATCTGTTAGCAATGGTTATAAAATTATGTTGAAGATTAAAAATCTGATGCACTGTCAATATGTCCTAGCATAATTAAGCTTGTTTTATGATGAATGACTAGGACATGCCTTTTGTCTACTTGAGCAGCTTTAAAGTGGTAAACCTTTTGCAAGCTTAATGTACAAAGTGCACTGGTATGTACAGAAAAACAACAACAACAAAAAGTAAAAGCTCAGATCCTCTATTTGTAGATGTGGTATCTTTACAGGCCTTTGGAAATGCCAGCAGAGTAATTCCACATTACAACCAAATTCACTGCATTTGTCAGTCCATCAAACACTATCTTGGCTGTACCCTTCTCCTTGCAGAATGACATCAAAACAGGCATTAAAAATGCAAATTTGCTAAATTCATTATTTGTTTTAGAAAGGCCCAGCATGACCTGCATAGGCACTGGTGGAAAAATTAGCGCAGCATTTGCTTACATGAATTGAGGGTATTGCTAAAAATACTTACTCTGTTCTTCAGTACTTGAAGCATTGCAACATTAACATTTTAAGTATTTTAATTCTGGCATTACTGTGAAACTGCTATATATAATCATCTCTATTGGAAAACCATTCTTTATGTGGACACTTTATCCCTTTATAACGTGTGCTTGGGGAGGGGAAAAAACCCTCATTTTGCAAAAATAGAACTGCATAAGTCCTTTATACACAGTTTATGTGCTAAACTTCCTGCAGTCTTTCTCCCCTACAAACTCTGCCTGCAGATGAAGTGTTTTAACCTTGCCCTCTTAATTTATTCTACATTTTAATTTTCAATAAACAGATGCCGCCTCTTTTCGCGCTTGTTTCCACATTGTTCCACATTCTGCCTGGGTTGTTTCTGCATGTGTGAATATTCAATTATCTGTTTCTCCATGATTCTGCAACTGATGTACTAAATGTCTGCACAGGTTGGGGGAGGGTAACTGGAGAAGGCAAAATTTAGATGAAAAAGAGTTACAGAAGTTTCAGCTCTTCTGAGAGTCAGGATCTTGGCTCAAAAGCTGCTAAACTGAGAAAAAAATCATAAGCCACAAGTAGAAGTTGAAGGATTACAAAAACATTACTGTACAGAAGCAGAACTGCTGCACACTGGCTCATAAGATGTGAATGTTTCTTTAGTCAGCACTTGGGTGTGAAATGCTCAAAAGACACCAAAGTGGCAGAAGAGGCTGTTGGTGCTGCTGCTGCTTGTGAAAACCAGGCATTTTATGGATTAAAAGCAAAAAGCAGGTGATTCACTTGTAGTTATTTATAGCTAAAAGCTGATAACACATTTTAGGACTCAAAGGTAAAGTATATATTTATATACTTAATTAAAGCTATTTAAAGGATAGAATATTATTCTTTATGGGAGTGGCCTGAAAAAGAACAGAGAATAGCTCTTCAGTACAGCTCTTCAAGACCTTGTGGCCCAAAAGTCTTAGCTGCAGATATAAATAGCCTTAATGTGCGAATCTAAGGAGTTCAGGGCACCGAACTGCACCCTCTTCCAAACGGGACAGTCAGTGACTGCTGCATTATTCACTGATAAGAACACCTCTTTCCCTGAGGCAACAGTGAGTTCTCACTGGTTGCAACTTGTCCCCTTACCTTGCACACTCCCAGTTGGATAAATGACTTTTGTTGGCATCTGCTCTCACACTGTGATGATCAGACTCTGGCAGCAGAACCAGCAAGCACAGAAATAATATTCTTGTTCTGGACAGCTTTAAGGCCGTGTGGAAAAACTGAGCTAAACTGTGTGTGAGGAGGTATTTACCAAAACCAGTAGGCTGGATAGGGATCAAGGTTGGGTTCAGAGTTGTATGTTTGCCCAAAGTGGTACAAAATTTAGAACATCACAGGTGGATCAGGAGGTCTCACACAGGATTCTGCAACCATGGCAGTATTAGAAGCCAGAGATCTTCAATGGAAGGATGGCAGAGCCAGGACATGGTGATTCAGAAACTCACCAGGCTCACCAGGCAGCCTTTGCAGGAGTTCTGCACAGCTGCAGGTGGCAGGTGAAGCCAGCCTTGCTCTCCCATCCTCACTCCTTCCAGCTGAGACCCCTCAGCCACAGCAGGGTGCTCTCTGTCTGCTCTTGCATCCACACTGTTTTCTTACCTGGCAATAATTAACTGGGTTTTGCTCATCTGGCAAGGCTATTTTCTGACTTCAGGTACAACAAAGCACTCTCCATCTGTCCTGCAGATCCTGCAAGAAAAGCAGAAAGACCCAGATAGGAAAGTGTAACACAAAAACTTAAAAGACAAAGAAGTTGCTGTGAAAGACCTCTGTAATCAGTGGAGCCTGATGATTAAGAGCCAGAGCAGGATCCTGACACTAATAGGAGCATATGTGTTGTCCTGCGGCTCTGTGGCAGAGGTACCCCTATCCAATATAATGCAATTGCACAGCTGTTTAAAACTGCCATTCACCATGCAGACAATTGGTGGCAACAACCCGAGCAGTAGAAGTGTCTAAAGGGCAGAACAAACATGATAAATAACTTTCTTGCCTTTCAGACCTCAAATCAAGAGGCACATGCTGCTTTGCATGAGGAAGCTGCCCCCCTCTGCTTCTCAAACCCAGGCCACTGCTGCCACTTTCTGCCGCTGCTCAGCAGTCATCTTGATCCATCCTAATCCCTCTCCTTGCTCTCCAGAAGCAGCAGTTTAGAAATTATTCCATAGCTACAGCTGTGGTAAGCTATGAGAATAGGAATACAAGTCTCCAAACTAAGCTGAGACATAGAAAATACTTTGCACTATTGTCCAGAAGTGCCCTGGGCTTTACAAACAGGAAGTGTCAGTTCTGCCCCCAAAACAAAAGTGGATCACTCACCTGGTGTGGTACCTCTGGGATGAGACTTAAAGCCCCTGCACACATGTTTTGATTATTTTAGCTACCCTCCTCTTGAAAATGAGACATGTACTCCATTTGTGTCCCTGAAAGCCACACCTAAGTCAAAGTCTGAGTACTTGCCTGGCTTCGGCCCTGCAGCCCAAACAGGAAAACAATTTCTGTACAGGGACTGTTCAGAGAGCTGTCCCTTGCATGCAGATTTCCAGGAGATCAAACAAATTAAAACAAGAAATTAAAATATGTCTTGATGTACAGCCTACCCAGCTCCCACACAGCATAGAGTAAAGGCCTACCTAGATAAAGGCATGCTTGGTGCACAGAGGGGAGATGGTGTTAGCAACTTGAGTCAGTGTGCCAGGCAAAGTGTGCAGCTGCAGCTCTACTCGAGGCAATGAAAGTGAGAAAGCTCAGGAAAAAAAAAACAAAAACAAGCAACAAAAAAACCCCCAACAAACTAAAACCCAACCATAAAACATTCTAAACTGATAAGTATGGAAAAGGAAAGCTGATGTTCCGCCAGTACACTGCCCAGCGGGAGACAGAAATGATAATAAAGTTACCTCCCTGTAATCAGACCGTTTAAAGTTAAAAGATGGTTTTGATTAGAAAGTGCTGCTCACTGGACTAAGTCAAACCTGTTCCCTTCCAGTAGGCACGGGCTACTGCTGCAGCACATTCCACATGTGGCATTAGCAGGAGCATCAGCAGCAATTTGATAGGTCTGCTCAGGCAGCACAGTGGCAGGGAGCTGATCAGTAGGTAAGGCAGAGAAGTGCAGAGTATCCATAAATCAGAAATAGAGAAAGATTTAATTACATGCTTGGTTAATATTTACAAACATTGACATTTTTGTTCAATATGTAAATAAAACACAGAGATAAGAGACAGGGGCTGCAGTAGCCAAGCAAAGCCAAAATATACCAGGTTAGAGTATTTGCTGTGAGCTGGCATATGCCTGGAGAGTGGAATGGAGACACACTGTATAAACTGAAAGAATAAATAAATAAATATTGACATTGTTCTACACCTGTTTAGCCTCTAGAGACCAGTGATTTGTGGGACCATATGTTGGACAAAATGAGACTGTTCATTGATAATTGTAAATATGGTGACCCCTTGCAAACTGGATATTAAAAATATTAAGTAAATGGCACATTTTAATTATACAGTAAAGAGGCTGATCTCCACCATTAAAAGACTGCAGCTGTCAGGAAGAATTGATCATATGACAGAAGGTAACATTTATTTGGTAGTAGACCTTGGTAAATGACATCCCAAACAATCTTTAGATTCTCAGACAAACACATTCAGTTCTGACTTGAGTTTAACCATGAGGCTTCATTTTCTTTGCCTTTCAGCTGAGACAATTTTTATCTGTTCCTCATATCCTATAGGGCTTGTTTGTTTTTTATTTTTGTTTTAATCTCTTTCGAAGTATTTAAATTTCAAATGAAGTATTATTAAATGAGAAACTGTAAATGATGGAGTTTGGAATTGGAAGTCAACACGTTTGTAATGCTTTTTGCCAAAGGTACTGAGTAAGTTGCATAATTAGCACAGTATTATATCATCTTTGTCAACATAAACAGAGCTTTTTTATTGTCTTTGAAAGTGCCACTGGTGAACAACTGAATGTGCAGACTCCAAAGAGCAGCAGCCCAGGAAGAGCTGAGAGCATCCACAATGCCTGACAAATTTGCATAAGGAAATGAAGAAGACACGTAGCAAACAGTCACCAGCAGAAATGCACAGCGCTCTCATGGATCTGCTTCTGTGTCTGAGGCCGAGGAGAGAAACTGTGCGCAAGCTTTGTAACCTCCTGCCTGCCTGCCGCGATCCAACTTTAAGACAAATGTGTGATGGTAAAGCAGCAGCCCAAGTGGATTGATTCTTCTCACTGACCCAGAGAAACACTTCTATACACAGGGTTTGATGTTTTCCCCCTCCGCTTCCGGTTCTGTGGAGCGCAAGGAATGTGTCACATTGTGCCGATCCTGTGGTGAGGCACTTGCAGAGTCTGAAGGTTGGGGCACGTGAAGTAAGGAGCTGGAAGAAAGCAGGCTGCTATTCCATTGGAAGCGAAGGGGAGTGTGGGCCCATAGAATACCTCTTCCTTCCCCTCCTTGCTTACATCCAGCACCTGCATGGCAAAGCATACAAAGTATTTTTGGGATCACAGAAGAAAGCTGAAGCAAACTTGCTGGCACCCACCTCATGTATTTACTATTAATCCCAGCGGAAAGGTAGTTTCAGAACATTTTTAGATTATGGATCTGGTGATCCATTTGCTGTTCTCATCAGTCAACCCAAAACCTGAGTGCTCAAGCACTCGGGAGCCAACAATGACATTGGATCCTGCTTCCTGACAGGAGAATGTGCAGCCCTGCAAGTGGGTTACTCTGCATGGAAGGGTTCCTGTGGCACAGAGCACAAATCGTTTGCCAGCTCCAAGGTATTTAGGGGGCAGAGAAGCTCTGTGGAAGATGGGAATGCCAAATAAATGACTGACTTAAAGTAAGTAAAGTTATTTGAAAAAAGTGTATTTTTTTCCTTCCAAAGGAGAGAGCAACCTCAGTTTTCCTCAATTGGAAGATAAAAGGGCTAGTTTTGCTGGTTAAAGCTAGGCACACTGCCAACAGCTGAGGAGGGACAGCACACACAGCTCTGCCAAATCACTCATTATTTTCTTTTCCCTTTTATGTGGGGACTGTGTCAGGCAGGCTGCCAGTTCACCACCAGTCTGGGGATGTGGACAAATGTCCATTTAAGAAAGCAAGATCCCAGGATTATTTTTGCTTGTTGCTAAGCTGGATTTAAACCCAGGTGCAATACTGCAAAGTACCTGTTGATTATAAACGAGCCCACTGGTGGAGCACAGCTGCTACCTCTATACTATGCTATTACTCCATCTAAGCATTATATGTCAGCTATATCCAAGCCAGCCTGAATGACTTTTTCCAATAAAATTTTTGGTATGGTATCCAACAACTTGCTAAAACACAATTATACTAATGACCAGAACATGTTTTTAACTGTTTATCTTGTATTATCTTACTCTTCACAAATTCATGCTACTAAGTGTTCAATATAAGCAGCTTGGCAACCTAATATACTCCTTTCTTATGCTAAGTCTAACTCCTAGTCTTATGGGACAGTTTGGAGGTGAAATTCTAAAATCCAAAAAGTTGGAAGCTAATAAAAATGTTGTTTATCAGCAAAAGTGCAGAAACTGAGATATAAACAAGAGTTTCTGTCTTTAACTGCCCAGCTGATCACAAACCAGTGGCTCGATGCAGAACTGCTTCACTCAAGAACATGCAGAAAGATAAGAATTCCTAATTGCTGTACCAAAATACCTGCAAGCCATGGATCTGCAGGTGAGCTGCTTTTATAAAAGACAGGAGAGCAGAAGAGTTTGCTGGACAACCTATTGCCTAGAGCAGGGATCAGAAAACTTCCACTGAAGCTTCAAAGCAGCAAGCAATAGGGCAGTTCGCAGACTGGCTTCACTTGGTCAATGAACAACTCGTTAACTTGGCTGCTCTTCAGAAACACAACTTGGAAAGAAAATAAAAATCCCAATATGGGCTTGAAAAATTCTTAGCTCCATCATCCATTTCTGCCACCCTTTTAATTTTGAACTTGATTGTGTAACCTGTGAATATATACACATTATTTTATTCAAACCTTGCCAAAGGAAAGACAATTCAACCCTGGTTTACTGGAATATCTCAGAGGAATTGCATCTATTGGCTCGTCTGAAAATACTTTTAATTTCTACAGTATTTCCTCTCTGTTTATGCAGGTTCAGTGGCTGCATAAGAAATATCCTAATCTCTCCACTTCACATGTACTTTCCTTTTTTAATAACTGCTGTGCAAAACTTATACTTGCAAAATTATTGGAAAAGACTTTAAAAGAAACCTAAATCGCTCACCTGGATACATGCCAAAGGCTCATTTGTCCAAATCGAATAGCCACCAACTAAATATATTCTACCATTGTGGACAGCAACTCCAGACTCGTTTTGACCTAAAGCAAAGAAGGAAATAGAAACCACTTTCAGTGTTGAATTAACTCTTTTAACACTGAGTGATGTAATGGGATGCAAACACTCCTGGCAGTAACTTGACTGTTTCAGAATTCCCAGCATGTTGGAGTGAAGGTGAGGCCTGGGGGCAGATCCTTGCTCTCTGCAGGAGCCCTGCCTGGTGCTACCCAGATGAGCAAAAAGCCCAGGTGGGCATTAACGTGGCTGTGCAAGGGACCATCTTCTCCCTCCTCACTTGTGCCACATGTGACAGGTACAGGCCCCACCTGCCCCTCAGCTCCATCAGACACGAACACCCAAGCAGCCACAGAGGCTGAGTGCCCCTCATGTGCTGCCCACACCTGTTCAGCCCCTCTCCTCCAGGTACAAGCACACTGAAAATCGCAGGAGCTGCTGCACAAGTTCATCCCCATAGCAACGGTCTCCCAACAAGTTTGGAATTTTTGAAGGAAAAATACAGCCCTAGAAAGATCTGCACTACACAGTTCACCAGGCACATTTACTGCCAGTTGTACTGATAGAAAGGCTTAGAAAGCTTCTTGAGGTGCAGGTTGTGGAAACAACCTGGAGGCAGTGGAGAGGAGGCTGCCTCTCAGCGTTTAGTGGGACAGGGTCAGCTCCAGAACGAGGAGGGTGCCTGCAGTGCCAGGGTTTTGCAGTTGCAAATCAGATGACATCCCTCTCAAAGGCTGTCAGTTCCTCCACATAATAATAAAAAAAAAACTAGTGAGCAAAAGACACATGAAAAACTAGTTCTGTTTGACCATGTGTAATTCCTTTTTAATCTATGCATCTCTCCCTAGTGTCCATCAAGTACTCTGATGGCCTGACTTGGAAACCAAGCAACCCTACTGTTGGTGCTTCTCTAAGAATGTGTCACATGCCTGTCTGGAAGTGTGGTTCAGGGAGGGGATCCTGCCCCTCTACTCCACTCTGGTGAGACCCCACCTGGAGTGCTGTGTCCAGCTCTGGGGACCTCCCTACAGAAAGGATAGTGACCTGTTGGAGCAAGTCCAGAGAAGGCCACCAAGTTGATTAGAGAGATGGAGCATCTCTCCTATGATGAAAAACTGAGAGAATTGGGGTCTGTTCAGCCTGCAGAAGAGAATGCTTCAGCATGACCTAACTGTGGCCTTCCACTACCAGCAGAGAGCCTACCAGAAAGCTGGAGAGGGACTTTTTAAAAGGGCATGTAGTGACAGGACAAGGGGCATTGGCTTCAAGCTGGAAGTGAGTAGGTCTAGATTAGATACTAGGAAGAAAGTCTTTACCTTGGGGGTGGTAAGGCTGCCCAGAGAAGTTGTGGATGCCCAATCCCAGGAAGTGCTCAAATTTTGAGCTTTGAGCTGCCTGGCTCTAGTGGGAGGTGTCCTTGCCCATGGCAGGGGGTTTGAACTGGATGATCTTTAAGGTGCCTTCCAACCCAAATAATTCTATGATTCTATGTCTCTCCCTGGGATTCAAGGGGATACTACATCTGGGAATTCTATCAAGTGGAGGTTAACTTTGGTGAACTGGGTGGCAGGAACAGTGAGCTGCAGTGTTTCACAAGTTCCAGCTGTAACAGTTCTTCCTAGTAAGTCAAGAACTTTAGAGATCCTGTAGTGCTCAATTCATTTCTGACTTGATGGAATTCCAACACAGACATGTCCTTTTGGGTAATTTATTAAGATATTGTTTAGAAATAAGTGAAAGAGAACAGATTTCAGTGAACGCTTTTCCCTATAATGCCAGCAGAAATGACTACAAAATGATGTTACATGGTAGAGACACATCAGTCCCTTGTACACCCAAACAGGGAGCCACACCAATACCACAGGCAAGCTTTTTGAGAATTAAAAAACAGTACTGGTAATATTATGACAAATTATTTTTGACTGCTTAATTAAATGAAAATTATCTGCACCTTCTTCAAAATGTGTTAAAACAAATGTTTTGCAAACCACCGAAAGCCAGAACTATAATGAAAAATGTCTTCTTGACTAACAGTGGTCCCTAAATTGCAAGCATTTGTAGCAAAGCCATGGAGTTCCACATACCAAAGGCATCTAAAGGGAGAAGATGTTTCAGTCCAACAGGAGTGAGTTCCCCTTTTGTACAGTGCTCACCTGTCAGCATGTTGAAGCTGCAGCGGGTCCACTGGTCGGTGTCTATGCTGTAGGAGTCTATGTGCCGCACCAGGATCCGGTCGTTGTTGTAGTCGAGGTCATTCCCACCCAGCACGTACAGCTTCCTCTGGACAGCGGCCATGGAATGATACACTCTCCTCTGCAGCATTGGGCTGCGGCTTAGCCACTTATTCTGGGAAGACAGAGAGCTTGTCTAAGCACTGCTCAAAGACACACCTATAGTGCTGGTGCAATGAGCAGCAGCACAGTACTGGTTTCTCCTTACCCTTGGTCAGGAATCACAAGTGCATACACTGGTTCTGTTTATGTGTTAGACTTGTGTGTTGGTTGTATTGCTGAATGAAGATAGTGGACTTTCAACACATGGTTTACAGTTCTCACATTTAATTTCATTAATTTAATGGCATTTCTTGCTCTATTTTTTTTTTTTGTCTACCTCATCAGGTTTCAAAGGTCTTTTTTTTTTTCCTTTATAACTCAGTAGCAAATTCTCCTTAAACCAGACTATTAAATGTCTTTTTTGTATGCAGTGCTAAAATTATCTGTACCAATGAGCCCTGTTATGAGAGAAGAGAGATTCTTCCGCCTTTCGTTTTTCAGAAGCTTATTTGATCTTATCCTTGGGGAATAAAGCAACAGGAAAAATAATTTCCTAAAGAATCTTCTCAAATGATTCATTTGGTTTAATATCAACCCTTTATTTGTGGCAATGTACAAAGTTACAACCTTTTGCATATTTTTCTTACTCATTAACAATATTCAAGGATTTCACCTGTGTAGGGGAGAGGCAGGAAGACATGGAAGACAAGGGATTAAAGCGGAGTATTTTATACCTGAGAAAACAATTGCTCCTGCTATGCCTACCAAATCAAACAACCTGGCAACGGATAAGATTAATTTAAGTGGAGGAAGTTAAAAATCTGTGAGGAAATTTTTTGTGATACACGTGCAGCAACTCCAGAGCCTCTAAGCCTTCTGCCTTTTAACCTCCACAATATATAGCTATACATTTCAATGTGTAATAGTTGAATATTAGGCATTAATGTTTGCATTAGTAGTCCAGTCTCTTAACACCAGACTATAGACACCATCTGCTTTGCAAAGCCTGCCTGCATCCCCTGATTATATCTTTAGCTTCCTCCACTGCAGTGCCTGCCAGGTGAGCCTCAAAGCACTGCAAAGGCAGCGAAGCAGAGGGGCCTGGCAGGGTCATTTCTAATAAGGCAGTGTGTGAATACTAATCAGTGGTGGGGAGGCAGAGGTCAGCCCAGGCGGCTTGTTGGCAGGTAGCTGTGTGCTCGGTGGCAGATGGCAGGCATTATCGACTCGCCACAAAGGCCTCGCGCAGGAGCTGGTGCTGGGGCTCCCTGATAGAGCTATTGAGATTCCGTGCGAGATGCAAGCAGATGTGATGGTTTCCAGTACCCACCGTAAACAATATGCCAGTAGAATTTTTAAAAAGAGCCTGTGTGTACAAACACGAAGCAGACATCATTTGAAGAATGCAAGTGCACAATTGCTCTGTAACTCTTCGCATGCCAGGCTGGATTCCTAGCCATCAGCACGGTGCGCTGAGGCCACCCCAGCACCGGGACTTTGGGGTGCAACTTTCACATCAGCAAGGGAAGAATCCAAGGGAAAGATACACAACAGAGACATGGTATCCAAATACGTGTCCCCCTCACAAGCAAAGTAAGATTGCTGCCTGTAATTGCTACTTGGATTTAGGACAGTCAGCATTTGTAGTCAATGATAAAACTGCACCTCGAAAAGAATGAAGCAGGTATGTCATCTGCTTTCTGCATCAGGCCTCATATGAGCTATGCTTTAAAAAGTCAGTGGGAACCACATAGGAGTATCTCCTGGCACAATTTTGTTCCAAATACAGCAATCAAAGCCCCTGTCCTACAATCAGAAAAGTCAATACTCTTCCACGTGGGTGTAAATCAGGCTATGCAACTCTGATTGCAAGCTTAGGACTTTTAATTCCTAATACAAGCAAGAGGGCATAACCATGCCCTAACCCTCTGAAACGGTTACTGAGCTGTGCTAACCTAATCAAAACACATACATAATGTATGAAATAATCCCTAAAAGATATTTTAGGTGCTTGGGTAATGAAATGATAGGCACCCTTGCAGTCAGCAGAGTAAGTCACAGCCAGGTAGTATAGTTCTCAAAGTATTCAGGAAACAAAAGGCCCTGAATATGCAATTCAAAACAGAAATGCCAATGACAAGGAGCAGTTTTGGAACGCTGACTTTGAGTATACATTGCCCAGGGCTGCTGGATTACAAAAAAAAATAACAAGCAAAATAAATACTGATAAAAACAGGGGATTTAAAGCACATTTCTGTATTTAATCTAAGATGTTTCTAATTCCTACAGGCTTAAAAAACATAATAAGTTGTCATGGTCTCCATTACTCTGTTAAACTCACACATCAGTACAAAGTGAATTTAAAACACCATCAATTCAAATGGTCAGAGCTTTTAGCCTTACAAAATCTTTGTATGTATTTGACAAGAGATCTGTTTGAAGCAAAACAAAACACATATAACAGATACTCACCTGCTTAGGATCATAGACCATGAGTCTATTTTGATATTGTGCAGTATTTGTTACTCCTCCTATAAAAGAGTTTATACAGGTTACATTTTTTCACATAAGCAAAGCCAGGACCAAGATCAGGTACAACAAAATGACCAATTCTAGAGTTCATTTGCAGATAATAATTGCATTACATACCACCACTTCTGCTTACATTCCACTGCACTTTTCTAATCTGGTTACAAGAGAAAAAGCAGCCCCATTTGTCAAACATACAGCAACACAGAGGAGCATCAATAAACACTCCCCCTACACTTACTATGTAGAGCTAATTCTGTGGGCCAAAAATGAATTAAATTTGATCTGTTTATGCATAACTGTGCATTCAGCCTTCATCAAGACAAAAAATAAAACCCATTCCTGTTCCTAGGAATGTACCATGTGTGACACGGTTTAGAAGAGGATGAGGTGGGCTTGCATCAATGAGAAGGAAGAGGTCAGAGAGAAGCTCTGCCTCACCAGGAGCATGTCAGGGGATATCACTGCTTGTTAAAAAGCACAGTTCAAGCCTGTGCAACTGTGCTTATCTATACACTTGAAAGAAATTCTGTACTTAGTTTGTAATATAGAGAGAACATCTCCTCATTTAGTTGGAAACTTAGGTTGGAAGGTTCCTCCACAGTGACCAGAAACAGCCCTACCATTTACTTTTCAATAGTGATCAGGAAAGTGTGGTGTAAAGCACCTCAGAAAAGCTCAGAAGAGAGTCTGACCCAAGTAGATGCTGCAAACCAGCTGTTTACCTCAACACAGTAAAGAGACATTTAATGCCCAATCATCCTCTTCTTGTTTGAAATGGCAAATTTCACTAAGTAAACATGAAAAACTTCTTCAGTCTGTAATCTCACCTGTGCAAACATGTTTTTGAATGTGCTCAAGCCTTCTGAGGACATGGTGTCACTGCAGCACTGGCACAGTTCCCAGTCCTCCTCTGTCACAATGCTAGGCCCATGGGAAGATGGAATCAGAAATAATGCCTGCAAGCTGCACCTCACCTTGGTTGTGCCACGAGGTCTGGGCAGAACTGGGGCCTGTCAGTGGCCACACACCAGTGACACCCATACTGACAGACAAACTATTTATATTACAGTTTTAATGGCACGTCCCAATAGTGGACAAAATCCACAGCAATGAGAGGAAGGATTTTCATCTTATTACATTACATTTTGTTGTTTCTTTCCTTTATGTGAGGGCATACACTGTTGCAGCCAGGACACCAGCACAGTGACTTACATTCCTGCTGGCTGAGCTATGGCCCAGTCCCACTAAGGTTGTTGGGTAGGTTTTTTCCCCTGTTATCCCCAAATTCTGTGCTGAGGAATCCCCATCTTGCCAGCCTCCAGCTAGGCTGAGGGTAGCAATTTGGTTCAGAGCCATATTGTGATTTTGAAGCAACGCTTCCACCTCCCCCATGTCATTTTAGGCTGTAGGTTGGGACTGGTGTGCATTCAAGTTCAACCAGAAGGTCTGCTCCAGGTGTGCACCAGCTGTGCTCCAGTTCCTAATGGCAACATAAGGGTGTGAAACAATAACTGGTCTTTTGGCTTTGGACTGTCTGAGTACTGGGAACATTTGAGCTAGAGGACGAGAACAAACACAATCCAAAGCAAAAAATGTGAACGGTACATGGAGCAGAGAGAACTTGGTGCGAAGGTTTTACCTGCTGATCTGCTCCTACTGGGCTGAGTTACTTGTTGACATAGAAGTAACCTCAGATCACTCCAAAAAACCTTGAATGGGGACAGGCATCGATAGCAGACACTACAGATGTATCTATTTTAGAGTCTTTTCTTCAACTGCAGCAGCAAGGAGAAATGATGCTGTTACTTGGGTGTATCTCTGCAAGCACCAGCCTGTATAGGGCACCTACATAGGGACAGCAGCCCAAACTCCCAGCTCAGAGATCCTCACAGGCTAAGGGATAGCTGGGATGAGATGTAGTCACTCCAAACTATTTCCATCACACTATGCCACACCCTGCCCATCACAGCACATGTGAAGTGCACACACAAGAACAGGCATTGGAAAGCAAAGGCTATCCCTGTGTCTGATCTCACAATCTGTTATTTGTCTCTACACTGTTGAGCAGCCTTCACATTTCTAGTGGTCATCAGTCACACAGACAAAACAATGTTTTCTAATATCTGTTTTGCAATTTGATTTTCTTGTTCTACATACAGTTATTTTCACTCCCAGCATAATGTCTAAAATGAGACATCAGATTAGTATTTTGAAAAATAAAAATCATAGTTATTTGGATTATTACCTCCAGAATGTCAAACTACAGGAGACATATTTGAAACACAATGCTGGGTTGTACACTTCTATTCTGAAAGGACACCTTAATTTGGGGGAAAGATGTGAAGGAAGAAGAGAAAGAAGAGTGTTGCTTACTCATAAAGTAATAAAATAAGCAAATAGCAAAATTATTTCTTTCTCTTCACAAAGGGCCCCTCACATCAAGTACACAGCTTACATCTTTTCCACTGCAATATTGCTCATCTCTGGTGTTTTATCATTACATTCCCTTCACATACCGCTCTTCACTTTTAGATTAATCTGCCAAAATGAGATGCTAAGGATTTGCATACAGATTTGACTACACAAAAATAGATCTGGAATTAATAACAGTCTCTATATGTTTTAATTTCTTCTAGACTGGAGTACCCTTGCCTCCAGCAGTATTCTTGGCTTTGAAAGTCATCAAGCTGATTTGTCTGCTCTTAGGTTATGATGCCACATGCTGCTACACTGTCCCCTGCAATCAAAGTGCTCGCAGAGATAGATTCCATGCCTTCCCCTAACAAGTATATTTTATAGATTGGCAGTTTTGATCTCCCCTCCCCAGGGGGATAATCTGCATCTTAACAGGTTTCTATAGATACATCTGTCATTAAATATGCCATCTTATATCTGCATCAATTTTCAAACTCCAGTTCCTTCTAACTTTGAAGTGCTATAGCAAAAGTTTAATTTTTTTTGCCAAAATTCAGATTTAACAAGTCTGCAATGTCCTCTTGAACTATTTTTTTTAAATACTACAGACAGCTGGGAAAGGTTGAAGGAGCAGCAATATGTCTCTTAAAAATAAGAAAAGAAGGGGGAAAAGAGTTTAAATGGTACTAAAAATAATACATACTTTCTCAGAAAAGAAATGGGGTAATTCTGAGAGAATTTCTTAAACTTCTCTGTCGTGTTTTCTATGAGGAAAGGAGAGGATAGAGAGGCATCATAATGAGAGATAATTAAAAATACAAACTGTGCTATTAAATTTGATGTCAAGCAATAACAGCAAATGCAGTAGTAACCCAACAGTTAGAGAAAGAGAGAAAAAAAAAAAAGTCTGTCTGGTTAAATGACAGAAAATTTACAAATTTACAGTTTGGTCAGCATTTGCTGTTTTTATAAATACAGTGATGATTACACCACGTTAACATGAGCAGCTTGCTTTGAGGACTCCAATTACTGGGAGGCAAGGAGCACCCTCAGGACAAGACTTTCTTGCTCTTACAGACAGGAGTACATCCCATGGAAAGGCCATCATCCAACCCATGGACTCACAATGTTCTTGCACTGCCACAATAACTGTCCCTCACTCCCTTGTAGGCTGTAAATGTTGCTTGTTAAGCCTTCCAAGACCTGCAAATTCTCAACTCATGCAACAGTGCCCCTCAACAGGAGGAAATTGCTCAAGGATTCCAAAAAACACCCCGTCCATCCCTTTCCCACACTTGATAAACATTTTGCGTTCTTACAGTCCCCCCAAACACTCCACAAACTGCATTGAGAAACACCTTCAAGACACACTTCTAAAAAGAGAAAAGGGTAGGAGGCAGTAGATTCAACATTTGTCAATGACAATTTGTAAGCCATATTTATAATGTGCCCCAGCAAGGCCCCCATATGACTTGAGAAATCTGATCCAATCCAAATCCCCCAGAAAATATCACAACTCTCTCCGCAGTCCCCAAGCGCGAGGCTGTGTGCGGGAATGCGAGTTCACTGGGAGACGTGTAAAACGACATGCTGGCAAAGAGCTCCCATGTGTGCTCCTTCCAGCAAATCCAGGAAATATATAGAAACCCACAACATGAGCCCTAAGGTGCTCAGCTATTTTAAAACAGAAATCTCTCCTCTCTTAGGTGTCTGTGTGTTTAACACAAGATAATCCTTCCTCAACATGCAAACCTGCTGCCTCTTACTGCAGCCAGCCCAGGTGCAGTGAGGACAGCTGAGCTGGGGCATATTCTCTCTCCCAAGGTAAGGAGTCCCCTGGAAGAGGCCAACAGCAGCTCTGATTAGTGCTCTTTGCCTCCAGATGCCATCGAGACACAAATAAGAGGGGCACAAGCCCTAGGTTTGTTTAAATTATTAAAGCTGGATGTTTACATTCAGTCTAAGGAGAGGCAACGGTATCAAACCAATAATGTCCATCACTGAAAGGTGTGAGTTCATTCATTCAAATACAGTAAAAATGAAGTCTGTATATAAATGGAACATACAGAGACTAAGATTGGGCCACTAAAGCAATTTTTATGCACTTGTTAACCTCCCATTCCCAGTAAATCCTGTGCCAGCCACACTAAAACTTGATTTGGATAGATTCTGTAAACTCCTATTATTCCAGATCTATTTTTCATAAAATAATTTTATGGACATTTGCTGAGAAAAAATTCTTTACTTCATGACAGCATACCGATAGTAAGGTCATACTTTTCATCCCAAATCGCTTGCAAAGTCAGAACAAATCTTCAAGATATGTTATCACCATCATTTCCATAGTAAAAATCTCCACCATTAGGAAAAAAACCCAATAGTTTAAAAACCAAAAGGATGAAGTTTGAATTTTGAAAAGAAATATTTACCTTCTATGTTAAGTACAAAGCGATTGCACAGGGATGCCTTGTTTACCCCCTTCCCCCAAGCTGAGTTTCTATGTGAATGTCAAGATGTTATTTTAGCTGACATACTTAAGGTCAGACAACTCGGGCCTCTGCAAAACACCAGTGTAACACTTTATTTTCAAACAAGACTTTTCATGTGCTAATCTCTGGAGCACCTAAGGCAAGGGGAAGTGTCATTATCCCAAGATGCAGGTGCAGGAATGGCCCAGAGCTGGAATGCCTGGCAGAGGTTCCCTGCCCCTCGATGTCCCCAGGGGCACTAGACCTATACCGGCGGAGGAAGGTTAACGTGGATAGAAAAGGAGGTCTCCAGATTTGCATGTGCACTCCACAGAGGATGCTGGGAAATGGGCATAGTTCAAGTCCTGGCTCTTATGGAAAATATTTCCCCGCTTTTATAGATAGTGATTGTTAGTCATGTTGAACACCAAAGTGTTTAGTGTACTTTGTTTTTCTTTCACTGAAATACTTCACTTTTCAAGCATTGTGGCATGCAATTCGTTTGTGAAACTGGTCATGGCATCAGATGTTAATTGGGACCTGGAAGAATCACCTTTCTATAAAATTTCCAAACCATCTGCCCAATGCAATGTCACTACAGAGAACTTATTTGCTGTGGTTTAACCCCAGTCAGCAACATAGCATCACACAGCCACTCATTCACTCCCTCAGCATGGGATGGGGGAGAGAATTGGAAAAATAAAACAGAAAATTTGTGGTTTGGGATTAAGAGAGCTTAACAGGTAAAGCAAAAGCCATGCACACAAGCAAAGCAAAACATGGAATCAATTCACTGCTTTCTATTAAGGCAGGTGTTCAGCCATCTCCAGGAGAGCAGGGATCCACCAAGCATAATGGTGATTTGGGAAGTCAAAGGTCAGCACTATGAACACTCCCCATTTCCTCCTTCTTCCCCCAGCTTTATATGCTGAGCATGAAACCACATGATCTGGAATATCCATTCAGTCAGGTCAGCTGTCCTGGCTGTGTGCCCTCCCGAGCCCTTGCCCATCCCCAGCCTCCTCACTGTTGGGGTGGGCACTACCTTGACTCTGTAGAAGTGCTGCTCAGCAATAACCAAAACATCCCTGTGTTACCAGGACTGTTTCCAGGACAAATCCAAAACATTGCCCAGACTAGCTGCTATGAGGAAAATTAACACTATTCCAGTCAAAAGCAGCACATTATTTTAATAAATTCTCATGTTTTGTTTTTCTTTAAATAAGAAAATAAAATGAGGACTTGGGGGAAAAACAATAAATAATGATGTAAATATGAATATATGGAACTCAGAAAATTCAAAGGCTGAACCCACTTGTGCTGAGCAGAGGAACTGACTAGTTCCAGTGTGCAACAGGCTCACTCTTTTAATCTGCTTCTGTCAGGTTAAAAACCCCAAAGAGGTGGTAGCAGCTTAGGAATCCCTCTGTCACCTGAACACCAGCCATCCACCTCCAATTGTCAGTGTGTAAACCCATACAGCAGTTTGTTTTGTCCATTTGCCTTTCCTGCTGCCTTTGCCATGATTTTATTAACTATTATTTTTGAATCCTTGTCATATTTGTCTCAAAGGAGCAGCAAAGGAAAGCTGAAAATGAATTCCAATAATAACAGAAATCCCTTAAGTCTAGTTAGCTTTTGATCAGCAAAGCCTTTAAGAGGGCATGGGACTGTAGCAGGAGCACTGAGTAAGTAAATGGTCAGTGTGCAGATCAAGCTTTGATGACACTCTCCACAAATAAAAGGGCTAGAAACTTTTATTATCACTATTTAATTTATTCCCGCACTAAAAAACTGGGCACATTTCCATGGTTCCCTTGCCAGCTGGTAGTAGCAGACTGACTTCGAGAGCTCTTTGCTGATGACCTGTATTTCCCAGAAAAAGCAGCAGGGATACAGCTCAGAAACATTTCTAACCCAGACTAATTTTTTAATTGCTTGATTTTAGGCCACATACTTCAAAATTAGGTTCCCTCCTGCATTACTAATTACTTTTATGCTATCATCTTATATTCAATGACAAACAGTGGATTTTCCTGCAGTGACTATGATACAATAAAACATCTTTCTGTACTATTCCCCTGCCCCTTGAATGTACATGTACCATGACCTACATTCTGGTCCTAAGCAATTAATTAATAATAGAAAGCTAGCTATAGGTATTACATCTCCATCCACTTTTCTTTTTAGAATAACTCTGTTCAATACACAACCAGGTTTCAGTGTGAGAGTACAAAATTCAGATCAATATCTAGTGAAGTGTAGGGCAGTAAGTACACTCTTGAATTTAATAATAACCTGTCATAATTGAACAACGCAAAACTTCTAAGCATTTCTCAGAACCTATCAAATTACAACTGAAAAGCTGTGTCTACCTTATTCCACTGTTGGTAGCATTTTCAAATATAAATGGAACAATACTGAGAAAATATTTTTTGTTGTTTTGCCCAGTTTTAAAGAATTCATCCAGTAGGCTTTCACTTACCTCTTCCACTGATTCTACAGCTCTATTGGAGCCATATACTTGAATACAATATTACACTGGATCACTTTCTAAACACAAGTGGAATTTAAAACATACAGGCATGCATGCATTTCACCTACATAACTAAACACATTAATTAATCCTCAGAATAATTTCCCCTTTCCTAGCAAATCTGGAAAGATTAAATTTAGTCTTCAACCAGCCCTATGTTTGACTTAAAAATTGCTATCAAATACTTTCTTGAGTTTTGATAGTTTAGTTTTGTTGTTTGGGGCTTTTTTTCACTGAAATTAAGACAAAAAAATATTACTTTTTTCATTCACTGGAGGAAAGACCACACTGATGGATTTCTAGGGCACATTCAATGATTTTATGTGAGAATGCATAACAGCATTTTTAAAAAGTCCTATTCTTCATAAATACTGACAAATGTACACCACAAAACAGGAAAAAAAACCAGCAATCAAGACACAGCAGTAGTAGCATCCATGTATTTGGAGTGCCCAGTGAAGACACACATCTCTCTCTGCTAATAAAATAGGAAAAGCAGTGAATAAACAGCATAATGCTCTGAATACACCCTGTCGGCAACCTAACGCAGAAATTCTGTTCCTCTACTGTACCTGGGTCTCACCTCAGGATCCACACACCACAAACTCTACAAGACTCCCTAAATGATGGTCACTAAAGAAAATGACCCAAAGTACCTGCCAGGGATCTTACTTACTGTGTTCTGTCCTGCTTTTAATTCCAAAGTCATCATTCATTACTTTAGTATATACTTATTAAAGTAGATACCCGCTAATTCCCCTGCCAATGCTTGGGAATCCATTCCCATGAGGCACTTAATCCATAGGGACAGAAAGATACATCTGCTAGTCTAAACTACACACTTTGAGAAGCACAGTGAAGGCCTGGGAAGCTAACTTAATCTTCCATTCATATTTCATCTTTTCACCAGAGGCATTCCAGACCATATTAAAATCCCCAGAGGGTATCTATGGCGAAGATGCCAATCACTGAACATTTACCTCAAGGGTTGGCCCCATTTACTCATTAGCTTCCTTAATAAATATTATAACTATATAACCTTCTGTGGTACACTTTTTAGTGAAGGAGGAATATTTTTCTTGTCAAATTTTCTCTAGACAGTATCGGCAGTATTCCAAAATAACTAATACCCACTACAAAGACTGAGGAAACTAACTCCTCCCGCCCCCATCAATGGAACATAACAATTAAAGACTCAGTTGCAAATGACACATTATTTTAGGATTATAGGGTCTATACATTCATCTATCTGTGCCATAAAGCTATGATTACATCCAGACAGCCTTGTGCACTTGTTATGGACAGAGCCATGGATGATTTCTATCAATGGTCATCTTTTCATGTTGCAATACCCTGAAGAGCAAGTGAGAGCAAATCATATGCGTGCCCTCAAGCCCGGGAACAACACAAGCTAACAAGCACTAACTTTTCAATTTCATTATCAGGAGTAAGTGAATCGTAGAATTATAGAATATTCTGAGTTGGAAGAGACCCACAAGGATCATCAAAGTCCAACTCCAGGCCCTGCATAGGCTCAGGATTCACACCATGTGCCTGAAAGCTTTGTCCAAATGCTTCTCAAACTCCATCAGCCTGGTGTTATGACCACCTCCCTGTGGAGCCTGTTCCAGTGCCCAGCCAACCTGTGGGTGAAGAACCTTTTCCGGATATCCAACCTAAAACTCTCCTGACACAACTTCCGGCCATTCACTCGGGTCCTGTTACTGTCAAAAGTACCAGATCACACTACAGAAACAATGTCTCTTTGTTTGTTTTCAGGAAGCACACAGAATTTATCATTGGAAATTTGTCCAAAGCTGCATTATCATTCCAGTTCACTGTGATTTATGAATGGCAACTGGAGATAGCACACATGATATCAGCAGCTCTGAAACACTGAGAGCAACGTAAAAGATACATTACGCTCCTATACTTCTAATGAGGCTTCAGCTCTTTGTTCTCTCTGAAAAGTTATCGTGACATATAAACCAAAGATTTATTACTTTAATTCAAGAGAGTATTTTGGTATTTTGTTAGTACCTCAAACTGTGTGAAACGTTTTCTACCTGATATCCAAAGAAGACCATCCACCACATATCCCGCATGGCATGAGAGCGAGCGATCAAAGGACTGTACAAAGGTCCACTTGTTCTTCCTGGGGCAGTAGCGTTCAACTGTGGGCAGCACCTGACGCAATTCGTTTCTGCCCCCCACGGCATAGAGGTACTCGTCCACGGCTCCCAGCACAAAGTGCTCCCGGCAGTTCTTCATCGGGGCTATCTCCGCCCAGGAGTTACTGCGGGGGTCATAGCGGCAGACAGTCCTCACAGCACACGTGCGCCCTGTGGAGTGCTCCACCTCCCCGCCAGCTACAAAAAGAAAGTCTCCCATGACAGCAACACAGTGGTGGCTCCTCCCCACGGGCATAGGCGCCAGCTCACTCCAGTTGGCAATCCCCGCGATGTGAACGTTCTCTTGGTCCACGGGATTGAAGTACCGCAATTCCTTCACTTTACAGACTTCTCGTTTTTTCCCACCAATAATATAAAGAGTGTCTGACTGGAAGCGAGGCTTTGTCCTTGCAGTTTGCCAAACTGGCTGTGCATAGACGCTCTGGTGGTAAGCCAAGGCCTCATTAATGAGCGCTGTCGCAGTTTCACTGGCTTGGACAAGAGGATGAGTAAGAGCTACAGTGTGCAGCGTATCCACATCCATAAGGCCAAAGCGGACGTACTGGAGAAGTTCATCCAGATACTGGTAGCGGCAGTTGTGCTCCAACCACCTCACAGCCAGCTAAAAGTGGGGGGGAATGAAGGGAAAAACAAGACACATGTTATTTGCATACAACTCTGCCAAACATGGTCTTTTGAAATTTGCTTGCATTCCAAGAGCAGGTGTATATTTGCCTCAGTCGTGGTATCTATGAATCTAAAAAGCAGCTGTGAAAGCCTATTAGTCCACATAAAAAGATACAGTGTATATATCAGCTGCTATGCAATACCCTCATTGTGCAGTCTGTTAGTGATGCTGGAGACCATACTATCCCTGAATCAGGCTGCTGGAAAAAAAAATATAAACATAGGGGCTATGGGATCATTGGATACCACAGGTACACTAGAAAGACTAATATCAGAAGATTACAAAAAAAAGCCTTTTCTGCCCTCCATAGTTCATCCTATTTATGACAAAATATTCAAGAAATATAGCACATTACATACTGAATCCTTCATTTTCTTTTTTCTTCTTCATTTATTTTAAAGTGGAGAAAGGTGTAAGGGGACAAAAAAATTAAGTCAGAGAAGAGAGAAGCACAGAAGAGGCCCTGCTAGTTTGGGGCAGACAGAAAGCAGCAATTCAGCAATTGCAGCTAGTATCAACATTCAAAATTTAACATAGCACTCAAATTACATAAAGCTCATTGAATCCAATTGGTCCTAAAAAGAGGTTAGGAATGATCTAAACCATTTCAAGAATTGTTGTGTAAGTTATTCATGAAAACATCTGGTAATGAAGATACCAAAACTTCCTCAAGATTCCTCAGAATTCCCATGCTCTGATATCCCCTCAGACAGATTTTCCTCTTACATATGCAGAAGCTTTAAACGCTTAAACTCATCGCTCCATTTTCCACCTTTGGGTTTATATCCCAGAGCAACCCTTGGAAACGATTCATCCATACAGGATGAAAAGGATTTTGTTACCTTCTTTTTCTTCTCCACCTCAGATGCATTTTAATATTGGTGCCAGTTTCCTCTTCAGTGAACGAAAAAAGTATTTCAATGCATCTTAGGTCATATTTTCTAAATCTCTGTTGCTTGGGTCACAGTTCTCTGTTACTGAAATCTTTAATGTTTGCTGTTGAAAACTGGACATAATTTTCCTCTTAAGGCTGTAGTAGTAGTGAATAGGTTGGAAGAATCTCTTTGATTACAACAATCTATGCCATTCTTGCTTGGACATCACTATGTAAGACTGTCAGTAAACTATGATGTTGCTGATCNTTGTTTGTTTGTTTTGGGGTTTTTTTCTGCAGCACTTATGCAGAGTGTCATGCTTCCTCTGTCATTACCAAACACTCTACTATTACTTTAGGCCAGTAAGTGACTGCTCCAGTCAAGATTATTCAAAATCCAAATTGTATTTTCAAAAGTGCTAGAAAACTATTTCACCTTCTGATTTTCTGAAAACATAAATCCCTTATTATTCTTTCATCCCAGTCATCATCAAAAACATTGACTAGTTCTGGATAAGGACTAACTCTACTTGATACTTCAAATCATTTTGACACAGAACTCGTGGTGTGGGTGTTTCTAACAAGTTGAGTGATGAAAAAAATTTTAGCTAAATCTTATGGCCCTATGCTGTTGTTGGGAATGTCACATAAAGGAGCTGAAAATAAAGGCTGCTCTTATTCATGGTTTTTGTATATGGTGTATTAAATTTATTACTGGTTCTGTATTCTATCAGAGAGGGAAGATGACAAACCAAAACCACCTTCTTGTTAAGATTAATTTGAAACACTTTTTCCTCTCTGTGAACCCCTGTGAAACAAAGAATCAATGAAGGGCATTAAAAATGCAACAGTAGTTCAATCAGTTAAATGCTGTATTGAGTTTCAAATATATGCATTAGCTATATGTATTTTGACTTGCTAGTAAAAAAGACAATAATGAAATACATTTGAAAATGGTTTTGAACTTGAAATCATTGAGCTTTATAGTCAGGTGTTCAAAGTCCACCAAACCCATATGTCAGTTGTCTCCTACTGAGTTGTATCAGGCAACTTCCTTTTCCCTGTCTTTAGCCATGTGACTGATTCCTGAAAGGCACTTAGCTCTCATCATTCAGGCACTTGAAATTGAGGAGAAATTCAGGCTATCTTCATCATACATCAACTAAATGATACGCGGGTTACTATATTGAGATAGAAGAATTTACAAAAACTGAGTTTTTATCTTGCATCTTGCATCAGCACTTGCATCCAACAGACTGGTTACTTTTGGAACCTGAAGTTCATGCCTTTGCTCACATCTAAAATGGCATCACAGAGGTATCACTTGGGCTGCAATGACAGATATTATCGACTCTGTAAAAGACAGGCACTAATGTAAACCAGGACTTGGTAACCATAAGTCTTTTAGAGGAAGTTTGATATTAATGCCTTATTAATATCTTAGAACTTGATCCATCTGCTTTCCTTTACTATCCTGCCTTTGGTCCCCCAGTAAATACTGTATAAACACACAAGCAATACCACATACATTCAAAGAAATGGTACCTGCATTCATTTCTGGATATGAGATGTGTGATGATCTGCACAGAAGACATGGATATCTCCGTTACAATACATTTTCTCTGCTGTAGGAAGTTTGACATATGCAACTTGGTTCATACTGAGTTAGGTCTCTACTGAGAATAGTCCTGGAGTTGTAAAAGTAGTCCTGGAGTTGTTTCACTGAAACCAGTAATGCCCAACTTTTCCCTAAACCACTACAGCGACAGTTGCAAAGTGATACAAAGATTCTGTCAGCACCCATATGAGATGTACAATCTATTCTGCATCTTGAACCTAAACCTCCTCTATCCATTCCATCCACACTATTTTATCCACACTCATCTATCCTGCATCTTTTTTATGAAAACCTTTGAACCTTTCCAAATTAAGTTTATTGCAGCCTGTGTGGGATTCTCCACATGCTGCACCTCAAGGTATCTTTGGCCTATGTTACTTCCAGCTTTCCCCTCTGACAAGCATCTGCAGCAGCAATGGGGAGGGCAATGTGAATCCCAGGCTGTCTATCGTGCAGGTTGATACTGGCTCTTACCAGACTCCATGTGTGAGGTCAGTTTGCAGTGTATTGTATGAGTTTAGAAAGCAGAGCTAAGAACCCTGGATGCCACCTGGATGCTCTATAGGCATTTGATGGAATGCAGAGAAGCTTCACTGAATCTTAGGGAAGCAACAGAGGTCTGTGAATCACAATGTATATAAAAGCTCCTGTACAAATGAACTCATGCTGCTGTTGAACACAATCTGACTACAGTGCCCTGTGTGAACACAATCTGTTTGATTCAGATCATGTTACTGTTTGAACACAATATGCTCAGTGCCCACCTAATCTGTGACACTCCAAGGCAGAAAAAAGGCCTTAAGAGCTAAAAGCTATATTGTTTTTATCACCTTTGTCTTGCTATTTGTGACAATAACTGTTTTAAAATTAATTTTGGGTCACTACTTAAAAATAAGTGCTAGAAATTCAACCTACGAATGTAGGTATCTATATCTATATTTAAAGAATACAGGACAAACTTCTAAATTGTGACACAAGGCAATGGAACAGGTCATCTGGTTTCAGGAACACTTACCAACTGAGCCTTAGACTTCCACACTGGTTTTGCAGCACACTGTTACCATGTTCTCTAGCAGAACTCACGCTATGGAGGCATGGAAGAAAACTGGGTGTGGGTGAAGAGTCTAGAAGCTATTGGAGGGCTTGAAAAAGTTCAAAAGAAAGAAAATTGGATTCCCAAACAAGTCTTTTACTTGTAATAGTAGTAGTCACTGGCGGACTGTAACACAGTTCTAACTTTCCTTCAGTGCAAAGAAGGCAAATGTAACTCTCATCAACATATGGCAGACACAAACTTCCATGTACGAGACCAGCACACATCTGTATATTTATTAACACAATTTGTAACACATTCACTCAGGTTGTGTTTAATCCAGACTCAAAAACCTGGTGCCTACATAAAAACTCCATAATTCATCCCACTGATACACTGGTTATAGTGCCTGTGTTTTTGCCTCTCTGGCAGTAACAATTAGACACTATAATCAGTATTGGCAAAATAAACTCAAAGCCATTATAGACTTTATGATGCTGCAAGAAAAGACATTCTGACTTCTCCAAGGAAATACCAATAGCACTTGAAATTACAACTGTGTTTAAAATGCTAACAAGCAAGCAAGCAAAAAAAAAAAAAAAAAAAGATGTCCCACAATTTTGAGGTTTAAAATATTTGTATCAGTGCTAAATAATTTACAAAAATAAGGAAAGACTCCTACTCCTACTGCCATATAGGCAAATTCTGTTTAAACTGCTAGAAGCTTCTTTTCTATTAATTTTAATGTATGAGTGTGTGAGTAAAGGAAGCTACAGCCTAGTGCCTATATCAACTTTAATAAATAATATATTTTGCCATATTCATCTTCTAAACTAAGTAAATGACAAAAGCAGACCCTCAGAAGGACAGGATTTTCAAACCAGATTAATTCTCTTATTCTAATGCCTTAACCTAAAGGATTTTTCTTCTCCAAGGTTACATTATATGATTTAGCAATGGAGTGCCTTCTCAAAACAGCAGAAAAGAGATGGAAG
>VXBB01024261.1:17588-40088 GCA_013399915.1 Illadopsis cleaveri | reverse complement strand
TATTCCAGTATTTAATCACTCTTTCAGTGAAAAACTTCTTCCTAATATCCACCCTGTATTTCCCCTGACGCAGCTTAAGACTGTCTCCTCTTGTTCTGTCAGTTGCTGCCTGGAGAAAGAGACCATCCCCCAGCTGTCTACAATTACCCTTCACGAAGTTATAGAGAGTGATAAGGTCACCTCGGAGTCTCCTTTTCTCCAGGCTGAACAACCCCAGCTCCCTCAGCTGTTCTTCATATGGCTTGTTTTCCAAGCCCTTCACCAAGGTTCATTATTTCTGGAGAGTGAAAGAACTGGTTTGAGTATGTCCTCCTGACCTCAGATCAGGTTCCGCAAAAGCTGCAGTGGATTTGTCCAGAGGAAATTCTTGGTCTAAATAAGAAATGCCATATCTCTTGGCTGGTTTGCTGGTTTGGATTTATGTGATGTCATGGTGACAACCTGTAACTTTCGCAACATGAGCCCTGCAGTCTGTAAGCCACTTTGCAAGAGGTAGAAATTTAATTTTGATCTTTCAGCTGAAAAACACTGCAGCAAGCAGAGCTATTGGTCGAAGTATCTAGCACCAAAAACTATGCATTTCATGATATTATGCCATAATTAAAGCAGAGACAGATACTGCAGGTGTATTAAAAAAAGAAAAATTATAAAACTTCACAGCATTAAAGTGAATCACAATGTATTAGAAATACTTCTCAATTTTTCTCAAGTGCTGATAAGATCTATCTCCTTAAAGAATTTAAGCAGTAAAGCATCCATCACCAATTGCTGCTAGATAAAAATATTGTCCTAGTGTTTCAACTGGTGCAAGGAGGATATCACAACCTACACACCTTTGGCAGATTTCTTACTCATAATCAAAACTCCAGATTTCTTACTCATAATCAAAGCTCACAGCTCCAGAAGTAACAATTTTAACACCTGTATTTCCATCTCAGATATTTTTAATAATTGTTTCTGTACAACATCCTTGTGAGAAAGAACGGAATTCTTTATGCAAAGACAAACTCTCCACCAACCAAGTAGAGTCCCTTGCATTGTCAGTTCAGTGCTTTACTGCAAGCTTCCTTCACCCCTAGTGCTACACAATTATAGTGGCTTTCTCAAAATGGACATTATTTTATGAAAAAGGTTTGTGAGAAAAACAGTTCTAGTTTTATTATTTTATGTATGTTTTTCTTATGAAACACATAGGAAACAATGCAAGTTTTATAATAACAGTAAATAATAGAATGTATGCTTTCAGAATTGTATTCACTTCCTTTACACGCTTTTTCCATTTCTTACATTTACTGGCCACGAGAGTAAGAAGTTTACCTGGAAGACATTGATTAAACTCAATAAAGATATTCCATCTTTTTAGACTTAGAATAGAATAACTATGATTGCAAATCAGCTTTACAAAAGGCTAGCTGAACTACATTAATATATAACATTATATATGGTAAGTAATCATATTAAAGCAATGAGTTGCTACAATAGAAAAAGTGAACTCATCTACTGGAGCTCAAAGTGAAGTAAGCTACAGACAGAAGGTAAACTCTCAGCTGTTGTACATTATCACAGATCATGAAAGCCTGCCATTTTACACCTTCTGGGGAATCTGAACTTCAAAGTTATACAGAACATTCCTTCCAAGTATCTAAAAGCAATTTATAAGCAGTAAACTCAGGCTTCCCCTAGAGAAGTTTACATTTCTACCACTTTCTCAAAATGGGAACTAAGAAAAAAATTAGGTCTCTTAATCAAAATCTTCTGTCCCCTCAATCTGTCCAACTGAGTCTCTTTATTCCACTACAAAACATCCCATGGAAATTTTGGTGCTCATGCCACAGAACAAAGACTGGTGATATGCAGGTATCTGAAAGTGAGGACAAAACAATTCCCTAATTATCATCTGCCAAAAGTACTTGAGATTTTTTTGCAGCTGAAAAGTGCATCTCCACACAGACAATAAACACTGCATCCTTTCTCAACCTTGGAGCAGCAAAGACAAAACTGTCCCATAGTGTGCTTCAAGAGAAGTCTGCTCTTGTGCGATCAGTCTTCAAACCACGGAGGAGTTTTCTCTACAGTCACTTGGAGCTTCTCTACCAAGGCAGATTTACAAATGTGCTCCTCACATCTAACTGGTTCTTCCACTGTGATAGAAGAGGCAAGCAAGGCCCTGTGCAACCCCTCTCAGTGACACGCCACATGTACAAGGGTGTGTTTAAAAGCTGTATGAGCTAGTGTGTAGCTCCTATTGCAACAGACTTTACAGCTATATCACTACCCACAGCCACTCTTTCCCAGTGCACTGCAATGGCTGTCACACCTGGGAGTCTACACACATAAAATAAATGAGCTGGGAGTGATATCACTGGAAAGGCTCTACTTACTCTTGCAACCAAGGCAAATTGTGTTTAAGCAAGATTATCAAAAAGGAGTGTGGAAGGTGACAACGCAAAGCCAAGAAAACCAGAGGAATGCAAAGCAATAAAACCAAATCCAAAATATGGCATCCAGAGACTCAATATCACTTTTTCCAGAGACATAATCTCAACTTTTTCCTTTGAAATAAGTCCAGCCATAGAGAGTTAGAAATGACAAGGAAATCTTCTCATCATAAACGTGTTGCATATAGGTAAAACCTGACAAAGAGAAGACCTTGCAAAACCATGGCTCAGGCCTGTTACTTTGGCTAAGCAGAAAAGGACTATGGGAAAGTGACTCAGCTGAATTAGAGGTAAAAAAACAAGTTATGTAATATCTTCATACCATGGTGTATGGTGGTTGGTTGAATTACGTTTGCTATGATTTAAAAACTATGCAGCTGATAACCAGCTAATTGCTTAAAAAGACCTGGATTTTGGAATAAAGCAGCGCTCCTTTGCGCTGCCTGGAGACTCTGCATCACTCTGCACGATCACATCAACATTCCTAAAATGTAGCTTCATAGGTCCACAAAACCTGCCTCTCTTTAATACCTGGATCAAATGACAATAAGCTCTGAGGTAAAACAATTCTTGCCATCCCTTTTCAAATGAATCACAAAATGCTCAAGTTTGGATCCTCCATTATTTGTCGTGAAGGAACCAACATTGCTAGGTGCTTTATATCTGGTAAGTTTTTCTGAAGCTGCAAAGAACAGAAGCTTATCTCTTCCTAAACAGCTGTTTAACTAGGGCTCTTAACTGTGATTTGATTTCTGTTTAAGGAGATTAGGGTTTATATGGTATTGCATTTATCTTTTCTGAAACAGGGTAAGGACAGAAAACAGGGGAAGTGGAAAAGGACCTACCTCCAGCAGCCATCATTGCAAAATCTAGAATTGCTCATTTTTGTTTTTAGAGAAAACATTCAGGTTGACATCAAATGCATTGAAACTTTGCATAGCCACATTTAGCACTAAAATAAGTTGCTGGTACATAATTAATAAGTGGAAAAGACAATTTTCACCATCTGATACACACTGTTTTTACTGCTATTCCTCTCTTGTTATTTTTCCCTCTGAAATATATTTTAGAAGTGTAGCAGCTCACTACAGAGACAAGCATCTACAAGCTTTCATCAGTAAAAAATTGTTAGAAAATGAGATAGGCACAAAATTGACAAAATCCTATAAAAATGCAATTCAGCTCTGTGAAAATTAGTCTAAATGGTTCTTGAATGCAAAAGGATTCCTATTTCTTTATTCTCTATTGTTAGGGTATAATTTTCTAGGGATTTAATAGGCAAATCCAACAAATCACAAAAAAATGTATCATTTTCTATAATAATCTTTACAACAGCTATACAGGACTTGTATGTCATTAATATCTTTGGTCACACACAAAAATATACTTCAAAGTATATGCTCCCCTTAGCTGGTTTATAAATATGCATGTGTTCAACACATCCTGTTACTACAAAACTACAGACATCAAGTTTTCCAGCCAAAACCACAGAACAGTTTGGGTTGGAAGGGACCTTAAAGATCACCTAGTTCCAATCCCCTGTCATGGACAGTGTCCATTAGACCAGGATGGTCCAAGCTCCATCCAATCTCAACCTGAACACTGCCAGGATGGGGCATCCACAACTTCTTTGGGCAACCTCTGCCAGCGCCTCATCTCCCTCACAATAAAGAATTTTTTCTGTATCTCTGATCCAAATCTAACCTACCTTTTTTCAGTTTAAAGCCATTTCCCCCTGTCGTATCACTACATGCCCTTGAAAAACATCCCTCTCCATCTTTCTTGTATACCCTCTTAGACACCAAAAAACTGCTGTAAAGTCTTCCTGAGGCTTTCTCCAGGCTGAACAACCCCCGCTTTCTCAGTTTTATTGACTTTCATTTAATCCCCACATGATGGGTTTCAGATTAACTCACTGCTTAAACAAATGAGCCTTGCATTAATTTTTCAAAATGAACTCATTGTTCTAAGAAAGCTACTTCTTTCAAAAAGTGACTTAAACACTTAAAACCACATTTGTAACTGCATTTGAGATCCCAAATACATCTAATGAATTGGGAATGTCAGAGTTTCCCCACTACAAGATTAAAACAAACACAAATTAATTATATAAACTGACTAAATAATACCTGAAGCAAACTGGAACACCTGTAACTTCTAGAAGATAATCCTTGTAAAATTATGGCCTATACAATTTCACTCAAACAGTAAAATAGGCTCCACCCTAAAGGGGCACTTTGAAAGCTCTTCAGCACAGATTTTCACTTCAGAAACTGTGATCTTTCAATCTGTCATTACTATCCCACATAGACCTCTAGCTTGGAAGCCACTTCACAGGAAAGCTTCTTAAGATCTTTTTAACAAGTGTATTTGTCATAATTTCTTCCATTTCTCCCTGTCACGAGGGAGTCCAAAGTGATCAAAGGAGTAAAAGGAACCCTTTGTCACAAGGCATGGCAACCCCCAGCTCTGCAGCTCACTTGCACATCTGGAAGCTGCCAAGAGTGTCCCAGTTGGAGTAAGAAAAGCTGAGCTGGAGTGACACTGCTTTTCCATCTCCTTGCCTCCTCACCTTCCTGGAGCCACTAGTGTCCTGATCCTGGGGTGGGAGTGATAGCACAGGGCAACAGCTAATGAGATGTCAGCAGTCCTGCTGAACCAACACACTTGTTAGCAGGTCTAGACACACAGGTGTGACTTTACAACATCTAACTTGGCACACTTTGGGTACTTAACCCCAGAACTACATTCCAGCTATCTTAACACATTGATGACCATTTGCTGGTTTCAGGAAACACAGAATTCAATGGTTTTTCACCATCATCTTTGGCTTTGTGGCTACAAATAAAAGTAGTGCTTCTATCAGCTCCCAAAGGAAAATTTGTTGAAATACAGAGCAGGGAATTCTCAGAAGAGTTTCTAATTTTCTATCATCTTCCAAAAGCTTAAATCCATTGGAAACAGTGTTAAACAGCTTTACTAAGATTTTGAAAGAGTAAAGATTACTCCATGGTATCCATCCATAGTATCTGTGGATTTTAGACTTTATGTTATTTTCTATAATTAAAAAAATTGATGTATATTTTCAACCACACCTGGCTTTCAGAACAGCTTCAGCAACCATTTTTTTTTTTTTAATGTAACCATATATATCTGCATGTTTATACAATTATACTTAAAATAATCTCCAACAGATCCGAGCCACAAAGAGTGCAACAGTCAATACAAATCCCCCACAATAGAGAAATTCAAACATGGAATGCAGTAACACAAAAGGCTTGCTGTGTGGACAGCTAGGTGTCTTTTTCTGGCTTTCTAAATCAAAATGCACATCCACTGCTTAGCTGAAGAAGTGATCTAAATTCAAGAGCTGTGAGCACAGCAGCCTTCCTAAATACTGGTGTGATGCTCTGTGCACTTCTGAAGGTAATCTGGGATAAATAAGTTGAGGCAATGTTACTGTAGGACAGCAAGACAAAAGTAATGCTCTCTAGTAATTCTCCAATGCTCATAACAACAGCAGCAAAATAATCAAGTTTTCTGATTGGAACTGACATGTATCAAAAAGAAAATCAGAAGAATACACAGTCACTCCCAACATAGTTTTAATACTGAAAATGGCTTTCTATACTGTTATATTTGATAAATAATAGTAAAAATACTAGCCAACATTCCAAAAAACAAGAGTCTGAAACTTTTAAAAGTTCATAAAAAAGAGATATAAAATTCACAAGATATTACTGTAAAGGACAAGATTAAGAGCCTATTTGAATTAAGCCAAAGAAGACAAAGGGGAAAGGTGTTTATAAAATAAGGGAACAGCGCCAACAGGGACAGCATTCATTTTCCCTGTAAGCCAAAATGCCATTACTGTTACAAACAATACAGAAATTATATCAGGAAAATAGTGTGTGACCTGAGCACATCAGCTGAACAGTGTGAGTTTCCACTGCCTACATCCTCTGTTTTCCCCTCTGTATCCTGCATGAACCCTGGCAAGTCTGCAGCTCTAGTGGACACTGACCTTCTTGCAGATCTTGGACCACAACTACCAGCTTGGCCTACCTGTAATGGATGTCCTACCAAGAATACTGCACATGCCTATACTTACAAAAATTAATCCCACCCTGTCTGGAGAGCTTGTAAGGCATACACCATTGCACAGATTCAATTCAGGTGAGATACCTATGTTTTAAGACGATTAGACTAAGGAAAAGGAAACCTGCAGCCTATCACAGGTTATGTTCCCATATTACTTTTATTTAAGGGTAACTGTGTGATTTTGCTTGCAGCTAGTCATGATATACACAGTGCAACATCACAGGCACAGTATGCTGGGTACTGGCATTCACAGGTGACTCTCTGGCACTTTAACTAGACTTTCACGAAAATAGTTCAAAAAAGAAGGTTAAAGCACAGCAAAACACACACGGGCAATATGTTAATTCTCTCATTTAGCCTCACCAATTCACCTCAGCCTTGGTATGCATCAAGCCTCTTTTTTCTCTTCTATGCCTTTCTTGATGAGAGGCTGACAGCCACATTTTAGAGCGGTAGTTTTCTGCTTAGGGTAAATACTCACTAGGAACAAGCATTAGAGTAGACATTATTTCACTTATTGCCCAAGAGAGCACTTAAGCTTATTTCTTGAATAGTGAAAGGTTAATACTGCTTAAACACAACATTGATTACTGAGATGCTTTCCTTCACATATATTTTATATTGTTACTTGTTTGGCAGTAAAACTTAAGTTCACATTTAGCAAGGAACTTAGCCCACATTTCATTAAAATATATATATACCTTTGAGAAAAATGACTTTTGCTCTCTCCATATGAAAAATTGCTCTGCAATACCACAAGATTGACAGAAAAAAAAAAAATCAAGTACTGCTCTAAAGGAGTGGCAAGCTTGTATCAGAACATGACAACCCACTTTAGAAACTGCTGTTCTGCATAGGTAAATGTGTGCATCTTTGGAGATGTATGGAAGGTGTCTTTGAATCTGTCATCAGCACAGAACTGTTCCATCATAGCAGGCTACCACAATGTGTACACCATAAAATTTCCCACAGCATTGAACTGTGGGATTTCTGCTGAAGAATAATTTTGATCCTTCACAAATGCCATCAGGAAACCCAAAATGAAGCTAAAGTGTAAGAAAAGGCTGTTAAAAATAGGGCACAGAAGAGGATAAATAGGACTGTAATGAGAAACTGGATTTGTATACTTATTCTTTTTGTAAAAAAAAATTAAAACATTAAAAACTCATATTGACCTATAACACTGCAGTCTTCTTGTCCTTTATTTTTCTATATATTCGAGCAAAGACACTTCTCCAATGCAGAGACCAAACAGTATTTTCACACATCCACAGGGATAAAAGAAATAACTAGTATTACTCTTTCACACATGGAACATGTACTTCATGAACACAAGTTCAGAAGTCACACACAAGGAATTTAACAGGGCTAAAATGTCTTAGGAGACTAGCCCTGAAAAAGGCATAACACATTTACATGCCTTCTTGTTGAATAAGCCACTCATGCAGTTTTATCTACCAGTTTTTCCTAGATTGCTTGCTTGTCAGTTGATTATCAAGAAACCAAGTTGCTTGGCAAAAGAAAAAAAAAAAGAAAACAAACAAACAAACCAAAAAAACCAAGGGAAAACTTCTAACCTTCCCTTCCAAAGAAATATCAACAAATACTAAAATTGATCCACTTTTATTGTTAGCGGTTTAAAAATTATGTGTATCCTTTAACAACCTACTTAAACAGTAGCAGAGATGGGAGAAACTAATCTATATTGATCTCACATTAAGATTTTTTTTCCACATATGATTTAAGAGTCCACCTTGGATCAAGTGCAGTATTTAATACAGAACCATTTAACAAATCTACTGCAGGAGACAGAATCATCCAGTAAATATTTCTCTCTGTAACCATTAGTATGATATTTGAAATATGAATATTTAAGCCTCACAACATTGAAGTTTCTAATAACAAACATAAGGCATAATTAGTTCATAACTAAAGCTAACATTAGTTTTTTACTTAAATCTTTGGCTTGCTTTCTACTTGCCAAGGTTCCAACAACAAGCCCTCTACCGCTATATTTCTCTGGCAACATGCTCCATCTTACAGAGTTGGTTACTTTTTCAATTATCAAGGCAAAGAATTCACCTGCTTCTTTGAAGTACAGCCAATGAATCTTTCTTGTAATGGTCCATTATAAAAAGACTCACTTTTCATTTCACGATAAACTAGACATTTATGGCCTTGTCATGACTGCTTCCTGTGGAAAAAAAAAGGGTGCTTCACAGGTCGTGATGAAGAAGAACAAACCAAAAAAAAGTAGTTTCTTTTCCTCCACCTTCTAAATGATTCTTTCCTTTGTTTTCTTCTTTTTTTTTTATTTAAGTCTTTTTTCCACATCACTGACTCAACTTTACATATTTTAATGCAGCTGACAAATCAAAAATTTCTTATATTAAAAATAATTCATAATCTCATGTGCTAATAGAATCAATACAAAACCAAATCTTATGTCAACTAATAATCATAATTAATGACTTACCTAAGAAAGATCTGATTGAGGACGCTCATAAGTTGATCCAATTTCAAAGCCTACACAGGTTTTCTGGTGGGCTTTTTGTTTTTTGTTTTAAGAAATACATCACTATAGTCCTTGTCTATTGTCTCCACTTAAAACAAGACACATCAAGCCAAAGAGTCTAAAAAATCAATAGGAATTTCTGTAGAAGTTGGCATCAATCCATATCCTAGCACACTGCCACTAATATTCCATTTAACTTTCTCAGACTTGGTTTGTTCACAGTTATATTTCACAATACTCACTAGAACTAGCCAATTGTGAATTGGTAGCCTAGAAAAATCTAAAGTATGACAGGTAAGAGCTGCAGTCACTTCAGTTTAAATAATATTCAAGCATCACTACATGTACACATTTTGATGCATTAAAGTAACCACCTTAATCTTTTTGTGCACTAGGATCAGATCACCCAGTAGACATTGGGAATTCAAACTGGCATAAAAAGCTGTGCTCTCCAGACAGTGGCACCCTTTCCAGAGGTTCTCTAAGGGAAGTTTTAATTTGTGCTTAGGGCTTCATGGCAGCCCTACTAGCAAAGGTGCCTTGGGGACATGCTGTGACACGCAGCCATGTGTGTGTGCAGAGGCCGCACTAGTCACAGGTAAGACAGATAAATCAAATGGTAGTATCCCCCCATCAGCTTTTCTATTATCTGCCCCACTTTGTGCCAATTTCCTCCAGCTTCCCCAACAGCTCTTGCTTTGCTGTTCTTCCTTAAGACATGGGATGGGGATTTGTCAAAGTCAATGAGCACTTTATTACAGTGAGAGTGCTCAGTAATGAACAATTCAGCAATTTAATGAGATTCTGTAGATCTGTCTCCAGCCTGTCCATCAAGTTTCACTTCTATAAAGCACCCTGACACTAATCCTCTGGCATACCCAATCTTTACCCTGGGCTGAATATTAGATTCTTCCATGGTATATTGCATTACCACTATAACCTTAGCAAAAATGATGAACTTAACTACACTTGAGGCAATATAGCTGGTCTGATTTGATTTTCTTCAATTGGGTTGACTATGAGGGAATTACTTATTTACTAAGATAAAGCAAGAAATCAGTTTCTTATTGCCTTCTGAATGCCCAAATTGGTAAATATTTATATGTGTCTTTTAATCCATTCTGGGGACTTGGAATATTTATAAATATATATTTACTCCTGGTTTCACAAACTGAATTAAAAAGATGCATGCATATTTTGCCTGCAGCAGAAAACTAGTTTAAAAAAATTCTTCGGAACAGCATTAGTAACCTTTAGAGAGGCAATTATGATAACACTTAAATGGACAGTGTGGAGTTTGTTGTCACTCAGAAACCAGCATATTACCTATAAGTATCTCTCCCCAGTATGACCCTGCACCAGAAACAGAGGATTTGTCGTATTTGCCTCATGAAGTGTTCATTCACTGGAGTGCACATAGTTAAAAAAATTACTTCTGAGTCCAAGTCTTTCTTGAAGAACAGAACAGTTAGACAGGATTTAAAAACTCCCACTTCTCAAACATCATCACAGCAGGTTACAGAGGGCATATTAGTGAGTATTAAGTTATGCTTGCATGGTTTCCCACAGAATCTATTCTAGCAAAAGTATACCCAAGCATGTAGCTAGGGGATTCCACTGGCCCTGCAGAGAAATGATGATGACCCCAAATCAGCCAATCATCCCTGCTCCATGCATTAACTTGGACATCAAAACTTGTTTCTGACAAAGGGAATATAGGCTAGGACTCCAGAGCAGAGTGCCTTAAAAACCTAAACCAAAAACAGCCCATCCTCATGTGTAGTGTAGTGTACTGCAGGTTCTGCTGCACAGGCATCCTCCAGAGACTAGGACAGGAAAAAGTCAAACTTTATTTTGGTTTGCAGAAAATATCATCTTTGTAGCATAGTCCATAATCTAAAAGCCTCAAAAAAATACGCCTGCTACAATACTGAAGGGTTAAGTTACATCTTCATACTGGTTTTGTGGTTTGAAGAACTTAACCTGACATCTTTATTTTCTGAAGAATAAATATTTTACCCTGCATGACATTATTTATCCACAGAACATGAAGTGTTCCACTGATGAATATACACTTTACATTTTGAGAAACTGATGGCATCTACATGTAGTTATTTCCTTAGAATAATCCAAAGGATTCTACATATAGTTATTTCCTTAGAATAATCCAAAGGATAAATAGATAAATAATAGGGTTGAAATATAAATCAGTCTTCTGAATCACAGTCTTCTCTGTCAGATCAATATAACCCACTTCCTAAAAGGAATGCACAGGTTTCTTTTCAGCAAGTTTCTTTCTACCTTGAAATACACAGAAATATTTTCCTCTCTAAAGCATGACAGCAAAAAGAAACAGAAAGACATCTTTGGGTAATCAGTATTACAGAGGTTTCCTTCCACTCCGTAGTGAATTTTTACAGATATACGATGGGAACTTTTCCAAGGACAGATTTTGGTTTAGTTTTTGTGTTTCTCTTATTAGGCTATGTGTTTTTCTCACATTAGTGGTTTTTCCCAGCCCATACACACTAAAGGTGGCAACACAATGCTTTTATCTTGTTAATACTCTGTGGCTAGCAACATGGTCCTTTTCTAGATCCAGCTTTTTAAAAGGAAGTGATCTCAGGCTTCTTGCCACAAACCTTCCATTGAAGCCTCCACTCATCTTGGAGCAGAGCTGCATGTATGATGATTCTCTCATTTGCTTCAGGCAAAGTCAGTTGCAGTGGCCCAAACAATTTCAATGGCTATTGAAGTTATACAGCTAAATTTGTCTGAAGTGAATGAGAGAGAATGCAGAAGCAGGTTTGTCACCAGACTCATGGCACTAGCCTCAACAGAGGCAATTATAATTGAGTTGCATGCATCAGGCATCTCTTCCCACCAAAGAAGTTGGATCTGGAGGAAAATCTCTGGCTGTATTTAAGTAGCAGAAGTTAAACAGCATGACAAATTTCTCTTTCAAACAAAGTAATTGCATTAACACAACACAATATTTTTAGAATTTCATTTAGAAATTTCCCTCAGTTGTTATTCACAGTTTTTGCTCAAGTGCTTATTCTCCCTCGAGATTGCTCCAGGGTTTCAAAACAACAGATTACTGCTATGGTTTACAGAGTGTCACACATTCTGGTTGTTCACCAATCTCCTTACCTGCCAGATTTGCTCTTCACTGAGTGAAGTGAGTCTATCGCTTTTAAAAACCTCTCGAAGAAGACAGTATGGGAGTGCCAGAACTTCTTCAGGATGACTCTTCAATAGCTCAGAGAGATGTTTTACTAAGAAGCCAATGACTGCATTCTCCAACAGAGTGAGGTTGAAAAGATCCGCAAGCTTGTACAGGTCCAAGTAATTAAAACTATTTAATTCCTAAATGGATGAAGCAAACAAAATACACGTCAAAAAAATATCCCAAACACGAAACAGAGAATATAAAAATCCACAGGTCTCAGATAAGGAAAAAAGGTTATTCTTTTGGAGCTGTGGAGAAGGAAGGCAATATAACTTGCAGTTAATTAACACAGGCTCATTCAAAATGTACATGTAAGTGTCACCAGCGCATATGCAAATATATATGATAGTACTAATTTATATTGCAACTCCTAAGGTTATATGTGCATAAAGCATCTGTAAGAAATATGAATTAGTACATAATAAAATAAACCAATATTATTTACACTGTATGTAAAGAACTCACAGGAGCTAACAAGTGGATTAAAAAATGTATTTTTTAACAACAATGGTTTGTTACAAAGCAATTGTTTCTTCATTATTTACTGTTTTGATTGAACTAGAGCACCTGTGTAGCACAATTTTTTGTTCTATTAAATCTCACAAAATACAAGATGCTGAGCTACATTTTATTACATATGAATTTTTCTTCAATGAACAAATGAACACTTTTTCTTTTTTTTCCAACCACTGGCATCAACATATAGTGGATGTTGGCCTCCTTCTCCCTCTCCTTCTACCAGCTGAAAATGTGAGGAGACAAAAGCTATAGTATCTCAAGGCAGGAAGCTTTGTCCATCCTGCTACCAGGTGACTGATATTTATGGACTAATGTTTTCAAAACTTGGCATCCCTCATAAATTAGTATCTAGACAACTAGCTACTGCTGTTCTAGACCACTCTGCTCCCTTCAGGGAACAGGCAAAGAATTCACCTCTCTTAGACAGAAGTACCCAGGACACCTGGGAAATGATCATGTTTACCCGTTTTCTCTGTTCTTGCTGCATGCTCACACCTCTCTTCCTCTCTTCTCTGCAATCCTGGTTTTCATCTCCCAATTTACCACATTGCTCCCTATCAGGCGCCTTCTCCTTGACCAGCCCCATGTGTGGGAATGACAAGGAGCCTCTGAGTTAACACGGGGACTGGAGCAAGGAAGAGAAACAGACTAAATTAAGTCAATTTCACTTTCACTGCTCTGCTGGATGGAATGGCAGCACCAAATGAAACTGACAAGAAATCTTGTAAATGTCAAATGAGCTGCACGGCTGGCAGATAGAGCAGAGCAACAGGGAAGATGGGAAAGTGCGAAGAGGGGTTTTTTTGGAATGTTTTATGGACTACATCTTGAACGTGTGAATTGGGTGCCTGTCCCGATGACTGTGGAGCTGTTTATGCATATGCAATGGAGAGTGGAGAAAGAATTTTTTAACCTGCTTAGAGGAGTCAGTACTGGAGGAAATGGAATCAAATTCCTGTGGAGGTTCCTGCTTGTTACATACTCTCCCAGTCTGAACAGTGCACCTTCCCTAGCAGAATTGTACACAAAGATAAATCCTATTCATTATCTACTAGACTTCTGCATAAGAGTTTCCCACAGTTTTCTTGGAAGAACAAAGGTAAGTTCTTTACATTGTCAGAACAAGCACTAACAGACATCATCCCAAAAGCCACAGCTATTCTAGTGTCAGCTCCTCCTCAGAGGAGGTAAGGATAAATCTGCAGTTGCAGAAAGAAAGAGAAAAGAATGAATTTTACATGAGAAGTATCTTCTCTGTGTGCTTGCTTGGTGATTTAGTATCTTCAGATCACAGATGGCACCTCACAACCCCACTCCTGTGATGGCCATGCAATGGTGGCAACAACACATAGGAGTCTAATCAAAGCAAACATCACAGTATTTGACAAGCAACAACCACAGTTTATTGTCCCTGGTTCAGAAAACTATCTGTTCACAGAACTCACTGATTGAATAAATCCCAAATGCCAGAAAGAAATTCAGAAAAGCTCAGTGTGTATTTATTGAGCTCTTTTGTGGTCAACGGCTGTGTCTAGGGACATAAATAGATAAATAAATAAATAATCAAGCACTGTGAGCTGAGGATCAAGAGTCCCACTAAAATACATGGTCAAACCTCACTAAGTGCTGGTTGAGAAGGAGAGATGGCTTTTAGCAGACTTCAGAGGAGGAAAATACTAGAGATAACATAATGGAATCCTTATTAGAGAGAACCAGTAATGAGACACACAAATGCAATCTACCCCTGAAAAACCTTCACATTTTCAGTGAAATCTGCATGACACTGGTAAGCCTTTCTTTTAGGTCTGGAAATTTTTCATGAGCTCCAAACTCCCTCATCCTCTCAAATCAGCAGCAATTGAAGTTGTTTTTATGAAAGCTGTCTTACACTTGAAGAGGCCAAACATACTTATGGATTTATAAAAAAAATCTCACCAGTTATTTATACTGCATGTAATAACTCATTTCAGATGGTTATTTATGTATGTGTGTTATTATTTATTTATTATTTGGGTTATGTGTTTACTTATTTTCATTGCTAAGTTTCAGATGATTTTGATGCTTCCTAACATAATGTGTTAGTCACCTGCTGAACTTACAGTCTACTTCTTAATGAATACTGAAAGTGTGTTTTGTTAAAACTTGGCCTAGAATCAGTAATGATCATTACTGATTTTGTAAGGTTAGGGTTGATCTACAGGTTTGTATTTCACAGACAAAGAGGTAAACATTGCATAAGGCTTTAAAAATGAAAATCAAGATTATGCAGTACTATACACTACTGTCTCAGTTATGATCCTAGAGGACAAAAAATTTCACACTAGGATTGTTTTATGTATACCCCAGACCACATAACTTTGCTCTTATAAGTGGTAAAACTTTCAAAAATAGTCTAAAATGAAGTATGTAAGTCAGTAATAAGAAAAATGCACCTTATCTTCTAGCTTTAAAAAAGTCCCACTGGAAAGATCAAAGCAATCACTGTCAGCTCAGTCTGATTTGAATAGATTTTTCACACTAAAACCTTAATTGAAATAAAACCTTTGATAAATGGTGAAATAGGCTACTAAACAGGAAATGTAGGTGTGGGCATGAGTAAGAGTACTAGCAGTCTCTGCTTTCTACAGATTCTATTATATTGTATTAACTGAGCAACTACAAAATTTTGAAGTAGCATGTGACTTTCTTGTGATACTGTATTGCAGTGTATGTTCTTTGAAAATATGCAATACAAACCAAGCTTATGTAAATTTTTGAAACTTTTAGCCCCTTTTTTCATAAACTTTTATGTATATGCCACTTTTTTGAACTGAAGGATGAAATATGAACACAAGCAGAACTGTCACTAAGAGCTGAAGGCAGTGATCCTATCTCTTCTAATATGATGCATGCTACACTGCTGAAACACATTCAGGCTAAGAAAATATGCAAAAAATGATAGATACAGCGCTTAAAACAAAGTTGAAATACTTCTGAAATCTCACAGTAAACTCAAACCAGTTTAGTAAATTGGCCAAATTATTTATCAGTGTCTACTTCTAAAATAAGAAACTACCTTAGTTCCTACGCATCCTACTTAGTGTGCATCCCCCCACTGAAGCAAGAGAATCTATTATTCCACACTAAGGGTCTTCTGATTCAGTAGGATCAACCTTTAGATGCCAAACCAATTCAACAATGAGTTGACATTTAAAAGCCTCATAAAAGAAAACATGTTCTACAAACAAACATAATCTGAAAGATGACAATATTAAATATTCAAAATAAGTGATATGACAGTGTGAATATTTTGATACAGAGGTGTATTTTAATATAGAGATATGATAAATCGTCAAACAGGAAAAATAGATATAAACATTGTGTTTAAATTGCTTCCAAAACCATCTTTATTCGTTCATACTTTAAAGAATAATTGCCTTGCACAAGACACAGGAAAGGATGTAACAGATTGATAAATTAGAGTTAATCATAACCAAGTACACAGCAGAATACAATATACCTCTATTCCTGTGCTCCGTGTTATAAATAGCAGAAAAAGCACAAGGAGAACTAAGGGGAAAGAATGCATTTCTTTATGACCTTATTTGAAAGATAAACTCCTTGGGGAAATACAATTTATTCAGATTATCAAGACCCTGCTGTGCAAATCTACAGTCTGGGAGCACACTACAGAGATCAAACAATATTTACTTTATTCTGTTGGGTATAAAAGCTTTTAATGAATGCATAATTAAAACAGCAAAAGTATATACAGCTTTAGAATTCCACTGCCAAGCCAAGCCATTAATATCCAAAGTACCGTAACCAGTTGTAACTCCACCTGCTTCCTATTTAGATTACAATACTGTTATAAATCAAGGTATTAAATGACTAGCCCTGCTGCTGTAGCAGAGGAAAGTTGCATGGTGACACATTTCTCCCTTTTCTCAAAGGGGTTCAGCCTCTTTAAAGCAAAAAAACCAAATCCAAGTGTGAGCTCTCTGAGACGGGGACATAGCTATCCAAAATCCTTAAGCAGCACAGGTCTTGACCCTACATCCTCCAGGTTCTCTGCCACATTAAATACTATGAACCAGCTGCATCATTCAGAAAAAAAAACCTTGACAAAATCATAGCAAAGATGGACCCTAAATAGATAAGGGATAGTAACAAAATGAAAAACTGTAATGACAAAAATGTACTTACCTGACAACAAAAGAGACCAACACAATTTTAATATAAAAGAAATCCAGTTCTGTTGGTTCTAGCTGTTTCTTTGTACATCAAAGGTTTTAGTTCTGCAAAACCTTACACATTTACCTAAGAACTAACAGATCATGCACACACTCAACAGCACAGCAACAGACACAAACATTTCATAATAAGCATAAGCACAAAAAGTATATTTCAGATCTTATTTGAAATTTTCCTCTGTTAAACACCAAAGTCATCCAGTTGAGCCATGAAAAGAATTTTACTGAAGCCTGGTAACAGTTGGCCAGGCTGGAACAGCCTGGAACAGCTAGCTCAGAATTTTTCAATGTATAGAACTGATTACACTTATTATGAGATAAGTGCAGACTGCAGATACGTTTATAGACATAGTAAAAGATGGCTTTCTAAGTGACTCATTTTATACAATTAATTTTTCTGATAGATCACTGCTTTCTCATCACCTTCTGTAATTCTTGCTTTTGTTTTCTCCTTTGAGCATGAAAAGTTAATTTGCATCCTTGCTGCTATTTTAAAGTAGGTCTAGAGCTAAGTGAAAGACCAACAATATCAAAATATTTCAGCCCTATTATTTTCCTCGACCCTATGAGAATTCATTTCATTTCCCTTCTCACTTATTGTTTCTCTATTTGTGCTCAGTTTTCAGGTTTAATCCTGCTGGCTGATGCTACTGAGAATCCTCTTTGAAGGCAGAGATGAGACCTGTAAGCTTCACAAGCAGAGAGGAAAGACATTCTCAGATTGCTCATGTGATGACACAAATGTGTGGTCTTCAAAAAAAGAAAGTGAAACATGCCATATGTAAAATTGAAAAAAGCAAACATTTTCTAGAAACTCAGTCAAATTGATCTACATTATTAAACAGTAGGAATATCTTCAACTGCCAATCCAATTAAATATTTTAGGTGACCCTGATTATACATATCTTTTATAGTCTGCATACACGAGTATGTGTACCATGGAAAGAAAGCAAACAACAAAATATTAAGACAATACAGTTAAATTTTCATAGTACGAGTGGAACAAACTACAGGTATGGTTCTTCAGAGGTTTCAATAGCGGCCTTCTCTTGGTTAATGGATGCTGCTATAAGAATTTTAAAAATTATTTTGAGTGTCCCTGCCACAGAAACTCCCTAAATGAAAAGCTTCACATCTCACCAGCTACTTCTGGCAAGAGGTCTGTAGCAATATATTGTATTGTATTTAACAATTAAAAGTACAGGGATGAAGGAACATGGAGATCTTCTAACCCTTCACCTGGTACTTTTATATCATTTCACACAGTAGAAACACAAAGAGAGGATTTGACGGGATTTATCAATATTAATCATTTTTGCCAATTATGGGAGCTTGCCTTTTCTTTAAAAGTGTTGTGAGGAATAACATTTCTCATACACATTCATATATCTTTTACTCCAACAGAAATCATAGGATATATCATTTATCACAGGATTTATCATTTTATAGTTTTGCTACCTCTTTGGTATTACTACTGTATAAGAGGCAAGCTGAAAACTCCTTGGGTAATGCATCAACAACCAGTAATTTTTTATGATAAATGTTGAGAAATCCAGAAAAAGCAAGCGTTGTCCCTTAGAAACTCAAAGCTTACAGGAGTAGCAGCCAAAATAAATAATTACAAACCAGACGAAGAAAAATAAGACTGTATAATACTATTACACTATTACTTCCTTTTTTTTTTTGTTTTGTTTTGTTTTGTTTTGTTTTGTTTTGTTTTTGTTTTTGTTTTTTGGTTTTTTGTTTTTTTTTGTTATAGGCTCCCATAACCGTTTAAGGCCATGAGAATACAGAAATGGAACTCTAGTCCTCTACTATATCACAAGCTCATCAAAACACCTTCAGCATAAATTAAGAAAGATTCATGCGGTTCCCAACTAGTATTCCAAGAAGGCTCAGCTGATTTTGAGACTCCATCTCCTAATTTCCAGTTCAATTTACTCAAACAGTCTATATATATTTGTTTCTGTGCCAAAATTATCTTTTAGATTTAACAGCACGTTTCTCTCCCTGGTCCCGCCCCCCCACTCAGTATTTACTCCCTTGAAACATTTACAGAAAACAATGATATTCCTCCTCAGTCCTCATTTTACTAGACTAAACAAGGAAAGCTCTTCTAATCTCCCCATGTAAAGTAGGTCTTCCTGATCATCTTAGCTGACATTTTCTACACCTCTCACAGTTCTGATTTCACTTATTCTTCTGCATGGACAAACTCTTTCCAGTACTCCTAATTTTTCAGCAGTACTTTGTAAAGTAGCATTAACACTTCCTTAGCTTTAAAAATTATCTTGTATGAAATATCTTAACAGTCAAACTGCGTTTTTCTTGATGCCGTCACATTAGTAGCTCAAAGTCATCTCATGATTTAATACTTGAAAATTCTCTGTAAACTTGGTCCTCAAGTGGGACACAGCAACAGCCACTCAGTCTGGCAGGCAAGAGAGAAATAATATAACATATTACAAATGAGAATTATGATGCAATAGGTTCTACTGAGGATGCTCAAAATTATTTTCCAATCCCTTCTTTAATTGCATTGTTTTTGAGTAAAAGATCTTGTAATTGTCCTGTTCCATACCAGTTACTGGGGGAGAAATTATTTCAATGATTTTTTTAAGGCTTGCTTCAAGCTGTATCTGGATCTGTTGGCTGAGGCCAACAGTATGAGATTCAACAAGGCCAAGTGCTGGGTCCTGTACTTCGGCCACATCAACCATGCAGCACTACAGGCTGGAGGCTGCAGAACTGTGCAGTGGAGAAGGACCTGGAGGTGCTGATCAACAGCAGCTGAACATGATCCAGCATGTGCCCAAGTGACCAAGAAGGTGAATGGCATCCTGGTCTGCATCAGGAATACTGTGGCCAGCAGGACTGGGGCAATGGTTGTCCCTCTGTACTCAGCACTGGTGAGAACACAGCTCGAGTGCTGTGACCAGTTCTGGGCCCCTCATAGAAGAATGATGTTGAAGGGCTGGAGAGAGTCCAGAGAAGGGCAACTGACTGATGAAGGGTCTAGAGAGTGACTCATACGAGAAGTGGTTGAGAGAACTGGGGGTGTTTAGCCTGGAGAAAAGGAGGCTCAGGGGTGACTTCATCACTTTCTACAACTGCCTGAAAGGAGGGTGTAGCCAGGTGGGGGCTGGTCTCTTTTCCCAGTGACAGGAGAAGAGGAGATTCCCTCAAGCTGCACCAGGAGAGGTTCAGGTTGGACACTCGGAAGAATTTTCTCTTTGAAAGGGTGGTTAAGCATTGGAACAGGCAGCCCAGGGAAGTGGTGGAGGCATCATCTCTGGAAATGTTCAAGAAACAACTGGACGTGGCACTTAGTGTGGTGGTTAATTGACATGGTAGTATTTGGTCAAAGGTCAGACTCGATCTTTGAGGTATTTTCCAACCTTAATGATTTTATGATTTTATTCTGTGAAAAGTAGGTAAGTAAATCCTCCTTAATATACTGGAAACCAAAATAAGTCTTAAATCAGTATTAAGTATGAAAACTTTTAGACATAGGAAATAGAGAAAGAAAAATTATTTCTAATTTCCAGTACATTAAAGTACAATTTTTATTCTTAAGTCATATCTCCATTACCAGCCNTATATTTCAAGAACCCCAGAGATTACAAGAGGCAAACAGTACTGGAATATAGCAGGAGATTTAGAATCCCAATTCAGAGAAGACATGGCTTCTGGAGGAGGCTAAATGATTGGTCCTCCAACTACTCTGCATATATGTGAGCGAAAAATGGTTGACTGATAAAAAGCATCATTGTCACTAACTAAAAAAAGGAAGGCAACATTCACGACTCAAGATATTGCACTAAAAAACAATCAGGGAGCATATTTAAAATTATCAATATACTAATGTTAACTCTCTAGATATAAATAAGAAAAGGATGTTTATGTGCAAAGAATATATAATATGATTCAAACAACTGTTTCATAATGTTTTTATGACATTTTATTTCTGGAACACTTCACTGATGTATACACGTGCTCTGTATTGAGCCCAGCAAGGAGCCACTTTTCTTAAAAACATGTTTCAGGGAACAGCCTGTCACCAAATGCTTAAGGATTACAAAGGTAACAGACATATCTAAAAATTAAAAATTGGAAAAGGATAGCTGTAGTGAGCTAGTCATCTAGTAGCATCAGAGAACGAAACAAATTGCCTAAAATACATGAAATAACAGGTTATTTAACACAGATAGATTCAAGTCTCAGAAAAGTCTGCAAAAAACTCAAAGCAACAAAGCTTCCTTAGAATTTTAAGGTAGCATGCAATACTACATCTACCAAAATGCTGAAACCAGTGCAGGATAACTCAATAATGAGTATAACTTTGATTGAAAAAAAAAAAAAATTTCCTCAAGGAATCTATTTTGATCCAATACTGTTAACAGTTTAATTGAAGTAGAGAAAGGTAATTTTCATCTGCAGAAGACTCTGCAAGGACAGCATGAGTATTGTCAGGCTTTCCTGGTTAAGTGGGGAAAAAAAAACAAACACGAAAATAAAAAGTGTGGGTGTATCTATATCTATCTGGGAACCAGTAACATAATATAGAAAATATACCAGGCTCTATTTGGAACAACACTGACAAGCCATCAGGAGGCACTAAGAAGCAGTCATAAATAGCAANTGACAGGAGAAGAGGAGATTCCCTCAAGCTGCACCAGGAGAGGTTCAGGTTGGACACTCGGAAGAATTTTCTCTTTGAAAGGGTGGTTAAGCATTGGAACAGGCAGCCCAGGGAAGTGGTGGAGGCATCATCTCTGGAAATGTTCAAGAAACAACTGGACGTGGCACTTAGTGTGGTGGTTAATTGACATGGTAGTATTTGGTCAAAGGTCAGACTCGATCTTTGAGGTATTTTCCAACCTTAATGATTTTATGATTTTATTCTGTGAAAAGTAGGTAAGTAAATCCTCCTTAATATACTGGAAACCAAAATAAGTCTTAAATCAGTATTAAGTATGAAAACTTTTAGACATAGGAAATAGAGAAAGAAAAATTATTTCTAATTTCCAGTACATTAAAGTACAATTTTTATTCTTAAGTCATATCTCCATTACCAGCCTGGGGGACAGAGGGAGAGGAAAAAAAAAAAATTAGAAATCAACATTCCTGATATATGCGCTAATAGAGGTATTAGTGCACCTGACAGTTTCCTTTTCCAATGCCTTTTTTAAAAGAATTTGCTATTTTGACAACATTTAATAAGTCAATCTACAGTTTTCCAGCTTCAAGATTAATCACTTGAAATCCCTTGAAAACATCCCTAAAAGCATATTATACATTATTAAGAAGGAGCCTGACAGGAAAAGACCATTGCTCTTCCCTATTAAAAATATTCAGAACGGAAATAGATCATAGGAGTTGCCATCCCTGTGAACAACTTCCACTGACACACCTCATAAAACCTCTAGAAAATAATTTCTATATATATTTATATATGTTCAT
>VXBB01024261.1:0-17556 GCA_013399915.1 Illadopsis cleaveri | reverse complement strand
GAAATAACAGGTTATTTAACACAGATAGATTCAAGTCTCAGAAAAGTCTGCAAAAAACTCAAAGCAACAAAGCTTCCTTAGAATTTTAAGGTAGCATGCAATACTACATCTACCAAAATGCTGAAACCAGTGCAGGATAACTCAATAATGAGTATAACTTTGATTGAAAAAAAAAAAAAATTTCCTCAAGGAATCTATTTTGATCCAATACTGTTAACAGTTTAATTGAAGTAGAGAAAGGTAATTTTCATCTGCAGAAGACTCTGCAAGGACAGCATGAGTATTGTCAGGCTTTCCTGGTTAAGTGGGGAAAAAAAAAACAAAAAACAAAAATAAAAAGTGTGGGTCTATCTATATCTATCTGGGAACCAGTAACATAATATAGAAAATATACCAGGCTCTATTTGGAACAACACTGACAAGCCATCAGGAGGCACTAAGAAGCAGTCATAAATAGCAACATCAGTTCTCAGAACAGTGCTGAGGCAAAAAAAAAAAAAAAAAGCTCATGTCATAAAATGCACATCCAGTATTGCCCAATAAAAGAAACAAGCCCTCTTTCTGCTTCAACATTGCATTTTAAATCTACTCTTCAATTATTGGTCCCAGTTCTGAAGTCCAAACTTTAAGGATACTTAAAAACTACAGGTCGGAAAACCAACCTTGCAAGACTTCAGGTGCTCAAGCTAGTTTTTTAAAGAAAGACTCCTGGAAGATTTGATCTTGAGCAAAGATATTTATAACACGGAGAGAATATATGAAAGGAAAAATAGCTCTGACTAAATTTTCAGAAAATAGTTTCTGGTGCATGAACGTAGGATCAGAGTTGCCCTGGACAAGGAACTAGAAAGTACAGGCCTGTTTGCATTGGCTTCATGGGAGTACGTACATTTTGCAGCTCTGTATTAAAAAAAAAATGACTGCAATAAAACAATTTTTTTTGACAACTGTCTGTACAGCTAAAGAAGGAAATATTTGTGCAATTTGACCGCTGGGGTTAAAATGGTTTCTCATTCCTCTCAAAAGCAAGAGACTTGTTGCAGCTGCAGGAAGATATGAGAGTACTTAGCAGTTAAAAGAACCTCACTCTAAGTATATGAATGATAAAAAGGCAAAATTTCCATATTATTTGGAAAACTGTTATTTGTTCAGGTATCTCTATGCTCCTGTAATATCTGATCTCAGCTCAAAAATCACTAAGAATTTTATTTTTGTTGCTTATAGCACTAAACCAAGGCAAATCCTCATTTTACAGAGGAAAAAAGGAGAAGCAGAAGAACAATTTAAAAGATTTCCCATGATACAGAACATACAAGGAACAGAACCTCAAATGCCTGGAACAGAATCCAGCGCTCTGGTAGTTACATAATTCCTGTCTTCACCAACTTTAACAGAATTTTAAGTTACATATACGGTTCAATATATTAGCCAAACGTCTGCAACAATGTATTGCATAGGAATTATTTCTTCAGTGAAAGAAAACTCTCTACAATCCTCTTTCCCCAGATATGCAGTGTAAAGAACATCTCTTTTTCCCACAACTAGGAGCTGTGTTATTAGTAGGTTTACAATGTAGCAATCAGAACTGATTTCAGGAGATAAACAGCATTAAAAGGGATAGTGGTAGGCTATAAATAGGCAGAAATGTAAAAGGATGAAAGAAGTCTGGAAGAGCTTCCTTTTTTTTTTCCCAGGCTAAACATATTTTAAGCATTATTAACTAGGGATTTACTTCTCATTCTTTCAGTCAGAAAATATTATAAATCTGACTTTCAAAACTACAAAACCTGGAAAGGGTGAAGGCCAAATGTAAAAAATAGGCCTTGACTCAACATCCAGTTTGATTTCCTACATCTGACCTTCAGTAGTGCCAAACAAGTCACAAGTCCTCCCAAAATTAATACATGTGAATGTTGACACTGCTGAAGGTGCCAAGCACCAGCAGGAATGCATGAGCCTTCAAAGATCATGATGACTCTTGTCCATTTGCTTCTAGCAGTCTTACGAAGAATAAAAAAATAATTCAACCCCTCACTCACAAATCTCAAACAGCTTACAGTCACAGTCTCTTGCTTTAGCATAAAGCCTTTTTTTGTCCACAGAGCAGAACATATATTTAAGACACCATATATTTAAAACAATCAAATTACAAAATTATCACTGACTTCAAAATTTCACCTTGAAGAGACCACCTTCAAAAGCTGAATAGATCATTGTAGGCCCAGTTTCTAAATGTTCACAACTACAGATACATGCCAGGATCTCAGTCCTGTAGAGTTTCAAAGGCACCTCTCCAGCATTTCTGTTTAAACATTAAAGTGAAGCAATGCTCTGTGGAGAAGGACCAGGGAGTCCTGGTAGACAACAAGCTGTCCACGAGCCAGCAGCGTGTCCTTGTGGCCAAAAAGAACATTGGTATCCTGGGGTACATCAGGAAGAGCATTGCCAACAGGTTGAGGGAGGTGATCCTGCCCCTCTACTCAGCCCTTGTAAGGCCCCACCTTGAGACCTGTGTCCAACTCTGGGATCCTCAGGAAGAGACAGATATGGAACTCCTGGAGTGGGTCCAGGAAAGGACTATGAAGATGTTTAGGGGACTGAAGTATCTCTGTTATGAGGAAAGGCTGAGGGAACTGGGCCTGTTCAGCCTCAAGAAGAGACAACTGAGAGGGAACCTCAACAATATATCTGAAGGGATGGTGCCAAGAGAATGGAGCCAGGCTCTTTCTGGTGATGCCAAGCAACAGGACAAGAGGCAACAGACACAAACTGATACACAGGAAGTTCCACCTGAATATGAGGAAGAACTTCTTGTGCAGGTGACTGAGCACTGCAACAGGTTGATCAGAGAGGTTGTGGAGTCTCCCACACTGGAAATATTTGAGAACTATCTGGACACAATTCTGTGCTGTAGGATGACCCAGCTTGAGCAGGAAGGTTCGACCAGACAACCCACCATGTTACCTTCCAACCTGACTCATTCTGTGACATTCTTTCACAGAACATCAGAAAGGCATTTAAAGATGAGACACAGCTCAGTTGCTTCAAAAAGAATGTACTTCTGCAGAACAGCCACTGCTTTCAAAAATTAACCACAGCTTACTGAAAAAAAATTTAGCCAATGATTGTTCTGTGCAATGTTATAAAAATTAGTAATTTTTCAAATACAAATTTCAGTAAGAAACATTGCTAAAACATTCAAATTTCAAGGATTTCAATCACACTTATAAGCAAAACCCTATCAACAGCTTATAAAAGGTTACATATGCCAGATACTGTTTGTTTTCTCCCATCTCAAAATATTCACCACACACTTCTGTAGATCTTTTTTGCTCCTTTTCAAGAAATTATTTAACCTGTTCAAGTTTTGGTCCAGGGCTGAATGGTGCTATGTGAGTCCAGAACTTGATTAAGAATACATGAAAATTAAGACTCGTAATAGTAAAATATTTAGTAGTCAAATAATTTCAAGTGTTTGGTTACAGTAAACTTTCAATAGCAGTCTCAGGGGTCCTGGACATCACTATTGCAATACATGTTCTTCCCACATACTTCAGTTCCCCATGAAGATGGTAATGCTGCAAATATGAGTAAAAATACTGAGAGGCAGGCAAACCCAAATACAAACACATATAAACACTGATTTGAGGCATGGTGTATGACAGTAGGCCTGTGCCCCTGGTGTTCTTCATGTTCACGACATGCCATCTTAAGCCAGTTGGACTTCCAATCCTAGTGACCGCTGGCAACTGAACCTACCTGAGGTTACTGTAATAATTTCCCACAATAGTCAGGTGTGCTGAGATGCTATGGAAACTCAAGGCCCTTTACATATATAATTAGAATAGGTAATGCTTCCAATTAACAAGGAGAAAATATTGAAATGGAATTTAGAAAAAAAAAAATCCACTATATAGCTTTGAAAACTTCCACAACAAAGGTCAAAGTGTTTACAAGACAAGTTCAGCCAATATATCACTACCCCTCTCATCCAGAAAACACAACAACTCCCATAAAAATTACCACAGAAAGCATTCCATGTGTTACTAGTTTAGTTCCTACTGAACTGTAAATAAAAGTCCTGGTTTAAGATCTAATGCTGCCTATATAGCTAGACACACTGTGACAGAAATCACAAATTCTGTAAAACTGTTTAAACAGATGGAAAATTTAGCAACAACTTCCTCCAAATTAATAAACAGATTTTTTGAAAATATTACACATGAAAACAGGTGAATGAAGTTAGGCATTTCCCATGTTTTTCATGTTTGAAATAACACTTGCAGGACTTTATCGATGGTTAATAAAGTTGTTGATGCTACTAATCTTTAGGCTTGGATCTTTAATTTTTAGAATTACTGAGAAGAATGAGGACAATTTATAACTTTCAAAGCTCTGATTACATATTGGCTGAAGATTCAGTAAGTCATTACAGCATGTATACATTTATATTAATTCTGGTTTCAAGGCCAATTCAATACCTTGGACAGAAAGAGTGTCTTTATTCTAAATAGAGTTACTCTACATCACTATTCTGAAGCAAAATACAAATTCTACTCATGCAGTTGTGCAAACAAAATACCATAAATGATGGAACGTGTCAAAATGTTGTTTCATTTACTGCTGCTACAAAATCTACTGGAAAACATCAACAGCCTTATATGGAACTTGTTTCTTTCTTTGTGGTCGCCTATAAACAAAAATGGTTTAACAGTATTTAACAGTAGTTTAAAAGAGACAATAATCTGCAATACTTCCATTTCTGAAGCTACTTATACATAATTTGGGCTTAGGTAGTCTTCCTTACAAATCCTTCTTCTTAGCTAGCACAATTAGCTGAGTATGTTATAAGCAGTTCAGGTAGATGGATCACACAGTAATGATTAAGCCACCAGAAAAACATTAAAAAATGGTGGGGCAGGGTATCAACTACCAAATACATTGGTTTGTATCAAGTCCATATTTCTTTTGCCTTTAGTGAGAGATGATACAAAAAAGACTAAAACACAAATACTGCATAACTGGAGAATGTATGGACTTGGATCCTCATTACTTCAGTCCATCTTCACCATTAGATAAACAAGGTTTTGAAAGTCTCTTCTATTAAACTGACTGAAAAATTAAAATAAAACATCCAAAGTCTTTTTGACATCTTTTAAAGACAGAGCAGACTGAATCATTCACTATTTTCCTTAGTCTAATACTTCAGGTGCTGTTGCCTCCTGAAATTCCATTAAATAATACATTTTCTCATTCATTTTCTTAAGAAAGATTTTGCTACTGCATTTAGAATTTGAAATTGACCCCTGTGAAAATAATAATAGTGTATCTAAAAATACAAAGTAGACAAGAGGTAAAAGATATTTACTTCATAATGAAGAAAGAAAAAAATCAGTTCTATTTTGGGTAAGCTAGGATAGAGGAAAGAAAAGATGAACAATTAGCTCTCTACCACAGTGATACTTGTGAGATAAAATCAGATTGTAACTCACTTCAAGCCCAGTGTTCTCTTCAGGTTCATAGGTTACAAATGATTTATAGTCACTATTTCATACTTAGCATTCTAGCTTTTCCCCATATTGTAAATACTTTATAATCAAAGGATTTTCTTTTTTCAGAAATACCTCTGCTAAAATGGCTTAATACAACTCAAAGTGCTTTAGATGAAAGCAGATTTAAGTAAAATTTCCCTCTGCTTCTTTCCAGGAGGTAAAAAACTCCTCTCTATGTCTGGTGCCTATATTCTCCTTCTTTCACATTAGAGCTGTAAGTCTCCTCTTTCAGGTCACGTCTTCCACATAAAAGTGCTAAACTAATGCCGCTTAATGACAAATTAATGTCCATGAATAAAAAATACACCTCTAATAGCATAGAGTAATTTGCCATTACAATATCATCATTGGACATGCCCCTGGTTTAATACGATGTATTTAATTCATAACTTAATGAGTGATATATAAAAAGAGAGAGATGAACCCTGCAATTACATTTATGTGAGTCTGTCACCTTATTTGTAAAACCTTAGAGTCATTTACATTCAAATTAGAACAAATGAGTGATTTCACAAAGTGCAGTGATAAATGACCATTGCTGCACAAGACAGAACTGTATTTCCTGTGAAAACATTAACAGTTTCCTATTATTTGTTAAAAATTACAATGCATATTGCCCAGTGTTGTGTGAATAATGACTTTTTTACTGATTAGGTCAGAAGACTAATACGGAGTAAAAATAAATAATTTTTCTTTTCATTTTTTCTGATTTTAGCTTGAATTTCTCTGCTCAAACTGTTACGGACTCACACTGCCACCTGCTGCCCAGGCCCGGGGAGGAAGGGCCCCGACTGCTTCATTTCAAGTCCAGTTCAGCCATTCTGCCTTCTGGGCGTCATTCTTTGCAATAAACAAAAATTTCCTCCAGATTTCTAAGTGGACATGTTGCTAAGAACACAAGCAGATAAGGACAGCTGCTCTGCCCAGTTACAAATACTTCCATTTTGGGGGCTCATGCTTCCAAACTGCCTCAAATCGTAAGGAGAATTTAAAGCGAGATACACTGGGGACTGGGAGGGACAGGGAGAACATCAAACATTAGTATTGATCAGATGGTAATAAAACGAAAGAAGAATTTTGTACACTAAGCATTCTGGCATTCATCAGCCCCTGTTTACAGCTTTATAAAAATACTGGAAAGACTCCAGAAGCAGAAATCTTTCAGGGACTGATGGACAGAAAGGTCATCTAAAGAATCCACACTGGCTAGAATGATAACATGAGAAGGGCGGTGAGGGAAACTGTGAAGCAGTACAGTTTCCCTGTTCCTATTTAAAACACATACCAAAGCTGCTCGCCCCTCCCAACAGAATCTGCAAAGAGATGGCAGATACAGCACTAAACTGCCTCTTCCCAGCTTGTGACCTCTCCTGGAACTTTGCTGCAAAGGACTGGCAATATGTATCCATACATCTACCCAGACAGCTTGGGAGCTTTGATCTTGCCAGCAATAGTTAACCTAGATGTTGCAGCATCATTTTTTTTACACATCCATCATCAGTTTCAATTCACACTGCAGATAAATAGCAGCAAGTGGATTACAGTAAGAATGGGATTCCAAGTGACTGGGTATTGCCACTTTGGTATCTTTTCATTTTCCTCACCCATACCAACAAAAAAATTACGAAAAACACCATCATTTTTTTCCTGAGTCCCATTTTAATTTGGAATCCTCACTAGTGCAACCACATTCCATATATATAGACCATTATCTCTGTAATGTATCAGTATATTAAAGAGATAACAGAAAAAAATTCCCAGTTACTTTTGAGTTTTGTCCAAGAACTTTTCTAATGACTATCAATAGCTCAATGACAACAGCTGACAAAACTTGCTCCTTCAAAAAATAGCAGGCTAGCACAGCAACAACTGGTTGCGTAACACTTAAAAACAGAAAAATGTGAGACATTATTTTTGTCTACTTTGTATTCTTAGCATGGGAAGGTTACTTCACCACAGGATAAAGTTGGTAGACTTAAGTTTGCTGGTGGTGACTAATTCTGGGGGATTGAGGGGAGTGTGCAGAGTGTGCATGCATGTACTTAGATTAAAAACTCAGTATTAGTTAAAAAAAGCAAGCCTTGGTTGCTAGATGACCTTTAGATTTTCTTTCCAGCAGTTTAATTCGCTCTATATGAAAAACCCAGGAGCTAAAATCCCAACTGGTCTGGGGCTTCTAGCAATACAAAGGTGGTGCTCTCAATCTCTGGTGTACAAATTAATTCATCTCTGAAGGAGTTTATCTTAGCGAAAGTTGGATTGTCATTGGCATCGTTCCAAATGGAGAAGTTGGGTCTAAGAAAAATAAATAGCTTTGAAGCTCTGACCTACCCACCTATATAAACCATGCACACTCCTCCTTTTAATTCCACACACAAATTTATTTGTAGCTTCTTCTATTTAAAAACAGTACATATTTCAATCTACAACAAATTCAAATAGATTAAAATTAGAAGAAGAAAATATTTAGATCATTAGCCATTTGTACACCAAGAAAAAAAAATGGTTTTTTAAGCCTAAATTGACCATTACAGTAGAAGGTTAAAAATCAAATGCCTCTACCCAAGACAATTTGCCTGCCTCGATCATTACCATGAATTATTCCAGGAGGATTTGTGAGTTGATTAATCTTATTTTTGCATTCCATGTCTGATATTCCTCACTGTCTGCTTTTGTATACAAGAATTGAGAGCAAGACAGTACAGTGGCAGTTCCAAGAAAATTCCAGTTGACTGCTGTTGTACAATGCTGTGCTCAGGCTTATTTTAGTCACTCACCTAAAATGTTCTTTTCTTTTAAGCTTAAATTAGCTGTCTTTAAAGATGGTATGACTGACATCAGTAGCAAGCAAGCAGATATAACTGTAGCAGACTTCCATTTAATGTAATGAAGTTTCTAAAAGGTAATCTAGTACATTTACCATTTAGCAGGAAACCTAATGCATTTAAAACTAATGGGAAAATTGGTATCAAACTTTCAAGTTCACTTGACACCAAAACATTTAGGAACCCAAGAAGAATTTTTACAAGTCAGAGTAAATTCAGTGCCAATCAGGATCCTCACTGCTCATATCTACTATACCTGCTCCTCCTAGGAACTGTGAGAATACGAAATCATTTCCAGCATTAAGTACAAGGACAGTCACTTCAAGTAAGTCTGTACTGAAACTATGCCACTGTCCAACCAATACACATAAAAGAAATGATGTCCCAGATTCTGTCTAGTGTGTGAACTTAATTTGTTCTTCACAAAAGGTGCCTAATCTGGCAGCAGAAAATTAAAGGGATAAATGCTATCTAAAAGTCATGCCACCTCCTGCCTCTCAGAAATGAGTGCTTTACTTTGGACTGTTCTGCAGCTTCTAAATTCCTCACCCACAACTGTCATATCTTGAATGCAATTGAGGACGTACCTAGAACTCTACTGGAAAAAAAAAATTGTACTTCAGAATAAACAGAAAAATCACTTAACTTTAAGATTTCAATTATGGACAGTTCAACACCGCAACCCCTGAATACCAGTGGAAATCAACCTCTGCTTTACAAAACAATTACTACCCACACAATATTGAGTTGATGTTGATCAGTAGAAGGAAATTCCATTAAAAACTTATATTCTCAATAGCATTCTCTTCTTATTAAAACTCTTTGATTGTTGAAATAATTTGCAGTTTGTGGCTCTCTTGTACTGAATACACAAACAGTTGAGGAAAAAGACAAAACTTCTTAGATCTACAACCAGTTATGTAACTCAGACATACTCATGAAACAAACATTTTTATGTTCTGAATAAATGTTTTAACACATTTATTCTCTTGCATAAGAATAAAGTTGTCATGTACCCTTCAGAAAAACATTCACAAGCTTTAAAGTGTAAAATAGGTCATCACAAATACACTACCTAATACCATGTTATCTACAGTTTCATTTTAAAAAGTCCATTTTCAGATGTTCACCACATTTAATGCCTTTAACTAGCTATCTCTTGCTTATGACATATGACAAATATGGTCCACTTTTAAAAGGGAAAGGATATATTCAGATAACCCATTCCTGTTATATTTCAAAGTCTGCCTATTGGCTGCAGCTCTCTGCACTAGCCTCCTTTGAAAAAGCTCAGCCAAAACTGACAATCAATCTGAGCTGGAGGAGGAACTTGGGAAACAATGAACCTGTGAGAATTGGATGTGCACGCTGCAAGCAAATGCTGTGTGAGTGATCACAGACCTCAGTGCCACTGAAGGTACACAAAGTTCAAGTCTTTAGCTCTCCCACACCTCTGTAGCAGTAAAGAAAAATCGCATTGCCTTACCGTTTCTTCAGCCTGAGACAGATGTGTGCGCTTACAAGCCTTGTTTCAATGTTTAATGTACCTGAGAATTATGCAGATGACATGAGAGATTCATGAATATGTATGTATCTCAAATAAAATACATCAGCATGCGTCAAAAGAGTCCCCTTCTACAAATGAAGCTAGAAACAAAACCTCTGAACAGCAGAGGTTGTGGAATAATCATAATTCAAGGTATGATAATGCTGATATGGGGGGAGAAGTCTGCACTACACAAAGTTGGAATTAAGACCTAAAGTAGGGAATATTCGGACATTTCTCTTGTTTGCAAATAAAGAAAATATGATTTACCACAGTTTTAAAATAAAAACTAGTAAATTATCAATCAAAAATGAGCGTGACTTTTAGATGCTACAGAACATTTGATAAAGAGAAGTTTATAGATGATAAAATGCATTTAATAAATTAGCAGTGTTGTCAGAAACCTCCATTGCATTACCTAATTAAGGGTAGGGAGAAAGTGTTTCTCTCCTTTTTCCTGTCTTTCCTTTGATTGAGAACTCTTTAAAAAATTGCCATAAATGCAATTTAAACAATTTTTTACAGATTTATTTTTGAAATTCGTAAAAAAAATTCAAGTCCACTAAGCTGTTTAGTCAGTAAGAAAGAAGATATCTGTCATAGTCAAAATAACATTTTGTTTATTCTGAGAGAACCAAGAGGAAATTCTTTAAAGACCAGTCAATAGAAAAGTCAGCATTGGCTGGAATTCATTCTGTCCCCAGTGAACTACAAATAATTCTTGACAATTAGACACTTCAGCAATCATCTTAGATGAATCAGCTCATTACAGTATTCTTTGGAACCTCATAGACTACCAGTGTGCCTTGAAACAGACACATGATTAGGCAATGCCAATTGCATTTGTGGCAAAAAAACCCCATCCTTATTGAAATGCATGGAATTATTACAGGTCCCTGATAAAAGTATCAAAAAGAGATGAAACTGTTCAAGACAGTTCCAATTAACTGTCAGGCTGGAACATCTAGAGAAATGCTGGAACAAGTGCTAACAATAAGAGCAGCACTCATACAGGAAAAGCTTGGTCTAATCAAAACAGTTAAAGACAATCCTAACAAGTTAAAACTCTGTGTCATCATTACACAACAATAAATGACAGCTAGATCCCACACACTGTATTTCCTGAATTTAGGCTAAACTAAGCTAAGTTCATGATATCTGAACAACACAAAACAGCATGAAAGTAATTCAGTAGCACTGTAAATGAAGAACTCTGGCACAATCATTGATCGGGGAGAAGAGGGGAGAAGAGGGGAGCACTATTCCTTTTCCAGCATCTGTACCAGAGCACGTGGGGTGACAAGACATTCCAGTTACCAGCTGCAGAGAGGATAAGTGGTTTTAAGGAAGCCTTCTTTAACTACTTGGATTTTAACTGCAGATAGCACTAAAATAAGGCAAGAGCTATTTTTTAAAGTTACACAATAATATGTAGAACAAACAGATATTTGATTTAACTGGTTTGGACCTGAGAGATGTCACCTTGTTGACCTCTGTTAAAAAGACTTACAGCAACTATTCAAGGCTGATTACTTGCAAGGACTGCAACCATACAAAACAAACAAGTCAGGTAAATTCTTAATGTGATCTATTCACACTGCAAATCTGTCTACAGATGTGTCTCACTGAGGTGAACTTCTAAGAAAATACTGTAAAAAGAGTAAAATACAGCCTAAATCCCAACATGATATAAGCTACAGCTACCTCACAGATGTGCAAACAGATTTCAAACCTTTATGATGAGACCCTGAATCAAAAACAGTTTACAGAACTAGCACTGCTCTCTGTGTTCCAACATATATTCTCCTCTTTTTTTCCCCTACCTTTCATCCACTGCCTTATTCCCCACCTCCACTACTGTAAATCTGGACATTGGATCCCACTTCCTCTTAGTTTTTACAAATGTAGCTCCAGTTTTCCTACCCTGGCACACTATTCAGGACACAACAGTGCTTCTTCACATACTCATGAAAGACATGGTAATCTTGTTAGTTGTAGAAAGAGAAGAAACATGCAAATAAACATATGCATGAGACAAAATGCATGAAAAGACATGAGATCAACAGGAAAAGCATTAGCAGGAGAATTAAAATGCCTCCGATTCTTTTGCAAGTTATTTTACAGTTGGACTTCATCTTAAAGGGCTTTTCCAACATAAAGGTTTCTCTGACTGTCATGTTCAGAGAATTTTTACTGGTCTGTTAATTACAGAGTAATTTGGAAGGAATATTTTCTAACTACAACATGTTGGGTTTTTTATGGGGCTGGTGCGATTTTGGGGTTGATTTATTTTTTTAATACATTAGCAATCCATTCCTAAAAAATTGACTATCACTTGCATATTAAGGACATGATTCAAAGCACTGCTAACTCTGTAGTTGTCTGTCTTTCCCCTGCAAAGGCCTTGGGATAAAAAGTATTAAGATGGTGGTAAGAGAAGAGCTACAAATATCAGAGGCTACTCAACACATGTAATAGAAAAAGCACAAGGATTTATGTTGAGTATATACCTGCTGTCTTCCTACATCCTCTCATATCCCCACTTGATGAGCACAACAAACTTTTCCCTACTCTTCAGTATTTTCTGGAGCTGTAATAGTCTCTTTAGTCTCTCTAGTTAATTTCTGACAAAGTAAGAGCCACATAAGCATCAAAGACATACTCACACTGACTGGTTTGTTTGAGGACCATTAAATACTTTGTATATAACTACCAGTGTTAGATTTATATCTTTCTCATTACAGTAACCCCTTCCCATGCCTGCCTGGCAATTAGTAGGTCAAATGGTTTTGTGGCTTATTTGGTATCTCACAGTTCTTATTTCTCAAACCAACCATCTTTCCCACCACGATCCATGTCGGTTTTCTCAGAAAAATTAAATCTCTTCTTTCATTCTCAAAAAAAAAAAGTTATACCAATTGCAATACTCTGTCAGCTCCTTTAACTTTCTAATCAATTTATAATGCACAAATTAATACCACCTTATTATCTGAACATACACTTTGAAGGGTTTCCTAAGGTTAACACTCAAAGAACAGATTCTTTCTCTGTAAGACACAAAGCCTTCAAGTACATCCAGAAGTTCTTAACAGGAGATCCTGCATGCCTCTGGTACTCAGTAGCTCAGCGTGCTGCCGAGCACACTCCAACGGTTCAGAGGCAGTTACGCTGTTGGAAGGCAAGTGCATACTGAGAGCACTGTGCTGATGTGCATCTCCACGCCCAAGGGATGCCCAGATGCAGTTAACACATCCCATTTCAGAAACAGTGTTGACAAGTTACCAAGAGGAGTAAACAGCTCTGTAGAACTGCTATTGCCATTTTATTTTTAGAAGGCTTTTCACAGATACCCATCAAAGCTGTGTTCTTGCTATCATCAGAAGACATTTCCTATATAAACCAAGCACAAAAAAACCCCCTTTACTGCAACCCAAATTTTTTGTTTGATAAAGGCATTGATATTATGGGCATAAGGCTATTGAGAATAAGGTACCATTATAATAAGCCCTATTCCTTCAGTGAGAGGTTGTAGTGCCTTGAATACACATCAATATTCTGCTGTGGATTACACATCTCATGATCCCAATAGGGAAATATCTTCACATTTGGTACACTGAGGTAGAAGAAAGCAAATTCCCTAGTAAAGGGGAGAATCAAACTCCCATGTTCTGATATTTATCAGTGGATCACTCTTGTTTTCAGGAATGAAATGGACAAAATGAATGCAGGATAAAGCATCTACCAAACCAAATTACACCCAACATTCAGATCTCCTGAAATCCAGTTTTTGCCATTTAGATTCCACCAGGTATTCACTAATAGTGTCCTACTGAAATTAGGCTTGAAACAAAAGTGTACCAAAAAGAAACAGCTGATCAGGCCAAAAAGCCTCACCTCAATGAGATAGTGAGAACATAAACTGAGAAGCTCCAGTAGTTGCAAATGACTCCCAGCTGCTAGGACGTCCTGTATCACCCCTGGTTCCAAGAGGATCTGTAAAGAAGAAAATGGAAGGTTTGTCATCTGGAAGATGTACTCAGAGTACTTGTAGAAAATGTGAAAGGCCTTTGTTATTTCATATATTTAAGTCAACATAAAGAACAGAATACAATTAAGCATATAGAGAAGTCTTTACAGAATAGGGACAGATTTTCTAAAGTTCATCTGAATTTCCCAAAGGATTTTTAACCTTTTTTTTTGTTATTCTCTTTTTTTCTGTGAGAGTCCCTAAGTCACAATACCCTCTAAATCCTTTGAAACTAAATGTGTGCTGTTTAAGAAGGAGACTTTTCAAAATAACAAAACCTCCTTTTGTTATCTGTATACTTCATCCTTCCAGATATACTGATGAATCAGGCCAACAGAATTGAGTCAGAAGTCTCCACTATGAATATCATTCATGCATGTAAAACACACACAGACTAGGAACACCCTGCCTATTCTGCATGGTGCCACTTTATAATTTTCCTAACCACTGTCTTCATTTTAGAGAGCAGGGCTCTGAAAGCACAATGAGTATGTTGCTGGGGAAGTGCCAGAAAGGGCTTGGAAACCAAGACTGATTATTCAGTTACTTGCTCACATGAAACTCCTACTCATTTCAATTAAAATCATGTACAGGCAGCAGTAAGGATAATTGGGCCACAGCTCACAGACCACTGTCTTGGGGTCAGCTTGTTAGAGCATCTCTTTTGAGACACAAAACTGTCTTTGGGAATATGGACACTGGTCACCTTCTTTTTAGCAATCAGACTACAAGCTATTCAGACTAAAATTTTAAAAGTAAAGCAACATCAAAAAAAAAAAAATCAGAAACGCATGAGAAAAAATAAATTTTTAAAGATGCTCGCTTTATTCAATTTTATCCTTGTACTTCCCCTAGCAACTTTGGTTTTACACCACATGAGGTCAGTCTCTCACTGCTCCACAGGGAAGTAAAGCTTGCTTTCAGATCCTTTTCTTTCTGCCCACACAATTCAGTTTAATCCCACAGCATCGTTTGCATACCTCAAGTGCAGTTGAATAAGGAAAATGGAAAACAAAAGGAAACATACTCAACTGCATCTTTTGTAGTTTAAGGAAAATAAAAATTTTTGAGGGAAATAAAAAAAATATGTATGCATTTCTTCAAGCAAAACCACAAAATTGTCTCCAACATAATGGATATATTAGGAGGAGAGAAGGCGATTGATCCTTGCTGATATCAAGAAATCACTGAGTTTCGCATGACATCCTTAATGCTTGTGCAAATCACTAGATTTATTAATACTAGATTTTAAGTGAACATTATATGTCATTTACATACATACTATTTAAAACATGAGGTTCTTGATCTAGCCAGAAATCCATGTAAGGATCTGACTGTAAATGAGAACCAGGCCCAGCACAATCCAAGTTTTTGGTTGTTCATACTGAGGTTGCTATGCATGATGAGAGGTAGTTGAACAGAAAGTTAGAACGGATTTCAGTTACAAAAATATCTCCAACAGACATGGATATTAAAAACAAACAAACAAACAAAAGCACACTCTCAAGTATTTTCAAGTGAGAACTCAAGGTCAGACTAAACAAGCTGGTATAGACCTTGCAGTGTTTTTTATTCAGACATGATTGACACTGAGGAAGTTGCCACCCTATGGCACGTTACTTACTAAGTGTCAGCCTGAGAACCACAACCTTAAGCAGATTAGTACCTTGTAGGCATAGACAAACTATATTTAGCTGTGATAATATTAATGTATTTTAAAGCTGCAGCAATCCATTAACAAATGATACTAGTAGCACTATGAGATAAGAAGTAGGACAAGAGGCAAGGAGGGTGGCTGGCTACTGTCTAGAGGTGATTTGCACAAAGTCAGCAACAAAAATTCTTTTCAAGGTGGCAGATATATTTTCTGTATGTTCTTCCATTTCTACAGCCCTCCTATACGGCATGACCTATATTCTACTAAGGCAACAGATTCACTTTTGTGTTTCCCAAGATAATCGAGGAAAGTCTAGTTTATCTTTTCACAAAACTTTGCTTTAAATGGGACTATCTGAACTTTTATTCAATACTCATTTGGATAAAGGCAAAAATACTAATTCATCTATGCTAAATGTTTGCCACCAGGAAACCGCATGCTGAGGAAATCCACAAGGGAAAGAAAATGCTGAGTAAAGAAAGAAGAAAATATTGCAAGCCTTCCTTCTACTGAAACTGGGGTAATTCACAATTATTCCACACCTTTGAGCTTTTATACACTAAAGCAATCGCTTGGTTTTTAATTAATTACTAGCATAGGTGTTTATATGTTATACAGGCCTTCCAGCTAATATTAACAGTAAATGCACATAAATACCACCAAATGCACACCACAAGTACACACAGTGACTGATTCTCCTCTGCTTGTCCAACTCTCAAAACAATAGCTCTGAGATCTACAGAATGATGTTTATTGCAAATTATGAAGAGTGAAAATAAAGTCTACTTTGGATCCACAACTTCAAAATTCATCATAAATTGTAATGTGAAAAAATAGAGAGAAGCTTAATCATCTTCTGCAATCCATCCTCAACCTGAGTTTTGAGGCATAATTACTGGGGCAGAAGCTTAAGAGTAATTTGGACCCAACAAACTCAGACAAAAACTGCAACCTTCACCACTGAAGAATGTGCTTTCTCATTACACAGGCTATATTAAGACACAGGTTGTATTAAGTACAGCTAGTTGCTGTACTATTTTTACAATAAGATTCATTAGATGCAATTCAGGCTGCCTCTTAAAATCACTCCTGTATTCAATCCTTATTTCTAAGGGTTAATTTTCATTATATTTTCAGCTTCTCTCTGGCATATGATGGCACCCAAGAAGATCCCCTCAAACACCTTTTCCCTGTATACAACAGGCTAATCTTGTGATACATGAGTAACTTCCTTTTCTAGGGCATAAAGTCTGACACACTGCTCACTTTCAAACTGATCTACTTTGACAAACTACTTTGCTCTTACAATGACTGTTCTCAAACAGGAAACCTGTTCCTCAAAGTAGCCTTTCTACTCTCCATCATGCCACAAACCCTCCAGAGAGGACATATAAAATACAGTCTGGTCCCTACTGTGGTCAGATTCGCAGCGCAAGGATTGAAGCAATGCAAAATTTGGCTGTTTGTAACAGAATGCTGAGGTCACAAGATCCAGAAAGGCAGATTACACAATTTCTTAGATCCACTATTTTTAGACATATAATTTTAATCTATCTGGAAAGTTATCCACTTATACTTTGTGGATATATTGCAGAAAGCTTCTCTGCAAATGCAAGAACTAGAAAATAGTAAATTAAACCTGACCTTGTATAGCACAAAACTGAGGCAGAAAAGGGAATTTTATAACCAGCCCCATTGTTACAAAAACATGTGGGCCTTAAAACCCTGCTCTGCATTTTTCCCGTTCCGCCAGCAGTTCAAAACTAGAATTTATTCCCTCTAACCCTAGATTTCTCTCTTCCTTTTCCAACTCAACCTGTATCCCCTCCAACTCCTTAGGACTGTGGGTAAGCATTGGAAAATACATAACTGGTATCTTGCCTCTCTCTTCAATCTTCTTTGAGACTTGTGGCAATAGAGTGTGTAATATTAAAAATAAAATACCAATT
>VXBB01024257.1:42858-67459 GCA_013399915.1 Illadopsis cleaveri | reverse complement strand
GGCAAGTGACTTATAAGTTAATGTCTTCTCTTTGGCATGAGGAGGATGAAGAAGAGGAGGCATCATACACCAATCCATGATTTGGAATTGGTTTGGATTGTGGTTACTTAGGGAGCTTTCTGCAAACAGTACTTTCAGAGGAAGTTCTAAAACTCTTAGTAGTAAAGTATGGAATAATTTATTTTGGTGAGATTTAGCTCATCTGTTATATTTAGTGTCAGTGTTTTATAGATAATATATTCATAACCTTAAATTTATGAAAAGGTTTATTTCTAACNATCCTCATTTGGCTGTTCAAAGAAGGGTATTTAGTACAAAATAAATATATTATGAAGGTACGAAAAACTAAAACAGTTATTTTGTCATTTATGTCTGGTATCCTGCCTTGTGCTGTGGAGTTAGGAATGGGAGGAGACATACTGATCAATCAGAACTGTCTTTGCCCAAATGTTTACTCAGATAACTGTAGGTCATAGAAGCCCATCACACACATAAACAAGTAAGATTTGCATATTCAAGTAAGTTTATTACTTAATTTGACTTTGTGTATAACATCATTAATATGACTACAACTATTTTTTCCTATGCTTTACGATCTTTTCTGTAAGCTTACTAGCCAGCTTAGTTTTTAACATACCAAGACTTTGTAGTAACTGTTTTATTTAACTTAGTAATTTAATGTCATTAAATTACTAAGATAAGTAAATTTAATGTCATTTTCCTAGAAATAATTTTATTTTCCTCCAGATTCCCTGGGTGGTAATTTATATTCTTCATCAACCATATGTTTCAATGGTGTTATTTTTGATTAGGACAGAATGTGGACTACAACAATGGAGGATGATGTCCTTCTCAGTAGGCCAAAAAACCAGATGTTTTATGACAAATGGAGCCTAGATTTCAGTTTGAAGTATGTGGTTTGTCACTTCTTGTACTCTCTGCAATTATTCATTGAGTAATTTGTGAGTTGCCATGCCCTTTATTCAATAAACCCTGTGCCATAACTGAATGTAGATGGAGCAGCAGCAGCAGAGTTGAAGGTGGTGTTCGGGTGGCAGTTTATGTATGGAGGTCACTGTACCGTGATATCCTTGAAGGGATGCACTTGATGGGCTGTGAAACACCAGTCATTGCTGGCTGCTGGAAAGGCGCATCTCTCTAATATGGGACATTCTCCTGCTTCATTTCTGGCTGTGCAGTTTTGTAGCTCCACTCTTGCTCTCCATCCTGTCTTTTGCATCCTCCACTGAGTTGATTCAGCTTCTGTTCAGTAATGAGTTACTGAGTTTGTGAGCTTTCTGGTACTCTGAGTGAGCAGTGGCTTCACTGAGGTGTGGGAGTGCTCAGGCTGGTGAGCAACGGGAGCAGTAGGTCGTGTGTCACATGCAGTAGGAGAAGAGCCATTGTACTAACCCGTCAAAGTTGTCTAATTGCATTTTGTCATTTGCATTTTGCAAATTTCAGACTGAGTTTCTATTGTTCCCATAAAGATGTTCTTTTTGGTTCAGTTTGTCTTTGAGCTTCAGGTGCTAATTACCTAGTGAATGTTGGATCTGTTAAATTTTTGAAGCTGCATTGGCTGCATTTTTGTAGAAAATGTTTTAAAAGCATGGACTTCTTGGGATGTTGCCTTTGTGATTTAGTCCAGGATAGGACACATGTCTGCAGCCTAGAAGAAAATACTATTTAAAAACTGTATTGTTATGTGTAGAACTGTGAGTATCCTTCTCTATTTAAGGCACTAAGCATTTTCCATTTTATGTCTTTATGTTTGAACTGAAATGAAGTAGTTAACGTGACTGTTAGTATGTTTCAACAGCTTTTTAATGTAATGATATAAAGCAATCTTTAAAGGTATTCAGTGTTGCTTTAGAGGAGTTCTGCTAGCTTATAATGAAGAACATATTTAATTTAATGTAGTATTGATATTTTTGATGTCAGTTTAAATGTAGATAATGTCCATAAAAATACAGCTTTCTTAAATCTTAAGTAATTGTGCAGTAGTCTTGGGAATCTGCAGTAATACTATAGAGGCTGAAGTCAGGGATTGCTTTAAGGGTCTTGGGAGACATGTTGAACTTCTCAACCCCTACTATTTTCTTAGTTGCACCTTGCCATTGCCTTCTTCTTACTGAAGTGAGAAGTTCAGTATAGAATGTTTTTTACTTTCTGTGGAAGATCACCTCAGTTGGCACTCATTCATTGCTTACAATGTTCCAGGACCAGGTTGCTCAGTGTATCAGGTTGTTAAAGTTTCTGTGTGACATTTGCTGATGGTAGGCTGAGGCATCTCTAAATCTGGATAAATGAAAAAATTGTGAAACTTGAATTTATGGTTAACAGTAAAGAGGGAGGGCAGAATTTTTCCAAGGGACAGGAGGAAAACAGAATAACTAAATTTGCTCTTAGACTTTTGTCAGACTGAGAGATAAATGTCTTTTCAGAAATGCTCTTGTCTTTGCTTTTAATTTTTCCAACAGCATTCACTGTTCTTTGTTTTTATGTAAAACATTGTGAGACCATTTTCTCCTGAGAAGAGTCTGTTTTTTAAGGAAATGAGGTATTTACTCATCTGCAGCTCTCTCATCTGCTGCCTGTAGAAATGTAGAATTTTAGGGCAGTTTTAACCAAGCTTAGATTGTTATGCCTGTGAAGAAAAGTTCCCATAAGCTTCATAAAAAACAATTTTGATAGTAGATGTAGCAATGTATCTGTATAACAAGCCATTCTGATACACCAGCCAAACTGGTTGTTCGTAATTTTATCAAACCACCTGCAGTTTTGTTGTTAGAGCTCTCAGGAATTCATCAAGGTTACTGAGAAAACAACAGGATCAAAAATAAGAAGAAAGCCTGAGAAAATGTCTGCAAAAAATGTAAACCCTAGATAGGGGAAGCACAACGTGAGGATGGATGCTTGACCGATTGGATGTCCTGAAGGATGTGTGCCTGCCTCATGAAAAAGCAGCTTAGCCAACCCGGAGATGCGTGCCCATGTGGACAGTAGACCTCAAATCTGTATCTGCCATGTAATGTAAACAATAAATGCCTTCCGTTGGTATCATACTGATTCTGTTATTCAGTGGCCCATTTTTCCCTTGCAAGTAGATATTTATTAACCATTACCATCGTGAAGGAAGGATGTTAAATGTTTTGTGTGGTAGTAGCTTGAGACCTGTTCAACTTACCGCCTGTAGTACTAGTGAAACAATAGAACATCTCTCTTCACTGAGCAAGAAGGGAACATTTTAATGTGGGAGGAAAGAAGGGGTTTTGTGAAGAAAGAGAGCTGAAGATGTATCAGAGAGTGGCCTGGTAATTCTGTGGAAATGTGGAAGATATCCAGCAAGGTGAAAGTACTACACTGGAGCTGTGTGGGTGTTGAACACTAATCTGTAGACAGTTAAGTTTAGCTGACTTAGATGCTTTTGACTAATGATTCTATCTTAATCTTCCTAAGTAGTACATCAAGGGTTTACTACACACAAGAGCCCATGTCAACATACTGACATTTTCTCATTTTAATGCTTGAGAATTTTGTTTTGATTTAAAATCAATGTAGTTATGTAACTGCCATCAGACCTTGACAAAACTGATGTCAACAGCCTTGACAATAACCTGATGTCAGGTTATTTTGCTTTCAGAACTTTTAATTTACACCAGATGATTTCATATTCAGTGTTGTTTGAATTTGTGTAAAACACTGTGAGACTTGTTTTTTCCTCCGAGTTCCATAGGAAGGCATTGGTTTAAATATGTTATGTATTACATCACTAATGATGAATCCAAGATCGTAACTGTGGCTAGTGTTTTTCCTTAAATTTGTGTCATTATGCATCTTACGCTTTCAATATGAAGGTCTCGAGCATAATTCCATTTGGTATGGTGTCTGAGACTTTATACCATTTTATTCCATGTTAAACTTATGGCACAAGGAAAAAGCTTTATAGCCTTTTGAAGATTATAGAACTGTACTTTGAATTTAATAAAATGTTTTAGGTGTACATTGCAGTGAAAGCCATGCATGTGAGAGGAGATTTGCAAGTGAATGTTGTAGTAAAATACTTGGAACTGCTGTAGAAGGTACCTGTCTAGTTTATGGAGACTATTAACACAGCAGAATCATTTGATTGCTATGTAGTTTATTATTGTTAGAAAGCCTTGACAGATTCATAGCTGCAAAACTCAGTCCAGAGACATTTTCTGGTACTGTGAGTTATCCCTTTCCTCACATGTGGAGTTATTCAATTTGAACTTGTCTCCTGTCTTAAATTCTTGAAGTAGGATCTGACCATGTAATTAAAGTTAAGTGTCAGAGATCTAAAAATACTTTTGATTTTGAAAACTGATCTTCACAATCACTGTGGAATTCTAGAGCACATTATGTATTTTAGCCTATGCAAAATCTAACCTGAAAACAGAGGTAGTGTCTTCTGGACTCTCAAAAATATTTTGCGGTTTTTTTCCATGTAGCACTGGGGTGCTTCACCATGGTACTTAATTTTGTCTTCAGATGTAGTTACGGTGTTAAATGAAGGGCAGTACTCTGTGCTTTGTTTTCTAATTTTTAGATGTATTAACATCACAGTTTCTCTGGCTTACCCTTAGGCTAATCTGAACCTTTCTGTTGTTGAACTTTCTGTTGCTGTAACTGTTGTGTGCCATGGTACAATTATTTGTGTAGAAAATTGAAGCCTCCATTATGTAGTATTAGCTAGCTCAGCATTAGCTTTCTGTCAGCTGTAGACAATATAGCACATTTAAGTCTGTATGGTTGTAGTGGTGGAAAAGTGAAGAAACAAATGGTTGAAATATTGCTTAACCATCAGTTTTTGTCCTTTCTGTGATCTTTTCAGTAAAACAGTTTTAATAGTGGCATTATTAGACTTCTAAAAATTATTCCATGTGTTATGGCTCTCCTTTCTGAAAACTGATTTTCAGCGTTTACTCTGAAATGGTGATTATATAAAGTGCAAGAAGGATGCATGTATGGAAGTTTTAACTAAGTAACTGTGTGCAGTTGCATGGAATCCTAAAGTGAACTTGGTAGGATTTTGCGGTGAAACCCTATGATGAAGTGTAATTCATAGATTAGGACCAAACTTGCCTTCCTGATCAATGAGAAAATAAAAATGTTTATGCAGTGAGAGATAGCCATCTCAGCTGATGCTTGTTTAGAGTTAATAGAGATTAAGAGATTGCTTGGAGGTCTTAATTGCTACATGGTTAGTCCAGGCTGTCATTTGTGGAAAAATTGTATTGTGTTAGGGTGATGCCCAGTACTGTACATGTCTTCTGATGTGACAGCATTTTGTCCAGAACTGACAGTTGGTGGTGCAGAAGGATACATTATTATTCATTAGGTAGTAGATTTTCAAATGACAAAAGTAAGTGTACAGAATAGATACTGAATTTTGGATATTGGCAGCCCTCAGATTTATTCATGTGACTTTAAACTTTGGTACAAGAAAAGTTACACTAGTTTAACTAGAACAGACTTCTTAAACAGACTTCAGTAAAGATGAGGTAGGTTTTTGGTTAGTTCTTGTACAGACAAGTGGTTGTTTAAATGCATTAATAAAGCTGTTTCTCTGTTAGATTTTGTGCATTAAAGGAGAATTATATGTGGCCATATGTGGTTTGTTGATGAACTTTCCCTAGGGAAATGCCTATATGCATGAAAATTGAAATGCTTATTCTAGAATCTCAAATTAATTATTTTAGTTTAAAATAGTGTATAGCAGTTGATATGGTAAGAGAAAAATGTAATTTTTAATTTAATATATTTACCGCTGGAGATAAAAACAAGACTTTTTAGAAGGCTTGGTTATGTACATTTTTGTTTATAAGAAAGATATTTAGATTTACCATGACACTTTCAATTAGGCTGCTTCTTTGAGTGCATCTCATTCATATGTGTTTGTAGATTGAGACTGTGTGTATGTAGACTTACATTCAGTTGCCTAAACCCTTGTTTTTTAAGGAAAATCATACATATCTGTGAAAGTAAACAAATGCACATCTTAAAACAATCATATTTTTTAGGAATTCTGATAGACTAATTTGTACACCAAAATTAATAAATACTGTTCTTGGTTTTGCAAAACTTAGCTGAGTCTAGGATGAGTTGGTATTATAGAAAGCAGATGTGGAAAAAGACTGAATGCTACAAGAACAATACTGTTGTCTGAGTTTTAGATAGTGAAAATAAGAATCTGAAAAACTGAGATTTTTAAGTAAAAAAGAAATGGTAATGTAGAAGGTACTTGTGATATGAACATTGTATTGTTGAGAGTTCTGGTAATGCGGCCAAATTTATGTGCACTTGTGATCTGTTAGTTGTTTTGGAGTGCTGAAGAGCATGAATCAAAGTGAAAGTGTTTTGAGGCCATGCACACTGAGAAATAAACTGCACTGTTGAGCTCCTGCGTGATCTGTTATTAAGAGATTTCATTTGCCTTTGAAATTAGGTTATTATATTTGCCTTCTTAAATAAACACCCATGTCTTCTGAAGTGTGAAAAATTTTATGTGATCAAGAAGTAGCAGTTGCTTAGTGTGTGATTCTCTTTGCTGATGAAACTCTAGAAAGGATTTCAAACTTACTGGTATATTACGTACTTTTACTCTATGAAAGAAATGTGGCAAATATGGGACCTGTAGTTCAGTATTTTGAAAGGCAAACTGACAGGGAAAAGATGTGGCAGTGGTTTTTAATGGCTTGAGTGTTGTTTCTGGTGAAGATCTTGCTTAGGTGCATTGTCACTTCTCCTATATCCGTGTGGTTTTTATTTTATTATTGTGGACACAGCAGTCCTCCCACGTAAAGCTGAAAAAGACCATCCTTATTTCTTGGATTAGTTCATATCTGCTACAAAATATTGGGGTTTTTTAGAGAAAAAGGTGTTGTTTCAGAGGATTTGCATATTCTTTTTACAGTGCTTTCAAAGTAATTGTTTACTGAATTGAAGTCAGAATAAGTACCAAAGGAACCGGAGAACAAAATAGTCTTTGATGAATTAACTAACTTCTGAAAATATGAAGAGCAGATAGTGCCAAGCTGTATTTTGTTTTTATGTTAAAATTTTTTTAAAAAGCTATAAAATTTGATTTAATTAGTCTTGGAATTCCCCAGGTGTATGAAGTAGATTATATTGTTGAGAGCAAAATGAGTTACTGATGAGTAAGTTTTCATTATGTTCAGGTCACATATAAAGAACACCATCTAAGACTTGTAAAATTATTCAGTAATGAGCAATTTTGATACAGGTTATTGATAGCTGGAGAGAGAAATAGTGTCAGGAGAAATTTGTTCAGAAATGGTCTTTGTTTTTCAAAGCTGATATCATGAAGAGTGTACCATCTGTGGAAGTTTAATGTACTGAATATTTCAGCACACTCACTTGGTCTTTAGTTTTGACTAAAGTGTTAATGATTTTGCCTATTTTTCTGCTTTGCAAATCTGAAAAATTGAGATGTAATGATTTGTTTACATTTATTTGAGTTATGCAATGAATCATTTAACAGATTTTTATTTTAGAGTTTGCTTAGGAAAATATTATACAAAAATAAAGCTATAGACATATTTATTGGTAATATAAATCATTGGAATAGCAACTCAACTCTTTGGGTCACGTGAAAGTCATGTGAAAACCTGAATTTCTCTTATTGGACTAAAGCGAAAATAATGAAATCCACTCTTAAATCATTAAATGTTTATTTTTCATTTTAAAGAAACAATCTAACTAAATTATATAGACAATTTGAGAGATTTTCCAATTGAAGTTCTGTCTGACAAGCTTTTTCACAGTTAGAAACTGCTGTCCTGAACTTTCAGGGGATCTTCAATTATGAGCCTATTTGCTGTGGATTTGGAATTTCATAGATTTCCTCTGTTGCATGGACGTATGTGTATAAAAGTGAATGAAAATGATGCAGTAAAAACTAATCTAGAAAGAACAGATTGAGCTTTCCATCATGCATACAAAAATAACAGAAATAGTTGATCAGATATTTAAATTTTGTATCATGGTCTCACAATGAAGCTCTTGCTTGGTTTCAGATCTGTAGTATGAATTTCAGATTTTCTACTCTTAAGTATTTCTAGAGAAGTTTTGTTGGGTGGAGTCTTTTATTTTTTTTTTTCTGTAGTACAAAAGTATTTGTAACATTGAAAAGATCATTGGAAAGTGAATGTGACTGTTCTCCATCTCAGTTGAAGACTGTAGTAGGTGAAGTTTCCCCTAAAAACTATGTGTAATGTTAGAAAATATCTCTTGGAAATCTGTGGCAGAGGCACTATAAACTTTCTCTGCACTCTTCTAGAAGATGTGAGGAGAAGCTGTGTTGGTAAATTACTGTCATTGCCAAAAATCATGAGCCCTGGGGATTAGAAGTATGTGAACAGACACATGAGAGGTGAGAAACTGCAGAGGTATGAAGATGCCAGAAGGCTGGGTGAATTTTAAATCCCTTGTGGTGAAACTAGGACTGTTTCTTTACTATGTTTCATAAAATAATAAAAATATCTTGTGTCGGAAGGGGCCCACAAGAATCATTGAAGTCCTACTCCTGGCCCTGCACAGGACACCCCAAGAGTCACACATTGTGCTGGAGAGCATTGTCCAAACATTTCTTGAACTCTTGTCAGGCTTGTGCTGTGACCACTTCCCTGGGGAGCCTGTTTCAGTGCCCAGCCACCCTCTGGATGAAGAACTTTTCCCAATATCCAACCTAAATCTCCCCTGGCACAACTTCAGACCATTCCCTCAGGTCCTGTCACTGGTTGCAGCATCTCTGTAGTTCTTCCATTCACCAGACCTTGCTTCCAGTGGGCATACATCTCACTTTTTTGCCTTATTTCTGAGAGAAGATTCCTGCTTAGCCAAACTGGCCTTCGGCTTCCTCTGCCTGTTCCTGTGCCCCTGGGAGGTGGTGCTTAAAAAATGACCAGACCTGATGGACCCCAGCACCCTCAAAAGCATTTTCTCAGGGCATCTTACTGGTTCCCTGAACAGCTTGAAGAGCTTGAAGTCAGCTCTTGTCATGCCCAGGACTGAAATTTTGCTGTCACTTTTCCTCCTGATAACAGATTTTAAACTCCGTGCTTTGTGGTCGCTTTGGCTGAAGTGGCCACCAGTCACCACTTCGTTTATGAGATCTTCCCTTTTAATAAGCAACAAATCAAGGAGGGCACCTTTCGTAGCTGGCTCCATTAGTAGCTGCATCGTAAGGCTATCCAGATTTAGGACTATTCTGGACCTATTTGTGCCAGCTGTGTGACGCTCCCAGTTAATGTCTGACAAGTTGATGTTCCTGTAAGGACAAGGGCAGTTGTTTTGAAGGTGTCACTTAGTTCCTCAAAGAAAAATTCACTGGAATCATTGTCCTGCCTTGGTGGCCTGTAGTAGACTCCTACGATGACATCCACATTATTTTTTTGTCCTTAATCCTTACTCAGAGACTGTCAGCCTGCCATCGGTGACTTCAGGCTACCTTCCAGCTCTGCTGCCCTGCCTGTCCCTTCTGGAGAGCTTGTGGCCATCCAGGATGGCACTCCAGTCAAGGGGCTTATCCTACCAGGTTTCACTTACTCCAGTGATGCTCATGCTGTGTGTGTTGGTGTAGAAACATCTTGGGTGTGATTCATTGTAGCTGATACCTCATGGACCAGTTTAAGGATCTTCCTAGCACTCAGTTCCTTGAGTTTTGGCATACCATCCCATTGCTTATCACTGTGAAACCTGTTTGTCTTTTTCCTTCTTCAATCTAGTTTAAGCCTCTGTCAGTTTTTTGTTTTCCTCTGTAGCTCATTTGCTACTGTATGCTTTTCTTAAAAGTAGAGGAAAATGTTAGTATAGTGATACTGGCAGTAATGTATGATCTTGTAATTACAATGTGAAGGGTAATGCCTGTGTTGCCTAAGGGAGCAGTTAGGGTTGCATATTTCATTTCAGTTTGTCGTTCCTGGGCAGTGGAATGTTCTATTTAGCTACTTCAGTGTTCGCTTAATTACTTTATTTAGGGGTAAATACTGAAAATGAAAGAAGTAGATAATTTTTTCTTAAAAGGTGACATGCACTCTTGAGTATGAACGTTGTCATGACAACACTTTGGAACATATAAGCTTGCATATAATTACAGTGGTATTCCTGCAGCTGCTGTAGGATCGGGCATTTGAGATGTCTGAATAAAGAAGATGCATAAATGAGCTATTCTTTTATTCTACCTTATGTAGTTTCCTAGAGAGTTGTTGTTGCTACAGAATTCTATGTTGCTACAGTTCTTATGTGACATATAATCTTCAGTAGTGTTAATTGGGACATTTTCAAGCAGAGTTTTAGAGAGATGTGTAGATTTATAGCTCTAATTTAGGGATACTTCTGCAGGTGTTAGGTGTGTGACTTGTCAGTCAATTTGTTGTCATTTTTCTTACTTGTCTTCACTGTGCCTCTCCTTACTTTTCATGCAGTCTCTCTATAGTGCTTGGAGTATCAGATTACACCAAAAAAAATGAAACCTCTGGTAGCTATTGTTAATTGTGCACGTCAGCTACTCTGAAGTTACTTGCTTTCTTCCAATCTTGTTTTATTGTTTATGTAGATTACAGATTATAGATTTAATTGTAATTGAGATCTAATTACTTTTTCTTCAATGTAATACCATTTTGAACTTTTTTTTTGAAAAGCTTTTAGCTTCTTTTGCCTTCTCTTTCTCTTTATACTTGACACAGTCATTTCACTCCTAGGGTATTGCTTTATCAACTTGACTTTGATGGTGTGTTTGCCATTATCCTGATATTTAGTCTTTTTTTTTTTGAATTAAGAACAATTACTTAAATCCTAGCAATATTCCCTGATGTTGGGCTGAAGTTTATGGTTTGTGTACTCATTTATGTAGGCAGAAATGAAAAAATGAAAATTCAACAAAAAATCAAGCTGTGAAATGAGAATGGCATGTTTTTCAGGCAGATTGCCCATAGCTATCATATGGGAAGAAAATGATTTTGTAGATTATTTAGAATGCTTACACTGTATGTATTTCTTTTACACTTCAGATGATGCACATCTTTGAATGATGTCTGACTTTTGAGCCTTAAAAATTACGTTGAGTCTTTGAGACAAATCTGCTGCATCTTCCTTAACAGTCTAAGATAACTAATGCAGTTCCAAAAACTGTACTTTCATTCTGTATCAGAAATTTTTACATGCTAAGTAATTGAAAATACTACATAAATATGTCTCTTTGCCTTTTGTTGCTTTTCCTCTAGAATGTGAGCATTATGGTGAAGAAAAGATATTGCCATCAACATTATAACACGGTCATAGGTAAGTGCAATACAAATACATATAACCACGAAAAACTTTCGTAGTTTTAAGGTAAATACATCCTAAAATATTGTACAGGAACTTCAAAATGAAGAAAGTCATAAGTGCTAACCTTATTTTGAGTTAGTTGCAAATTATTTTATTAGGAAAATGTAAGAGTCCTGGAGAAACTGTGTCCTGGAGAAACTGTGACAGGAATGCTTGCATGTCTTCCTTTTGATATGTAGTGTGGGAAAAATGTGTGGGACTTGTGTTGTTTGATTAGCAGGTATCTTATAAAAAGTTACTAATTTCAGTTTATGTAAGAAAGCTTATCTATAATGTAACTGGAGAATCTGTTGGTTCAAACAGGGGGAAAAGGGAGGACGTATGTTATTGTGTAGTAGATTTGTCCCTATAATAGACACATTTCTAGAATTCAAAATTGATGTTATTTGTAAAGTATTTGGTACGCTAAAAATTCTGTGATTTTTTTTTTGTTAGTTCTTTATGAAGAAGCCAGTAAGATACGGAACATAAGTCTTCTTTTCTTTGGTACCTAAAATATTTAGTTGCATTCTGATCAGATGCATCAGATGTTCTGACCTTCATTCTAAGAACTGAATGGTGACCTTGAAGTTCTACTTCAACACACTTAATGTCTAGCTTTCTTATTTCTTCCCTAGGTTTTGTAGCATAGTGGGTTAGGGAAAATTACCTATTGCTTCCCATTGAGTCAATTCCTTTGAGATACTTTAGGGTATCTGGTGGTAGTGCTTGAAAACCTGCAATTTTATGTAGTAATGTGCCTGTCTTCTTCTCTTAAACACTTCTGTCTACACCGTAAAACACCACAGCTTTCATTACTCACTGCTGAAGTCCTTTTATCTGGCATTAAGCAAGTCATCTTGGATTGTAATCTGCATTTGAAGAGCCTTTCATTCCCCCTTGCCACAGTATTGTGGTCATGTTTCTTTGCCAGACAAATTTCCATGTACTTTATTGTTCAGGTAATAGGTCAGTCAGCTGTTGATTAACAATTTTTGAGTGTCATTTAGTTATAACTATGCTGTAGCTATGTATGATTTAGCAGATGCAGCTATTCATGTGACTGTTCATATTATTTCGTATAGTTTCACTACTACTTCAGTTTTTGAAATTTTCTGTTAAGCTGTGATATGAGGAGCAATTTTACTTTGTGAGAAATTGATTTACAGAATGAACGTGTCTTCAGCTCAAAGTGTTAAGAATGAACTCCTGGTGGCTACCTTTAAAATAGGCTGTAGCACATGAAATACATTTTTCTAGAGGATGTTCTGCATTACTGCAGTGTATTCCCAACACTGAAGCAAACGTAGGAAAATGATTTTGGGCAAGTATGTAACACATTGTGGAATTTTGTTGGTGTAGAACCTTCTGAATTACAGGGTTTTACGCCACTGTCATCAAATAGAAAACAATATCCAATGTTCTTATAGCTGAGATTTAAAAACAAAAGCTTTTTTGTGGCTCTTTATTACAGTAGTAAAATAACATTGTTTTTGCTGAAATCCATGTAGGAATTAATGTCTAGGCAATGATGGTAAACAAGGGAGAAGGGGAGCATGGAAACAGGTTTATGACAGAAGTATGGTAGGGGAGAAGAAGTAAATGCAGTTTTAGATTCCAGGAGTTATGGAAAGAACTTGAGTGTCTTTGCCATGAGTTTATAATTTGTGCATCTCAGAAATTACAATTCAGAAAATGTAATATATTTATATAACTTCAATAACTGTGCAGCTTGACCATTTGGTTAAAACAACAGATACTATTTGAGGGAAGATAATAAAATGCTTTCTTTTGAAGAGCATAAGATGAAGTGAGTGTGTCCAGGCATCAATTTTAAGTGCGTTTATTCAGGAAGATGTTTTATAGGGCTTTTTTGTTGCTTTTTAAAAAAATAACTGTTACTTGAAGTGTTGGAATTTTGGCACATTGGAGTCACACCAATATCTCTTGCTGTTACATTATAGAAATAGAATAGATCTGTAAAGCAAATTAATTAGTTATAGCTTAATTGTGTGACTAGTTGAAGGGAAGGTAATTTTGCACAAGAATCTTAGTGTCTTGAATAACTTTGTTTCTCTTTTAACAGAATTCCTCTAAAGACTAGGAAATATTGCTGGTGTCATGCATTCTGGAAATACATTTTGACTACAGATGTCACCAAGCCTTTGTGAACAGGATGAACATACTGCTGTTGACTGCTTACTGACAGTAACCAGCTGGGCACTTCACTCATGATGTTTTCATTCTCACGTTGTCCAACTGGAATTTGCTTATACTGATTTTTAAAAAGACGAATAAATCAAAGTGGAGTACCGTAAACTTGACATGGAAAATAAAAAGAAAGACAAAGACAAACCAGATGAAAGAATGGCACGGCCTAGTGGGAGATCAAGCCATAATCCACGTGGAACTGGTTCTTCAAATTCTGGAGTGTTGATGGTTGGCCCTAACTTCAGAGTTGGGAAAAAAATTGGATGTGGTAATTTTGGAGAACTACGGTTAGGTAAGATCCTAGTGTCTTTATTTTAGTTTACATTGTTCAAGGCCATTTTTGTGCTGTCTAGGCAAGAACATTTCTCTATGAATACTGTGCAGCTCTTTAAGCTGCCTTCAAGCTTCAGATGTGCAAGGCATATTGAACCCATCTTTCATGGCTTTACCCCAGCCAGTGCAAGCTTGATGGCGTGAAGAATGTGTACAGCAGGATACTTTCTGGGACTAAAATGTTTTCAAACTATGTGCAGTGCCCTCCTAAATTCAGTCAGTTTTCTCTTCCAAGGTGCTGGGAGTTACGTCATGGTTATTGTAGCAGTCTTTTCTGACTTCCTGAAACACTTCATTGAGGTATATTTAGGGCTAAATGTATGAGACATATCCCTGTCCTGTAGGTCTGGCAGATCTGTTGGAGATACTGTAACCAGGTACTCCAGTGTTTTTAATACTTGTGAGCATGGAAATTCCTTGGTTTCTTTTCTAATGTAGTGAGGCTAAAGATTGACTTGCTGTTAAAAAGGGCAGTGAGAATCCATCTGTAGAGCAGATTTGGGATAATTCAGTTGCTCTAGTTCTCTGCTGATGATGGCTGAACAGATGCCTGAAAATCAGATGGTGGAGGAGGCACAGGCTGAGACGGACCTATAGAGTTCTGAAGAATTTGGGCAGAAAAGCTGGAAATATATTTAGTTTTGGGGACTTGTATTTCCAGGATGAACAGCATGATGAGCCAGGGTTTTCAAGATGTGTAAGTTCAAATATGTGTTAATAAATACAACTTGGCACTTAATGGCAATAATTTATGCTAGTATTGTTAGAAGGTTTGAGTTAAAGTGCTTCATGCATTAAATAGAGATGGGTTTCTAAGTTAGATATTTAAAAGGATGGTATTGTTTCTGTTGATCTTTGCCTATGGTAGGACTAATACTCATTGCCCTTCAGACAATATTTGTGATATAGTGCTTGCATAAAATATAATGTGTTTTAATGTAGTGCATTCTGGGCACTGTCAGGGTGTAAACAAGCTTAACTGTAGAGGGATTAAAGACAGTATTGCTGCAGCTTTGATTTAGGACACTGAACTTTGCTGTCTCAGTAATAGGTACTCTTGTTGTTAATATTAATAGTTAAACAAAATTGATACATTTTGACATTTACAGTGTTGCATCTGTGCCTTTGCAGTCCACAAATCAAGCTGAAAAATTGCTCTTCCCAAACTTTTGCATGTTGCCTTCAAATCCAAGTTTTTGTTTCAAACATCTCAATGAACTAAATCAAACCAGCAAGATTAATTTTACATTAAGACAGCTGCAAACTAGTAAAGTTAATTTTTTGTCTGTCTGTTATTTTGGTCACGAAGTACAGAGCTGATTAAAAATTTATATCTGGTTAACTCATTTACTTGCTGCTGTTACAGTGAAACAATATATTTTATTTTAAATACCATATTAAATTAGTTAAGACTTACAGTTTGATAGTACTGGAATAAAATAGAACAAGTAAGTAAAAGAAATAATAGGAAGATTATGGGACAGTGTACTCTCCTGCAACAGTCACCAGTACAAGTGCAGTTGTTTTGTTAAAATGATTCTCATTTTAATATCTGTGGGGTTTGCTTATATTCTAGAGATTTCAAATCCCTATTTACTGTTTTATGTGAGGTAAGATGTCTTAAATGTAAGTGACTGAAAGCAAGAGTTAATATTGCTGTTATAGATTCTGATTTAATTTTTATTTTTTCCTGTGCTTTGCTGGAGTAGCAAGTACTGAGTGTGCACCCTTTCTACAAAGCCATACAAGAGCACTTAGTTTTTTATATGCATTTCTGAAAATGGGAACATATTTTGAGCATGTGTCCTAAGGTTAGACCTGAGGGACTTAAAGGAGGAATAAAGTTGTAGAGAGATGAAGTTGTGCTCAGAAGATAAAAATCCAGTTATGTATCAGGAGCTGTTGTTCTTCCACCTGAGAAGTATCGTTACGATTTGGGACAGCTCAATTAATGATGCGTAGAACTCTGGTTCTTCGGAGGGCTTATAGCCAAGATTTATTGAAAGACAGACTCTTCTATACAGGGTCTCGGTACAATCAATGTGATTGGTCATCTAGAGCAAAAACTCTTGACCGTTTTCTTACAAGTAAACGGCAAGTTAGAAAAACACCAGGTGTCAGGAGGAGGAGATCTACAAGGATTGTTTTGGGTTCCTCCTTATGATTTCCCAGGTCAGACTGAGAGAACACTTAAGTTCCCACAGTCTTCGAGCCATTGCCTGGAGCCTAAAATCCATGTTCTGACCACTGTCCGTTCCCACATTGAAGAAAGTGGTGGTCCAACTTCAGTAGTGGCTTGTTGATCCAGTGGGAAATTGGCTGTATGTAGCAAATTACTGTCTGTGATGTTCAACCATTAGCTTGCAAAATACTAAATTGGTTTGGATATTGAGCTGGTAATTTTAAGACTCTTTGTTATAGTTAAATTAAACTGATACAATTAAGATAAACTGATAAGGTAGTAAGAGAGAACTTATTGCTGTTGCATTACTCAATATCTGTGATGTGCTCATGGACAGATCAACAGTGGTGTCATTTATATGTCTGCTGTATTTTAAAGAGACAATTGTCCTGACTTTCCTGACTGGAAATTCAGTGTTCGTTCTGGCACTACTTCAGAATAAACCTGCCATTACAGCTTTTGGAACTGAGTATCCAGTTATTTAACTGTAGCGAGATTTGTTACTTAGCCTAGATGATGTATATATCTAAGAGATGGAATGAGCAGGGCTCCTGCAAGAGTTTCTATTAGTGTCTTATAGATTGTAATACCATCCAAAGATACAGAAACAACTTCAAACAAAGTACACTTTTAATCAAAAATGTAACTGATATGATCATCAGATAAGAAATACTTAGGCTGCCTGGATATCCACTCTAGTCTCTACATAGGTCTTAGAGTACGCTTCCTTTTGTGAGTCAGATTGTGGCATGCTGCTCATAGTGATTGATTGTTGTTGTGAAGCCCTCAGGTAATTTGGGGTTTTTTTGTGTTTTTTTGGTTTTTTGTGAAGCTGATTCACTAAGGGATGCAAGCTTTTAACAGCATCTTGTTTCAGCTTTAGAAGAGTACTCTATTTTTTAAAAGAATCATTAGCACTTCTGTCTTTGACTGTTGATGTAACTTGGACAAAGCATGGTTGTGGGTTCAATCCCTGTGTGGGCCATTCACTTAAGAGTTGGACTCAGTGATCCTCCGAATCAGAATGTTTTATGATTCTGTGTAACTATGTTCACAGGGAACTTTTTAGTCTTCGTCCATGTCTTTTCCCCATTTGATTTCTTTGACAAAACTGGGCGAAACATAGGAAATTCAGACCTGAGTAATACTACAGAGAAAAAAGGAGGATTATCATTAGGGATAATATACACTAAATGTATTTGAAGATTGTAAAGAAAAAGCATTGTAAGTGACAATTTATCCTTTATCTGCCATTTTTAAATTTTACACCTATAAAACTTGTTTAACATTTTAGTCATTGCATACGGTTTGAAGTGATGCTTATTCAAAAGTTCTTATCCAGTTATAGTATCCCTTCTAAAGCAGCTGATGCATTTTGCAAGTAATGTAAGCCTATCAGTAGTGTCATTGTCCTGTCTTAATTTTTAGCTTTGTAAGTTGCATAATTGAGGAAAAAATAGTCCTGAATTAATTCATTAACTAGTTAATTCTAGTTTTAATTAGTGGCTGATGTTTCAAAATTATATGGTAATTTGAAAATAAATTTTAAATAGTTTTCAGCAATAATTATGAAAATGTAGAATATCACATTCTGGTTATTATGATTTACCAATTTTCAACCTTTTTTAGTGCATAAAAATATCACAAATTTGGTGAAATATCTGTAACTCTCTGTGAAATTTCCCCCTCTTACACTCTTCGAAGAAAAGTTCTTTTTAAAATAAGGTATTGAACTAAGAAACCCATATTGCCTAAGTCACTGCCAGCACACCTAGCCCTTAGATGAAAAATGTTTTGAAGACTTTCTTGATGTTTAAATGGCATTTACTTTGAATAGAAAAGCCAGTGTCTCATATTCTTGTTTTTATTGTCTTTTTCAAGGAAAAAATTTGTACACAAACGACTATGTGGCAATTAAGCTGGTAAGTTAATATTTTTTTAAAGGATTTGGGATGAGAAACTAACTGGATTTTTCCTTTCAGATGTTAGTGGTTTGATATCTTTAATTGAAACCTGTAGTTTTTTTGTATGATTTCATTAAATTAGATAAAAGCAATTAGTGATAGATGTAATTGTATAGTTTGGCTGTATTGAGTAAAACTAGTTTTTTACTGTTGTCACTGTTTTCAAGGCTAAATCTGTTTGCAAAGTCATTGGTGGTGTAATGCTGCTTCAAGGATGTGCTCTGCAGCAGTCATCTTAGTAGATTCTTTTGTTGTCCAACAAGCAGAGGAACAACAAATTTACTGTGAATATTAACTTCAGGTGACTACAGAGAAACTCCAGAAATTCTTGAGACTGCATGTGTTTTAATGTCCGCACTCCTGCCCCCAAGTGTTTTTCATCTCTGACTGCTGGTATTTACACATCACTTTGGAAGACATGTTTTATTTGCTGTTCTGTGTAATATGTTTACTTCTCTTGCAAACATGACACTTTTGCATATTGTGTTAATACGTCATTGTTTAGCTTTTTCTCAATGATCAGAACTACTTTGATAATACTATAATTTGCTTCTGGATTTATTTAACTTCTTGGTAAATTACTGTTTTCATAACTGAAGTCTTTCATGATGAAATTCACTTGGTTACTTTTTATCATTGAAGGACTTATAGGACTCCAGTAATTTCTTGTTACTGCAGTAACACAGAACTTCTGACATAACATAGTAAAGTGAAAGATAAACTGTGGGAACAGAAATGCTCGGCTTTGGAGAAAAAATCTGAAAAACATTACAAACATATAATAAACACATGAAAAATACTGGTATCACTCTCCTTGCTTTGGAAAAGACTTATTTTGGGAGTAGTAAAAGTTTTTAAAATGTGCAAGTTATGGCTTGAGAGAACAACATTAAATACAGTTTTGAGGGTTATTGTGTATTAAATCAGATTTACACTCGTTTTAATGTATCTTGAACTTATTCTGTATGTCTGGTGAAAGTTGAAAACAGTCTGATAATTCTTATAGTTAAAGGCTGTCTACTGCAAAACACATTTAGAAATACATTGCAAGATATTGGGGTTTTTTTAAGCACTAGTTACTTGATCATAGAGCAAGCGAATGTTTTTATCTGATCGGTTTTGGTAAAAGCGTTTTTACTACATATGCAACCTAGCAGGCTTGGCTATCATTTCAGTCCGTTTCAGCTGTCACAGATGATACTGTTTGGTGGCAACATTTACTTTTTTGGTTTCCAAATGTTTCAGTTGTAGAGCTGCTTATTCTCACCTGAGTAAAAAGCCTGAAGTAACTTTATTGAGTAACTTAGTTTGAAGTCACTACAGAACCAATGTAGTTAAGTATACCAGTAGTTTACTGGTAGTGCTGAAAGAACTCTGAATATGCACTGAACTTTTCCATTTGTCCTCTTACATTAGTGGCATGAAAAGCTATTAATGTCTTTGCAATGAAAAACAGATGAGGGACTCATAATGAAAATCGGCACTGGAGCTTGCATCACCATAGTAAGATAAAAATACGTTTATTAGCAGGTAGAGCTAGTGGATTCTTTTAATATGGTTCTCCCTTTTTTATTTCAGTGTGTATTTCAGATACATACTTCCAAATAGGACGGAATTTGAGTCACATGGTTCAGTCTGCTAAAAGCAGCTGTGTCAAACCATAGGATTTATTTGGATTTTGTCTATTTTCTGTTCTTCTCCTATTTGAGACAGTGCCAGAACTTTCTTATAACAGTTATAGATACAGTGGCATATCATCTTTTTCCTTTTTAAATGTAAGCTTTTGTTTTCTCTGGCACTTTTACTTCTGTGCTTTCAGAGCAGTCATTAGGCCTATGCTTAGCCCTTGTTTTGTTAGTATAAGTGAGATACTCTTAACTTGCTCTCTGTTTTGCACCTGTTGTAGTACAAGTTTAGCCTTCCTGAATGGGGTTACTTGAATTAACATACTTGAATTTAAGTTACAGTTTAAGCAATTACCCTTGGCAGGTGTGGTTGTTGTGATCTCTCCTGTAGTATCCTGAAATTGTATTTGCATTCCTCATGGTAGCATTCTATTGTTGACCTACTGTTGTCTTAGAAGCAGCAAGACATCCCCTATGCCAGATATTTTGTGTATCAATGGTAACCATATACTCTAGTGCAGGAGGACTGTCTGAGTTTCTCTCAGGTGCAATGACTGGCTGTGTTTATACAGCAACTTTCAGGAATGCTTCTAGTGTGAAAAGTAAGTGTTTTTTACAAGTGCTCTTTTGACTCAAACTTTTTAATTGTTTTGAATTAATATTTCCTTTGTGGACAAAATTATATAAGCATGTTCCTGTTAAGGTGCTTAGGGCAGCTTTAGGACTTGTCTTTCCTATAGCCACTTCTCTGGCTTCAGTGTCTTCCACACTTCTCTTTGTCTCCCTGCCCAACACTCCTATGCGTCTCTACTTCTCCTCATCATCATCCCTCACTACTTTTGACTCCTTTACTGAGTGAGTCACTCTCTTTGTTTCTAAAAATCTAGCAGCCTAATTTTACTTCTTCATTTCACATATTAGTTCCTTACCTGAGCACTTGTGTAAGTCCTTGTACTCCCAAGGCCAGCTTCTCGTCCCTACTGTGGTACCCAACACATATCTCAGTATTTTCTCCTGCTCTGTAGCCTTGCAGAGCTCAAGGCATAGTAATTGGGTAAGAGTTCTTTCTATATTCAGCAAAGATTCAAATTTTGCTCTTTCATTTTTATCTCTATCCAAACATCTCTGTAAGTGATTTACAGATCTCAGCCAATCTTGTGGATGTTTTCGTAAGGACTCAACCAAGACTTTCAAATGCTTTGCTACCAAATTTTGTAGTAATTTGTCTCTCTCTTTTGCTGTCTAAACGTTTTAGTAAGAAATAGTCTGTTTCATCTTGCTCTCTGTATGAATATTTTTGTAAAGAGTCAACCAAATTTTATAGAAGTATCTCTTTCTTTTTGCCCTCTATCTAGACGTTTTAGTCAGGAGTCATTAATGTTTTTATCCTTTTGTGTTTGCATCAGCATGGCACACAGTACTGACACACATATGAAGATGAGTATAGGTCATACTTTCCCGTAATGGGAGAGGGGTCCATGCTTGGCATTTCCTGGGCTGTTATGTCCTGCTCCTCCATGTTCCTGATCCATCCTGTGTCCCAGTCAGAGATGGAGATATCTGAGCCTATCCCAGCTAAAAATAGCTCAAGAGCTGTTCAGTCCCTCTCAGCCTCATAAGAGTCCTCTCTGTGATGCAAATTTTTTGTTACAAGCCATTGGTGGGAGTGTGATATTTGTTGTAAATTCTTACCAGCCTAAACAACACCACCATTCCACATACTGAGGAGCTCTTGTGCTTTATTGTACAATTGTTATAACTCTGACAAACTCCATTATTAAACTCAAAAGGTGTTAGCTAACAAGCCCTTCATTTTGTACAGTAGGGAGAAAAATATGACAGCCATGCTTTGCTCAGGCAAAGCAAGGGATGAGAGAAATTAAGGTGGAAAAGAGAGAGAGAACAAAGAAGTTCACCATCTGTAGATTCCTGCAGTTGGTCCTGCTACATGGATGGTCCAGAGCTGGGAAATAATGAGTGAGGGGTCCCAATGCATTCACTTCCTTTTATAGTTAACCTGGTGCAGCCTCTTATGTAAACAAGACTTTTCATGCTGTTTTGTTTGCACATCCACAGGCAGCTTTTTGAGCCTTCCTTTGGGAAGTCAGTTGTGGGGCGACTGAGCAGGAGCAGGAAGCTGGCTCAGAACAGTGCTACTCCATCTCCACGGGACCCTTTGTTTTGATCATGCCTTTCCTGTCATAACAGTCAGAATATTTGAGACAAATCATGCTTATACTCAGTCCTCCACAGAACTGCTGGAAATATGTCAATTTTTCTTTGTGTAAAAGATAGGAAGTTACATAGTAGTCATCGCTGCCTTTTAAACTATAATCTTTAATTCACCAATTCACTAGTCCACTCCTAAGATTTGAATTGCTGAAATTATAAGTGAGGTGTGTGTGTGGAAAGAATGTTGTGCTTCGTTTCAAGGTCATAGTGTTTTTTCTCTGTTTTTTGCTTTTAAGGAATAACCATGGTCTAGAGTCACACCTTTGCAGAATCCCTCTAGGACATGTAGTAAATCCAAATCTAGTGCAAGTCTGTTTAATAGACTGGTCTTTTCCTGTAAGAAGCGCTCACCTCTTAAATAATTTTTTTTCCTGAAAATGGCTTTTGTTTGCTGTTGCTTACAGATGTGTAAAGCAGACACAGAACATAAAGTGAGATGAGTTCTCACTGAATTACTAAACCCATGAAAAATAGGTAATAGCTGAATATTTACATTTGCTTTGGGTTATTAGACTTCTTGAACGTTTCTAACCTTACTGTTCAAGTCAACTGCTTTTTCAAAGCCCCTTTAATAGGAAGTAACTTGAAAATTGAATAGTATTTTATTCCATGCATTTGGGACAAACGTAATTGTAAAATGAATTCATAATGAGCTTGAAACAGATTTCACATTTCAGGTGTCTGTTGTTTTGTTTGAATGTGTAAGCATGCTTCAGGGTTAAGAAGTGCTCTGATAAACTAAGGAGCAGTTGTTTCTGTCACTCGGGTAACTGGGGCTTAATAAGCTGCACATTAGTTCTTTCCTATGTTCCGCTTTTAGACAGAAATGGTCTTTTGCAGGGAAAAGAATTTTTCTGTTTTAATAATGAAGCTTTGAAATAATTAAATGGGAATGTAAAAACAATGTAGGGAGGGTTGTACACAGAACTTTGCAGATCCCAGAACAGTTCTTTCAGGGTGCTTCAGTGAGGACCTGGGCTTATTTAAGTAAACAAAATACAGGAGTTTCTTTTGTTAAGAGGAGAGGTTGGCTTCAAGGCACTCTGGGATTAACATGATGCCAGATTGAACAGTTATATATTCTCAGTCTTATTTTTAGATGGTGAAATGTACCAAAACACTAGTTAAACCAAAGAACTGATTTGCCATTTTATTTTTTATTACTGAATTTTCTTTCTAGGCTTGTAGGTACAGTAGTGTATTTTTCACTCCTATGTTATGGTGAAAGATTACATTTAACATTCTTTTGTCTTGATCGATGTTGTTCTGTCCTTTCTCATTTATGTGTAGCTATTGCAGAGTGGGATGTGCAGAAGTAAAATAATTGTATGTGAAGAGGTTATTGTGCTTGCCCTTTTACAAGTTTTGTTGTACAATGTAATGTGTTCCCTTTGCATGTTTAGCATGACAGGAAGATATCTAAGCCTTCTTACAAAAATGAGGCAATTCCTAAAGGCTGTCATTCAGTAAATGAAGTACAAGTACATATTGCCATATTTTTTTCACTTTTACTGGAGTGGATGAAAGTGTTTAATTGTCTCTCTGTTGAACAAGGTTTAACTTCAGTCCATGGCTCTGCGTAGTAGTTTAGCAGATGTGTTTGGCTGTTAAAGAACATTGCTTTCTGGAGATTTATCAGGACTGTTTTCTGCTGATGGCTGGGACAAGCAGCCTTCATGAAAAAGAGAGAGTGTGTGTCAGAAATTGGAAGCTATTTCTTTTACCTAAATTTTTTTTTTAATCTATTCCTCTAAATTTAATACATATAACCTGTTTTTCATCCTTTTAATGGGCCCATGTTACAACCATGAGCGGTTTAAGTTGTTAATGTATCATCAATTGAGACAAAATTGTATAATTGAACAAAATATAACTTCCTATAGGCCAGCATCTTGTGTTACTAAAAGCAGCAGACAGGCAGAGTTTTGTGGACTAAAATATTTTCTTCTTAGCTGGCAGAACCGTAAATTTTAATTAGGCATTATGTAGAGTGTGGTGTATTTTGTAACTAACAGACTTGTATACTACAAGCAAACTAATTGCGAAATTTGTGTTGTCTCCTGAAAGGTTAAAATATTTCAAATTCTTTGTAGTGGGTTTCGTCATGCCTCTGAAAGCTGAGTACTAAAGGTTGATAGTTGCACTGACTTGCTTTGACTCATGTTTACACTGAAGTGTTTTTTTTAAGGAACATCTCTCTTCAGTACTTTACCATAAATTTCATTTGTCCTTCTCATAAACTGTAACTAGGCCTTTGGTGGCCCAGTTAGTCTTGCTTAGTAATTCATTTTTTGAATAATAAACACTTGCTTATTTTAGAAAGTTCTTGCTCACGTCTCTTCTTTTTTCTCTCTTTTTTTTTTTTCAAAGAATACAATGTTCCATTATGCTGGTTGCTCTGGAGCATAAAGAACATACAGTAAATTCTATTTTTCTTTTTCTTTTTTTTTCCCAGAAACTGTTACATTAGTCCTTTTTTACTTTTAAGTATCCACCTTTAGCATCCTGGCAAAATCAAATGCATAAATGTGCACTGTCATGGACTTTGGCAGCAACCAAGTCTTGGAGGGAGATGGATTGAGGAAGTAGACTCAATTTCTTGTTCTTGCACATTCATTCATAGTTTTTATGCCCTGAATGTGACACTGAGAAACAACACAGGTTTATAAACTTGTAGTTTCTGAAGATGATGATTTGTGGAA